>CM055069.1:14982612-15004950 GCA_029204045.2 Tillandsia leiboldiana
GCGACAACCGCTTGCATCGTGTGGATGAGCTTGTGCCGCCTGGTTGGAGGGCGCCACGGCAGTGGATCGGGTTGTTGCAGGTGTGATTTCATCACAGCAGTCGGAGTTAGTGCACCTCGCTTTCCGGCATGGACTAAAGGCAGAGTTATTACCACGTGCACTAGAGGTACAGAATACCATCGGTGTTATGCATGTGAAGGAGGCTTGTGGGTTTTGTTCAGTGTCGTTGAGACCATGAGTTATACCAGCAAACCTCTTGTTATGGGTGGCAGTTCGATGTTTTGACCCAGTGCTTGGGATTGGTTGGCACGGCACCACTGGATGGTTAAGTGCGGAGAGGGTGCTGATTGTGACTTTTGCGAGGCAGACAAAGGAGGCTTGTTATGGGGAGATTGTTCGAGCACACAGGGTTTAGCGACTGTGTGAGAGGAGCTTATGGTGGCGCCGGGACCAAAGGATATTTCTATTGCTGCGAAATCCCGGGTGTGAGTCCACTCGAGTTGATGATTATGCCGCCTGTTAGGGAGATTTTGATTGCGGTTGACGTGGTTCTGGAAACCGCGCCAACCTCAATAGCACCACTTGGATTATCGGTAAGAGCTGGGAGAGTTGATTGCACCGGTGCAGGGATCTGTTGGATAGAGGGTCTGTTTGACCTAGTGCCACGTCGTTGATACACGACGTTGAGAGCCCTTTGGGATTGGAGTCCAGGCAGGTCCAGGTATTATTTAGAACCTTTTGAAGGAGCTATATTCCGGCAGTTATTGTTTGATGCCTGCGCCAATTTGGAATTTCAGCTGAGGGCATTGTCTAGATGGTGTTCAGGACACAGTAGGGGCATTACGAGTACAGTGAAGCCAATGGATTGACTAATGCCCTGTTGCCTCTAGATTGAGGAATTCTGTGTTTCAGTTGGCCTTGAACGGTTTGATAGCGGCATCCTCCAGGAATATTTTGGTTTTACCCCCCTCCCTGAGTGTTTAGAGCTTGTGCAGCATTTGTATATGGTGTGACAAGGTCTGTGGGGAAGAAGCTTTTTGCCAAGTCGTTGTGGTGCAAGTTTTAGCTTCGAGAGCATATCTTCCTGGATTACTTCTTCTAGCCGAAGGGGCGGCGGTGGAAATTCGGCCAAAGTGGATGCTATTTAAGACTGGCCGAGATCGACGGTCATTGTTGGGGTGAGGAGTTTTTGGACCGGATAGTGCCAGCAGAGCTTGATGACCGGGTGATGAGATTGGTACCAGCGCCGATTCTAACCTAGTCAGTGGTGGGAGATGGATTTGTGAGTTATAGTGATACCTCCCGTAGTGGCTGTAGAGCCACCATTGGATTTTGTGAGCATCCAGTATCACCCCGACAGAGCCACTGTGGTGGCGGATGCCTGGAGCAGAAGAGCTAATTGGGAGTCGAGTTTGACGGTTCCATAGCTGGCACTGTGTGGGGCCATCCTTGTGTGCAGGGTTTGAGTTGTGTCCCTGAGGATCCCTTTTGATGAAAGGCTGCGGCTGAGCAATCCGCTTGGGTTGAGTTTTGAGGGTGACTGAGTATGAACCCCCGCTTGTTAGGGCCCCTTTTCTGTGCAGGTGTTTGTGTGGATGTGTTTCGGGTCGCTTGGGTTGCGTTGGCTCTTAGGAGTGATGTTAGAGCGTGTTGCTCGGGCTATTTGTTCCTTTTCCCCCCGCCTTTTGTTGGAGTTTTTGAGGTTTTTCTGCGTCTCAGCTCTGGAGTGTTATGTTTTGGACCCCTCGCCCGTGTTTGACTCGTTCCTTTTGGGGTCTGTGAGAGTTTGGAGTACGAGGGACGCCCGTTGCGAATTCCGACTCGTGAGGTGAGGGAATTGCGCAATCGGGCTATGCCGTACTGGTTGTTGCTGTTGTTGTTGCTGAGGAATAATCACGGGGAGTGATAGGTGACTTGGGAGCTGGAGACGGCGGTGTTGAATATTGACCCCTGGTTTCTGAGACTCCTTGGGAGTTGCCTTAGTTTCGAGGACGAAACTTTCTTCTAGTGGGGGAGGATGTGGTGACACGGATCTTTGCAGGGCTTCTACAGTGTGACCAGCAGCTTCGGGAAGCCTACGTGGCATGTTGGCGGTGTTCGCGCGCCAGTTTGGACACAAGAGATGGACTCGGGGCTTAAAATGGATCTCGTAGGTAATCGGGGGACCCCATCGGATGTTTAGAACAGTTTACGCGAGGAGTGGATATCAAATTTAGGCTCGGCGCGGAATTCGGATTAAAAATACCTTTCCGGGAGCCTCCGGCAAATTATAGGATTGGAATTTGGCAAAATGGACGCCGGATTTGGAATCAGCGCGCGAAAACGGTCAAGATGGGCTATTTACTTGTATTTTTCGGAGCTTGCTACAGTAATTTTACTGTTCATCGCCGGAACAGTGTTTCCGGCGATCGCCGGCGGCGGCTGGCGGCGGCGGGCAGCGGCGGAAGGCGGCGGAAGGCGCTCGGGCAGGCGGCGCGCGGCCGCGGGCAGGCGCACAGGGGCGCGGGCAGGCGCGCGGGGGCGCGGTCAGGTGCGCGGTCCACGCGGCCGTCGTGCACCCGAGGAAGGGACACGTGGCAGGTTCTCACTGGTCGGTGTTGTGGTCTGGGTTCACGGAGCAGGCCGGTGGTGCACGGTAGACCGGGTGGACACGTGGCGTGAGGTAGTTGGTCCGGTGTTGTGCTCCCGGTCCACGCAATCGGTGGAGTTGTTGACCGGGGCAGGTGGCCGTACGGCGGGGCAGGTGGCCGTACGGGCCCGGGTCAGCCGCGACGTGCGCGGTCCACGGCGCGACGTGCGCGGTGCACGGGTTGCCGGGCCACGTGTCGCGTCGCCATTTGCGGGCGCAGGTGCACCGGGTGCAGTGGGGCCCGGGGGAGTAGTGGACTGGGCTGTGTGGTGGACCGGGCCGCACTGTGCGCGCCCGAAACTTGCGGGCCGGGCCGCACTGTGCGCGCCCGAATTCGGGCGGACCGGACCGGGCGCCCGGAAGTTGGGACAGGATGGGAATTTTCCCAATTGTTTTCTTCAGCCTATAAATAGGCAGCCCGAGCCCTCTTTTCTGCTCTTTTTCTCTCAGCCCTTGCAAGATCTCCCCGAGCTCCCTTCTTGGAAGATTTTCATCTTCAAGTCCTTGATCTTCCTGCAGAGTTTTGGGATTTTTGGGAGCACGCATCCCGAGGTTCCCCATTTTACGGTGCGGCGCGATGTTGCTTTCTAGTGTTCTTCTTCGGCGCAGCGACAGTGTTTTAGCTCCCCTGGGCTACCCCGAGATCATTTTGCTGTGATTCTTGCGCCGGCAGACTTCTAAGAGGTAGGACTTCATCTTTCGTTTTGGTCGCACTTTCCCGTTCGAGGTTTTGGCACAGATCCCGAGGCAAACTGTAACCCCATTTTCTGTGTGGACTTTCTTGACAGCAGCGGGGTATTTTGGCCATATCTTTGCGTACGAGCGTCAGCCGGAAACGAGCTTATACAACTTTTTCATCTACTGATCGCAAGGAACGCGCTCGTATTTTTCTTGGATTTTTCTGAGATTTCATCAGAGGTGAAAATTACTGTTTTCTCAGTGAACAGTGTACAGTTTTAACACAGATTTTTGTATGAGTGTACCCCCTTGCCGAATTTTTATCTTGACTTACCAAACTCCGATTCGGGCGTGCAAGGTACCGTTTCGAAGCTATCGACGCAAGGATTGCTGTGATATTTTTATTGGAATTTTCTGGGCACTATCTGCAGGTGATAATTTAACAGTTCAGAATTCGAGGTTGTATGTGGTCTTAAGTGCTATAATTGGGAGCCTAGTGTAATTAGTGGACTTTGTATTGTGCCATGAGAGTTACGGGTGTGCTGAACTTATTGGAGCAAGGGATTAGAGTTATTTGGTGTTTTCAGCTGTTGGGCTTTGGACAGTCAGCTTTTCAGGTGGGTGCCTTATTCCCGGAACCGGTGGACGGTTCTCTAAATTTTCATATGTTAGCATTGCATGCAGGTGAATGGTACAATAACTGGGATTGATCGGTAAGTTTAACAATGAGGATTTTATGGAAATTGCAAGTGAATTATTCACAGTATGACAATGGTATTAATCAAATAGTCATGTTGATGATTAGTGGAAGCTTATCTAAGGCAAGGATACCCTATATGATTAATTATCATGCCATATTAGCACATAACCTTTTATGAGGATGGTTTATGCATTGGGATAGGATTATGTAGTTATGTGCAGGTTCTACTCTGAGGAGCCATTCTGGATTGAGAATTATGGACAGGTATGGTCATTGATAATTTTGGCATGAGGTTTATTTTCTTTATTCTTCTTGAGGACAAATGCATGCTTGTATGGACATATGTGTATGGACATATAGTTAGTACATCTTTTTCTGCTGCACTACATATTGGAATTTGACTTAGGAGAAACCATGATTGCTTTCTTTCTCCTTTTTATTTAGACTTTTGAGTCATGTTGCTCGGGTTCGAGCAGAGGTTTGGGATAGTGTAGCTGGGACCTTCGGGTCAGAGACAGGGTGTGCTTGATGTTGGGTTGTGGGTTATTGCGGCAACCGCGGACAGTAGGCGGTTGACCGGATCTTGATTATTTTACCCAATTGTGGGTTGTGGGTTATTGCGGTGACCGCGGACTTTGGGGCGGTTGACCGGATGTTGACTATTGCATCAGATTGGGTATCAGATTTGTTCTAGTGGATGGTGTTTTCCACTTTTTGAGTACTATTGCATCAGATCGGGGTTTTGTTAGTGGACGGAGTTTCCCACTTTGATCATAGTCTTGATCCAGTCCTGCTATTATGAGACAGTGGTTACAGAGATACTCGATACAGTGATGCTTGATACAGTGATACTTTACTCGTGTGGGTCGCTCCCCTCGAGTGCCACTCCGGAGTAGGCTTTCCACGGTGTGAGCGCCGGGCACCAGGCGGGGTTCTTGAGTTCGACAGCAGAGCAGGCAGTACCAGTGATTACTGGTCTATCGATTGGGTTTATTCAGGCAGATACTTTTTGTTACACTCGTGCCTGGGGGACCGAGTGGAGTCTAGTAGCTGTGTTAGACCAGTGCTAGTATTGTTGGGAACCGTTCGGGGTTTGACGGTGGTCCCGTGGTCGTTGTGAGTTCTTTGACCATTGTGTGAGAGGTTGAGCATCTTAAGTCTTTCCGTTCTGAGAGAGAGAGGGCATGGATTTGACTATAGCCTGCATGAGCCACTACTCGATAGCGAGTTAGTCCGTTTGGACGCCCTACGTAATTCCTGCCCGTCAGCGGGAGGTGGTTGTAGGTGGGCGCAGGTTTGACTGGACCCGATGTGGTAGTCAGCTCGATTGGGTCGATTGAGCACCTCGTGTGCGAGTGTTGCATATCTTCATCAGAGTTTCCCCATTTGAGCATTTGGATAGAGGCATGGTAGCTGTAGAGTGTTTCCAGCTTCTTCTTTCAGTTTTACTGCATCGGTTATCTTTTGCCTCTAGTAGTCTTGGTGGGCAGATCGTCGGGCCTAGTGGCGATACCCACTGAGAACTCCCTTATTGCGTAGTTCTCACGCCCGTTGGGGGTTTTCCCCCTTTTGTCCTTTCTCATCTTTGTTTTGCAGAGTCTTGGCGGGTGTTGCCGTTCTGTGGTTGCTGTGCGTGGTGAGGGAGTAGCGAGCTAGATCCAGACCCATCTTTGGAGAGTAGCGGTACCCCCTTTGGAGGAGATCTTCAGTATAGTCGGTAGATTGGTATTTATTTTCTCTTTTGAGAGACTGATGTAGTGAGGATATGATGTATTGAGAGCTTGTACACTGATGTTTTATTTGAGATATCTCCCTGTTGAGCTATGAGTTTTGTACTCGAGGTTAATGTATGATTATCATTTTTGGGAGATGGACCTTGTTGTTTTATCTTCAGTTGTACAGTGGTTGATTTTATTCTACAGCAGTTTTATCTTTTAGCTCTGATATCTGTTAGCTGTAGTTCTTTTTGCAGATAGGACGCTTCGCCTATGCGGG
Source organism: Tillandsia leiboldiana (assembly GCA_029204045.2). Lineage (NCBI taxonomy): Eukaryota > Viridiplantae > Streptophyta > Magnoliopsida > Poales > Bromeliaceae > Tillandsia > Tillandsia leiboldiana. The sequence continues at coordinate 14,988,615 of CM055069.1, forward strand.
TTTGGCATAGGTGGCGGATCTGTTGGCGAGCCCGGGTCGCAGTTTCGACCCCGGGGCGTGACAGGCCGGGCCATTAACTCTGCATACATAGAAACCAAGTCAACCCTAGACCTAACTGACCTAGCTCTATGACCTAAAATCAACCAGGGACTCTATTCCCCCCCCCCAAAAAAAACACTCGCGCTCTACGCACCTATTACTTGATTACCTCATTGGTTAGTTGTTAGTAGCATTGCACTCTGTGGATGTTGGACACCGACTACCGTGGTTAAAGTCGTTTTTCTCTGATACCATCTTAATCTGTCATGCACCGGGGGTTTAAATAAGCGGAAAACGTGTAAGTTTTTTTTTTTTTTTTGAAACATTTCCACCCTCCGGTACGTGCCCAGACCCGCCACACATACAAAATCACCCCACGATCGGATAGAGTCTCCTTTGTATATGCACGACGTCACAAATACAATTCACACTTCAACCACACCAGTAAAGAAGTTAAGTAGAGGAAAAAATTTATAATCATGCGCAATAATCAAGACGGCCACCTACATTTTGAAAGGATAAATTCACGGGTTTGTAAAACAGTGCCCACACGACACCTATTCTTTTCAAAACTATTTTCGTAATTCTTTTCTTTTATTTGAAATTGGTCGTACCCAAAATAACGTAAAGGAAAAACCGTTCATCACGAAATCTCCAACATCCGCACTGTCCACAAATAAATACCACACACACAACGTTAACTAACCGAAATAATCAAAAGTGAAATAACGGAGAGGTCACCAGCCCCAAACGAGGCTAACTTCCTCTAGTCGCAGCCTCACTGTCGTCCCGGATCCCACCTCTAACCGAACCTGTCACAGTGTGGGAAGTCAGCAATACAAAGAGTAAGAGGTAAAAGTAAGATGTGCAAAATGCTATAAATACTGGAAATAAAGCAAACCAAAGACCAGAGCATCCACACTCTCCAGCATGGATCAGCAGTAACCCCCTGTAATCGAAACAGTGAATGCAAAACGAAAACATCTTGCTCTCCCCTTGTTGCCTCCAACCCCTCCACGGCACTTGTGTAGCACCTTAAGTAACCGCGAGGGGTCCCCACTACGTCACCTTGTGGGGTACACGGGTCAACGTACCACCTTTCCAGAAAAGTACACCAGTGCGGTGGCCAAACCGCTGGTGTGCGTGTAAGCAACCATGTGCATAGTGACCGAAGTCAATGTGTGATAATAGGGATACTCATACAAAAAGGGGTTAGTCAAAATTCATTAGCACATCTACTTTACTCTTACGTATTACATATGAGACCACAACCAAAATGCAAAAAAAAGGTACCCACCTGAAACGAAGAATAAACGACTGTGCCCGTGACCCTCCTAAGCAATCAACACCACACGCGGGCCAAATAGAATATTCAGAAACACAAATCGGTAATTTACCCCAAACTGGCAAATTTAGTGGTCCCGACTACTGTACAAAAAATCCCTGCTATCCTAAAACAGAAACTACCTCCGGTGTCCCGATTGTCGCACCGATCAAAACCTGATCAAAGTAATTCTCCGAACAATTTTACCACTGTTCGGATAAGGACAAACGGTCCACCGGACCTCATACCGCGACAACCGGTCACCCAGAAGGTACAAACATTCTAGCAGTACCCCTAACATCAAAAGATAGGAAAACAGCGCAAAAAACCTGAATTTACCGAAAAAAGGGATTTTACAGGTGTACCGAAAATAACAGATAAAATTTCGGTGGTGAAACATAAACCGGACATAAAAACGGTGCCCAGCAAAACCCAAAACAATAAACTGACGAAAAACTCCGTGTCCAAAAATCCCTCCGGTTGCAAAACCGTGCCTCCGACATGATCCGACTGTCGATGAGGCAATTGATGGGAACCAGGCCCCAACCGTTGCCTTGACGAAGTCCGCGACGAAAAACAACCAAGCGGAGAATCATCTGACGAAAATGAAAACAACTGCGTCAAGCGGACTACACCGTCAAGCGGACTGCACCGACAAGCGGACTGCACCGTCAAGCGGACTACACCGTCAAGCGGACTGCATCGACAAGTGAAACTGCGCGAGCGGCGACGCCGGCTGCCCAAGCGACGCAGGCAACGAGGGAGCGCGACGCGAGCTGCAGGGGCGCGAGGCGCTGGCAGTAGGGGCGCGCGCGGCGCTGGGTGCAGGCGCGAGCGCGGCGCTGGCAGCAGGGGCGCGCGGGGTGCTGGCTGCAAGGGCGCTGCGCGGCGGCGGCTAGGCACGAAGCGGGCGGCGCGCGCACGGAAGCTGCGCGGCGGCTAGGCACGAAGCGGGCGGCACGGGCGGCGCGCGCACGGAAGCTGCGCGGCGGCTAGGCACGAAGCGGACGGCGCGCGCACGGAAGCTGCGCGGCGGCTAGGCACGAAGCGGGCGGCGCGCGCACGGAAGCTGCGCGGCGGCTAGGCACGAAGCGGACGGCGCGCGCACGGAAGCTGCGCGGCGGCTAGGCACGAAGCGGGCGGGGCGCATTAGGGCACGCGCGAGCGGCGGCTGCGCGGGCTGGCGGCGCCCGCGGCTAGGGCACACGCGGGCAGCGGCTGTGCTAGGGCACATGCGGGCGGCGGCGCTAGGGCAACGCGGGCGGCGACTGCGCTAGGGCACACGCAGGCGGCGGCGCTAGGGCAATGCGGGCGGCGACTGCGCTAGGGCACACGCGGGCGGCGGCGCTAGGGCAACGCGAGCGGCGACTGCGCTAGGGCACACGCGGGCGGCTTCGCTAGGGCACGCGCGGGCGGCGGCTGTGCAAGCTGGCGTGCGCGCTTGCGCGGCCCGCGGCGCGCGCGGTTGCGGCCTGGCAGAGCGCGCGTGGCTGCGGCCTGGCTGCGCGCGCGCGGCTGCGGTGTCGGCGCGGGCTGACTCCTCACGCGACGGCTGCGCGGGCTGAGCACACGAGCGGCGACGGCGCGGCTGCGAGCTGTCAAGCGACAAGGCATGGTGGCGGCGGCCATGCTACATGGGCAATGGCGGCGCGGGCTTGCGTACCATCAAACGACTCCGCCTAGCCAAGACCGCCAACCAAAATCGCCAAGCGAAAGAAGACAACGACCAACCCCACGAACGAAAGCCAATGATCAAACAAACGAACAAAACCGACGAATGAAAACCATCAAACGAAACCAACGATCAAAACGATGAACAAAAGCCAATGATCAAACCATCGAACAAAACCAACGAATGAAAACCATCGAACGAAACCAACGATCAAAACGATGAACGAAAGCCAGCGAACAAAAGCAACGAACAAGACGATAAAAAAGAGCTAACGATCGCTAACTAACCTAGCTCTGACGAAGAAGACGACGCGATTACAATCTCTCCGCAATCACTGGTGTTTCAGGATCCGTTTCAGGTCTTGGCGACGTCTCTGGTCTCGTTCTTCGGCACGCACGACGAGGAGGAAGGAAACAAAGCGATCTTTTAAAAAAACTAGGGTTTTGCGGTAATCGGGATATAATTATCTTATTTATTTATTTATTTATTTATTTATTTATTTATTTATTTATTTATTTATTTATTTTTTCTTTGAACGTACGAAAATCCCAATATTCGATATTTTAAAAATATTTTTAGCCAATTTCTCGATAAGCTTGCCGATCCTTCGAACCGTCCCGTAACCGTTAGCACGGATCCTAATGAACCAAAAACACATAGCGGGTTCCTAGGATGTCAGAACTTATCTTTGGACCCGCTAACACTGAAACCCTCATTCTGGAAGATCCGTAAGTCGGATTTCAGATCCGATCGCTTTGTCATTCTCTATTTTCCGAGCTCTAACACAGAAATGAATACTCGCAAGCGCAGAAGATCTACCCTAAAAAGTCGAGACACTACACTCTCTCTAGACTCAAGGAAATTTGGATCATTTGAAACTCGTTTTCACTCGATCCAAGTAAGTTCTTATGATCAAAATTCTTGTTTTCGCTGTTTTTGCTTTTGTTTATCAAAACGTGAGGGATTTTATGGTATAATCTTATTTTTGCACGGTTTTTGATCAAATTTCTTTTGAAATAAGAACTCTATACACCTTAGATTTGTTTCTATGCCTTGTATTCATTTGATTAACGGATTTTTGGGCTTTGATTTCTGAAAATTCGATATTAGGGCAAATTTTAGAAATTTTTGAAAATCATGAGATTGATCTATTTTTAAAATTCTTTTTTGCAAATCTATCTTGATTCCTAGTCTCTATACATGATAAAAATTGTTTGGGTATGATTTTTCAAATTTTTGAAATTGAACAATTTTTTCATGTTCTTGAGTTCTAGCTCACAGGACCACAGTTTCAAATTCTGGCAGCAATGGCATTTGCTTAGTTGATTGCGTTCATCACTGCACTTGTGTGCACTAGGATAACGAATAAGCTCAAGAGAGCAAGGAAGACGCAAGAAGAAAGGGGAGTTAGTTTCATTGGATGATTCGGACACCGAATCAGAGGACTGGGATAAAGTCCTTGATGAAACCGCAGCGAAGGCTGCAGCAGCATCGAAGGGCAAAGCCCTAGTTCCTGCAAAGGCGAAGACTCCGCCTACTGCCACCGAGAAAGGGAAAGCTCCAATGCAATCAATTTCCATGAAAAGAAATAGTGTTGCAAGGAAGAGAGGTCGATCTCGAGGAATTGAGATTGAAGAGCCACTTGCGAGTGAGCCACCTCCACAGGTTTTTGTTCATATTAGCACAGAAAGAATGAAAGATTTTGAGAAACGAGAATGCATAGGTGAGAGACATGTAAATGTCACGGCTCTCAGGGAACACTCTGCAGCGTTTGGAACCCTGTTTGATCAAGCACGACTTGCACAAGTCTGCAAATTTTCTGAAACTTCAGGATATTGTCTCCATCTTGTTAGGGCTTTCTACATGTGTGCTACACAGCTTCAATATCATGAGGACGGACCTAGAGAATTCAACACAACGGTCCGGAACACCAAGCTCACGATCACTCCTAAACTGATTGGAGAAGTGCTAGGTATGAGTGCCCAAACCGAAGGGACTCATTACATGAAGGGACATGTTATGACAAATACAACTTGGAGGACGGTTGTTGATGGAATTTGCATGCCGGATACTCGGTCTGCGGGAAACTCCGTTCTTTCAAAAGAACTTCGACCGGAGTACAGATTTTTGAACTTCATTGTTTGCTATAACATTTTGCCAAACATGCAAACAAAGATTCTTCGTTGGGATAGAATGCTATTTCTATATTTACTTGGACACCCCAAAGCTTCCTTGGGATCAAATTTCAACATTCCATATCTTATCTGGTCAAGGATGACGAGATATGTTGAAAATGCTCATCCTACCGAGCGAATTCCATTCCCGTTGATTATAATGCGGATTTTGAGAAAGTTTGATGTCGATATTCGTTCATCAACTTATATGCATAGTCTGGGAACGATCAATGATTCTACAATTGTGAAGTCTCTCTCGAGTCAACCGGATGAGACCCCAACCCCGCCAAGGAGCAAAAGAACTTCAGCAACAACAGCAGCAGCACAAGCAGCAACAACGGCAACAGCAAGAGCAGCAACAACAGCTTATACCTCAGAGGATGAAGCCTCTGTGACATCAATTTACCGAGAGCAACAACGGTTATCATCGGAACAAGAGCGAATTGCGATTGAACAAGTTAGGATTTCTACGGAACTTGCGCAAATTACTGCTACCCAAGCCGACACGAAGAAAAAGTTCAAACTTTCGCCAAATTGGTCAAAAAGATTTTTACTAAACTTGGTTGCAGTGACTCCGACAGCACCGACTCAGGTTGATGTTTTTGTTTTCTTTGTTCTAATCATGTTTTTTTTGCAGGTTCTTCATTTCAATTCTTAATATTTTTGAACTTTGCATTACCCTCCTTTTATTTTGGCTTGTTTTCTATGACAAAAAGGGGGAGAGAACATGGAACATTGAGAACGTGTGAGTACAACGTGTGAGTACTTTGAACTTTGACAGTAAGGTAAGTTGAAAACTTTGTACTCTGAGTACATGCCACTACTAACTATTTGACTAACTATTTGGGCATGTAATATTACTAACAAGTTGCTTGATAACTGACATAACTTTGAAACTTGTTAATTGTTGTGATATGACATTTGAACTCTTAATGATTAGATGATATGTGAATCTTTGACTGTCGACTTTCTTACATATCTGATAAATAATGTCATAAGGAGTATAAACTCTATCTCTCTGATTGCTTATTGAATGTTTAAATTCTTGCGGTATCTAACGATTTCTTTTATCAAGAATTATTTCTTTTGCAGAGGTACAAGCGTCTAAGTCTAGAGTTTGTATTAGGAGTTTATCTCTTGTATTCATTTTATTTGGATAATTCATGTAAATTTTTATTGTATGGTGATAGCAACAAAAATATCTTTTTGAATTTTTTTTTAAGTGAATTTTGGTTTTGTCACGAAACCGCCAAAGGTGGAGATTGTTAAGGATTTTGTGTTGGCGTATTTCATGAAGTGTTCTAAGTCTTGAAAATTGAAGATGAAGAATTATGGATCATATACATCAATCTCAAGAAGAATGAATTCAAAAGGATCAGGTATGTTTAACTAAATAATTTTGGTGATCCGAATACATTCTTGTAGTTTAGAAATACTTGGAATATTTTTCATTGCATAAAAATAAAAAACTGGACAATTTGAGTGTTCAGGATCCTGATCAGGGCATTCCAATCCGGACCCCCGAACATAGTTATGTTCATACGGAATTCTAGTCCGGAACAGTCCCCAGTCAGTCCGGACCCCGAACTATGTGTTTGCTGAAATTGCATAAACAGTCCGGATCAGGAAATTTCAGTCTGGACCCCGAACTGTTTTTTCTGAAAATTTGCTGAAAAAAGACGACAGTCCGGATCAGCCAAATCCAGTCCGGACCGCCGTGCGGAAAAAAGTTTGTTAAGTCAGTTTTTTATGCTTATCTCTTTCCAAAGGTTTCTAACCTATAAATAAACTCTAATTTCACATCTAGGGTAACCGGAATAAAAAACCGAAAAAAAAAGATAAAAAATCCACATATATAGAGAAGAAAGGAAAACATGATTTAATCTATGTTTCTTCGTCTATATTGTTCAATTTGATTCTAGGGTTTCCAAACTCTAATTTCTTGTAGAATCAAATTGATGAATACTTAGATGGTGTTTTCTTATCTATCTTTGATCTAAGTATTCGGCGGATTATCATCACCAAAAAAACAACGATTTTCCAAAATCGGCTCGTGGATTCGCGTCGCCTTGTGGATTCAAGGTGCTACCGCTCTCGTGGATTCGGAGCGAGGTACGTTCGTGTGATCGATACGTGCTACATTGGTGAAGACCGTGGATTCGGTTGGACGTCGTGGATTCGGCGTTGGACGCAAATCGTGGATTCGAGGAGCGTTGTGGAGCGAGTGAAGAAGATCTATTCGGAGCGTATGGAAAAGGTTGAGTCGTAGGGTTACGGTATATCACCTTGTACGTGTTTAATCTTAGTGGATTTCGCCGTGTTATCGGTCCCGTGGTTTTTTACTCCTATGACGGAGTTTTTCACGTAAATCTTGTGTACTTTATTTATTTTCCGTATTGGGTTATTTTTCACGCAACGATTTGGTGTGTTTATTGTTTACACCTATTCACCCCCCCTCTAGGTGGTTTTTCCCCTATTCAGATCCATTATTAACATAACCCACAGAGGCGTCAGCGTCCCAGGCTTGGACTCTGCTATCCAGAGACCTCATCATTTGGACTAGTTGCCATACAATTCAGACAAAGACGGCTCTGGTAGTACCGATTCACCATACAGGTCTAGGAGCTGTGACATGCTTGCAGTAGAACCAGGTAAAAATTTTCTGAGTGTCCCACCGGGCGTGCCAAGAAAGTTGTTGGGGCCAAAATGTGGCTTGCGCGCGATCGACCCCTAGGTGACCCTCCAGAGGTGTCGAAGTGCGCCGCGTGCCAACAATCAAGTGATTGGGCTGAGGAGGGATCCGCTCGGCCAGGTTCTCCTCTGATAACTCTCACGACCACTCGACCGGTGACAGCCGAAGCGAGTTTACGGAAGTAGAGAGGGATCACCAGTTTCGACTTAGAACAGCCGAACCGGGTAAAGAGATAAATGTACGGCTGAGAAGCCAATTATAACTTTGAAGCACAAGAAATGCAAATAAAGACACGACTGATGAGCCGGTTTACACTCTAAATGTGTAAATAAAGACACGACCGAATGGGCCGGTTTACACTTTATATTGATTTGAAGAAAGGGATACAAGAAAGAAGGTAGGGATAGAAGGATTACAATTAAGCATACTCCTAGAAAAGCAGTAAATGCAGGTATGAAAAGTTAAGTTAACCTACTCCTAGATAAATGAAGAAGTTGGGGTGGTACCGGGCTTACAAGATTGCCGGACCCCTTTTCCTTCGATAGTTCAAGTATTTATACAAGTCTCGAATCAAGTTATTTAGACGCCGATTTGAAATATCGGCGAGAATTGGGGGACGTTATCAGATATTCGGCAACTATTTCCTTTTGAGCCAAGTGTTATCAATTAAGATGGTAGTCGCTTCTCCGTCCAGGTGCATCCCTTCATCGACGCGCCAGAGCATGATCCTCGACGCTTCCCAGTACTGTGCGTGGCTTGCCGTTTCGAGTCTATTGCGAGATTCACGCCCGAATCTCGCACTTCTTCCTTCCAAGATCTTTCCTTTCTCGACTTGAGCAGCCGAAAAGCTATCTTGGACTCTCACCTTCTTCCGTCAATTGCGGGATGTCGGTCGTCTTCAGCTGAAGCCAATCTTGGACTGAAGTAACAATCTTCTTTTCGGCTGCCCTCTTGTCAGCTGACGTTTTTGACAACATTCGTCACGTGCTAGGCTCTTTTGCGGCTGAGATCGGTCTTGACCAAGATGCGGATCTTCCCTTGGTTGACTCCATCTTTCGTCGGCTGATGCCTGTCGGCCGACGGTATTCGCCACATGTTGTTCCCTTAAGCGGCGAAACTTCTAGTCTCAACAGGCCGAAAAGTTGCTAGTACCGATTAGCCCGAGGGGGTGACCCTCTGATGTGAATGCGCCGCGTGCCAAAGGATCAAGCGATCAGGCCGAGAAGGGATCCACTCGGCCGGATTCTTCTCCGTCAAACTCTCGCGATCGTCCAGCTTAGATTAGGCGAATCGGGATATGGAGGTAGAAAGAGAGAGAGTTCGGCTTAGAGTAGCTGAACCGGGATCGATGTGGAGATAGAGATTTGACACGGCTAAGGAGCCGATTAAAAATTTGTATTGCTTGAGAAAGGGTTACAAGGGGAACTGGTAGCCAATTACAATTAATCTATTTCTGGGAAAGCAGTAAATGTATATATGAAAGATATGAAAAAGTAGGGGTGGTCACTGGCTTACGAGGTTGTAGGACCCCTTTTCCTTCGTTGGTTCGGGTATTTATACACTCCCGAACCAAGCGTTATACTCGCCGATTTGAATAATCGGTGTGATTTGGGGAGAATCATCGCAAATTCCTCAATTATTTTCTTTTAAGTCGAACTTCCTCAAATAGGATAGTAGCTATTTTTTCGTCCAAATTCATTCTCTCTAATGCTGGGCGCCGTTTGCCGTTTCTGTAGTCGGTTACGAGATTTGCACACGAATCTCGTGCTCTTTCCTTTCAAAGTCTTTCCTTTTTCAGCTTGAGTAGCCGAAAATTAACTCTGACTTCACCTTCCTCGTCACTCGACTGGGCAGTCTGGCTTTCGTCTTCAGTCGAAGTTGATTCCGGATGAGGCGATGATCTCTTTGTTTCGGCCGCTTTTTCTGTCGGCTGATGCATTTGGGCGACCGGCGTATGTCGCGTACTGCACTCTTACACGACCGAGATCGCTCTTAATCGAGACACGAGTCCCCTTTTGTTGACTCATTTTTTCGTCGGCTGATATTTTTAGCCGATGGTAAACGTCACATGTCACTCCCTCAAATGCCGAAAATTCTGGTCTCAACAACCGTAGTTATAGTTATATACATATTATTTGATCGTATAAAGTAAAAAAATACTATAGCTATAAATAATTCTTTTATTGCATGCAATGGAAGAATTGTATTTATAAAATTCTATCATTTCATTCACGGATCGTAAGATTACCTCTAGCATAAAAGAAAAATTATGTTTTATTTAAAAGATGATTAAGTAGGAAGGTTATTTTTTGTTTAAAATTACAAGACTGTTTGTAATTATTGGATTCAAATATATAAAATTAAATATCGTAATTGAATTTGTATGTAATTATATGCATCATAGGTTAGAGGCTGCAACCAACTAAAGATGAAGAAGAAGTTGATAGAGTTGCTGTTTGGAGTTGTCGTAGCCTACAAATACCCCAAACTCCAAAACATACATACACTATCTTATTATACCCACTTGTGCGGCCTACAGATAAGGGAGATATGGGAAATCATGTGATAATAACCAATCATTATGTTGACTAGCTTAGGTATCATGTAATGATAGGAATACAAGCCATAGAATATTTGCAATAGATGATAAATGCTAGTTCAACTACTTATATATGGCATAACACCTCTATAAACTAGTAGTATTTTTTTTAATGCATAGAAAAAGCCACATTTTTTAAAGCAGTGCTCTTGGAAGAGGACCCAGCAACATCAACTTCACTGCATTACATTGTCTGCCAACAACTATCTTGAGACAAAATACAAGAAAGTAATAGAAATTCAATAGAAAAACTAATTATATAAAGAAATTACAGGGACATTGATGGAAAGCAAGGCCTCGCTTCTGAGCGATAAGCCGACAATTTACAATTATCACCACTATTCAGAGCAATCTGCAAGAGTACCCTACATACCGCAAACAAAAGCCACCGGATCATCATCCTGCTAGAGACTACAACATGCACATCCACGGCTGACAAATAATTCAATGAATGAACGAATTATGTATTAACAAACGGAACAGAACTTTCTTTATCCACCATCACATTCTACCACCCCGCTTGCACCTTTGTGCCAATCCAATTAGGCGATCGGGATTTCTATACACCCACTTGGATAAATTACATTCCTACTATATATATATATATATATATATATATATATATATATATATATATATATATATATATACATATAGGACACCGCATAGGAGCCCAAAACAAGGCAAGGGTAGAACACCAAACTCACAACCCTAGATATTATAGTGGCAGAAGCCTATAAAGGGATCACGACTCCTGGGTGTGCTGTGATTCGTCTGATGCTGTTGAGATTTTGAAGGACCACCACATCTGTTACAGTTACTGGCCCATCTAAATTTCAGCTGAAACACCAAAAACATTGGATGTTTCTCACAGTAGTAATCCTAAATTGGCTGTTCAGAAAGAAGAAAGAACCCAAAAGCTTTTGTTGTGGCCATGCGCATTGTCAAATATAAAGCATTGAAATTGACAGCTTCTCTGTCCAAAAAAGCAGCAAGATAAAAAGTTGAGAGCTTCTGCTGTCATAGGAAATTGAAAATGAGCATTTAAACACCAAAATTTGAAGGTTCGGCCTGAATCTCCTGCTTCTGCTGCAATGGGAAGCTATGAGGGAGGATATAAATGGAAAAACTGTTTGCGCTATTACGAACAGCTATACTCGACAGCAATTTCTTCCGAAGCTCCAGTCACACCAAACAGGCATGTCAAAGATGTACTGGTAATCCATAATTCTGGAAGGATCTGATGCGGCCATCCCAGCCTGCAGAAACTATCACTTGACCCCACGCAAGAGAAGTGCTTTGAAACGAAGCCTTCAGGTATTTATATTGTGCATTCCTTATAGTAGATTTGCTGATTGAGCTAAACGGGAGCTTTTCCTCAGGCCATGTTGCTGATCCCTTGGGAAGTAAACTCAAAAAGAACCCATGGCTCACAGTGGAATCTTCTTTGCGGCAATTAGAGGATTTTTCTCGAATAATACAAAGGTCCCTTAAAACATTGCTGGTCTGGGAGCCATTCCAGGGTATTACCATGGAAGCATTACTGCAGAAGAACCGCTCACAAGAAGATGTTTTTGTTACATGGCTTGATGTAGGTGCAACTAGGCTTTCAAAGTTCCAGAAATAAATGTATGAGTCCTCACTAGCTGAGATAATATGCCGCCCGTCTGGAGTGAATGATGCAGCTATTTGCCTAGCCGCATTTCGTTGCCCTAGAGATATAAATTGCAAATTTACAAATTGAAAGCTCAATAAAAAATCTTATCTAATGAGAGGGCCCAATTATAAAGAGACATTTGTACCTTTGCACTTCGAAACTAATTCAACCCCATCAAGAATGCAGATATGTGAGTCGGCGGATGTTACCATCAACTTTTTAGAATCATTTGGACAATACTGTACATAGGACCGAACAGACCGAAAGAAATTAGGATTCCATGATGAATTATGAAAATAAAAAGAAAATGAAAGAAAATGAATTTTAAGAGTAAATATTTTTCTTATAAATGATACCTGAAAGCCAGTGATTCTCTTACGCGGACACTTCTTCCTACCCTGCAGTGGAAACCGAGCATCTAGCTGCAGATGGTTATCTGAAGATAGCCAAGAACATAAAAATCAGTAGGTAAACTACATGATGATAACCATTGCTCAGTATAGGAAATTGTAACACCACAGACAAATAGAAGAGCCAAACTAACAGCAATTTCATCACAACTTCAAGCCATAAAAAATTTATAACTACAGATTAATGCAATTACTTTTAGGACCTAGCTACTAAATGGGTGGTTACAAGACAAAAATCCTATGTTAAGAGACAATTCTAGTAAATTTTCGAGTATATAGGTGCTTTTCATACACTTATTTGCTCGTGTAAAAGAATTAGTTTAAGTACATCTTCAAGAAGATAACCGAGCGTGTGCAACAAACAAACCACAATACCTACACATATAAGTTGCCACCCGAAAATAAATAAATAAATAAATAAATTAAATACTGTACCTGATGCATCATAAAAGCGACAATTTCCGGTGATGGTGCCAACCACTACTCCCTGCAAGATACAAGTAAGATAGTTTAGCTTACGAAACATTGTAATTCACAATTCTGTGAATTCGACTACAATAGAAGAAACAATATAAGTACCTTCCCATCTGGGTGGTAACAGACTGCAGTGACTATTTCTTTGCTATCAGTCCAGTCTACAACATGAGATCCAGGAATCTCCCATACACGAACTATTCCATCTATTGAGCCACTAATAAAATGCTGCTCATTGGCAGGGTTGAATTGAACACACGTCACTGCATTATGTAGTAGAGAATGCAAAATCCCATAAGAACAATTAGAATAGAGCAAGGTGGTTAGATCCCAGAGCTCAAAATTGTAGCGCTAGAGATTAGGAAACGAACTGCATACCAAAATTATTATGATAAAAGACTCTAAGGCAGCTATGGCATCCGACTCGCCACAAGCGAACAGTCATATCAATGGATGATGACAGTAGATGCTGCAGAGAAATTTTATGACATTTAGAGCTAATATTATAAAGGATTTATACAACTAAGCACGGAAAACAAGATGCTCCTTTCCCTAGCCAATTAACCTTATCTTTTGACCACGAAAGATCCAAGACATCCCCATTATGCCCGTAGAACTCATGCAAGGGTCTCTCAGATATTCGAAAGATTTTCTGCGGAATTATGACGCAAGTCGAATCCGTAGTTCTCATACTCCTTTTCTTACTCTTTTTCTCCTTGTTGGAATATATAGGGACCAACTCATTATTGGCATTCATTGTGAAGTACATGCATGATAAATCATCTTCAGGAACGTCAAATTCTTCGTTTCTTTCGCGCTCCATCAACTGCCATACACGCACAACTCCATCTTCACCTCCGCTGGCTAAGTATTGGCCGTCAGGGCTAAATTTCATGGTTAAGATAGCACCTTCATGTGCTTTCAAATTCTGCCCCTTGTAGACCGCAGACAATTCCTTGTATCTCTTCCTGTACGAATGAACTCTAATTCGTTCAACCCTATCGTTACTACTCCCATTAGAACTCGAGAAGCTTGAGTTATTTACATCTGCCTCTCTAACTACAAGACAAGCCCCAATGCCCAACCTTCTCAACCATCCAATCCTTGGCCTCAGTCTCGTCACAATTTTGTCAGAATCGCTCGACGAGCCATCTTCTCGCCGCATAAGCTGCTGGATGAATGGCGACGAGCCGAAGCTTCTCTCGAACTCGGATAGCGTCACCATCCGATTCGAGCCAATCTCACGAAGACTTCTAAAATTGCCATCATTACCCAACTCATCGACAACAAAGACAGTCCCATCATCCAAATTCTTGATACTGTACTCAAATCTCTCATCCAAACCCACATCAACCGACGTACACGGCTGCTCACCGGAGCAACTAGACATCAAAGACTGAATTTCGCGAACAGATGCGGATGTCCTTGAACTAGCTTCATCATCAGCATCAAAAGAGGCTACACGGGAACTGCGACTGAGATCGAAACCCATCAATTTGACGAACCTATCGCGGCGTTCTCTTACGCTCACGGGGTTCCTAATCCAGAGTTGGTATGGAGAATTCTCTGCTGCAGATTTATCATCCATCGCCGGGCTTCGAGGAAAGGAGATTTCGTTGTGCGAGTCGAAGAACACATCGTCGTCGTCCTCTTCCTCTGGAATCGAATGACTCTGATACATGGCGATCTTAATACTACAAAACAGTGGTACAAAGAGATGATTAATACCCATTACCCATTAGAGAGAACACTCACAATGTCGTTAAATCACAAGAAACGAGCCCCAAAACCGCATTTTTTAATCATCAATTAAAGAATAGAAAACAACGCCCAAATCTCAGAAACCAACAGGTACCAGTTAAAGAAAATCGCAAGAAGAGCAAGAGAACACAATAAAGGTGCGATTTTGACCACAAATTAGAGGGGAAAAGGGGCAAATTTAAGAACAAGAAGCTCACCTGGGCACCTCCCATGTTAAAAAATCATGAGAAACTCCCTCAAAAATGGATTTGGAGCTCTCTCTCTCTCTCTTTCTCTCTCTCTCTCTCTCTCTCTCTCCTTTCCCACTTTTGCTCCTTTCGCCTCCACAACAAATTTTAGCAGAAGTGGGTTTATAGGATTCGATAAAGAAGGAATAAAAGAGAAAAAAAAAAAAAAAAAAAAAGGAGAAAGAAAACTGGTAAGAAGAAGAAGAAAGAAAAAAAATGGAAGGGAGATGATGGTGGGGGCCTCGATTTTGTAGATCGGATTTGGAAGCTAATTGGGCAGTAGAATTTTTCCCACAAATTATTTTTTACTATTTTTTACTTTTTTAGGGTTTAATATGAAATATATATAAAAATATATATATATATATATTTTTTAATAAATTAAAATTTTAGTGTACAATAATTATTTTATTTCGTTTTTTTTATGTAATTAAGTTTTTATAATATAAATATTATTTTATTTTACTTACACAGGATGCTGTTGCTATTGCTGTTGCTGCTGCTCCTGCTGCTGCTGCGCTGCAGACGCTGCTCGCGTTGGTAGGCAGCAGGCTACCAAATTATCATCCGAAGCTGCCAGCACACGAAAATGCAGACATTAACCTGGTGCACCGCCAGACCGTGCACCGCCTATTTAGTGGTTTATACGCTGTTTTGTTGTCTCATCTTTTTGCTCAGCATATGTCTAAATAAATATCATTTCAACTCACAATGTTTTTTTTTTTTTTCGAAATAAAATAAATTATATTATACTAATAAAAATTATGGATGTAAACAATTTTTACGGACCAAAAATTAAATTTCTATCTTTTAATCACATAATCTCATTCCAAGATGTAAATATTGCTTGAGGTTTCTGTAAATATAGAAATAAGTTATCTACTAACGACTAATTTGATATGAGTGATCAAAAGTTAGGAGTTTTTTTTTGGACACTTTAAAAAATCTTAACATTAAATATTTAAATTTAATTTATATAATTTATTTTTATTTAAAAAACTTTATGATTAAATTACAAATCAAATAGATATAACGAAGAACAAATAAATAGATAGCGCATACACAAATATAATGGAGTACATCATATAATGCTACAATATCCTACAAACCAGCTTCCGTAATCATAATTGATTAGCGTGAATAATTTACGAGATTTAGAGGAAATTTTTTAATAAATTTGTAAACTAAAGTGGAATTTGTTTATAAATAATAGGATTATTCGGTGCGCAAATAAGCGTGCAATGGGTGTGTGCCATAGTTTTTTTTAACTAAATGACGGAACTAGCCCTTTGTTTTGTCACTTCTTG
>CM055069.1:15004960-15197004 GCA_029204045.2 Tillandsia leiboldiana
AAAGGTCCGCGGTCACCGCAATAACCCACAACCCACAATTGGGTAAAATAATCAAGATCCGGTCAACCGCCTACTGTCCGCGGTTGCCGCAATAACCCACAACCCAACATCAAGCACACCCTGTCTCTGACCCGAAGGTCCCAGCTACACTATCCCAAACCTCTGCTCGAACCCGAGCAACATGACTCAAAAGTCTAAATAAAAAGGAGAAAGAAAGCAATCATGGTTTCTCCTAAGTCAAATTCCAATATGTAGTGCAGCAGAAAAAGATGTACTAACTATATGTCCATACACATATGTCCATACAAGCATGCATTTGTCCTCAAGAAGAATAAAGAAAATAAACCTCATGCCAAAATTATCAATGACCATACCTGTCCATAATTCTCAATCCAGAATGGCTCCTCAGAGTAGAACCTGCACATAACTACATAATCCTATCCCAATGCATAAACCATCCTCATAAAAGGTTATGTGCTAATATGGCATGATAATTAATCATATAGGGTATCCTTGTCTTAGATAAGCTTCCACTAATCATCAACATGACTATTTGATTAATACCATTGTCATACTGTGAATAATTCACTTGCAATTTCCATAAAATCCTCATTGTTAAACTTACCGATCAATCCCAGTTATTGTACCATTCACCTGCATGCAATGCTAACATATGAAAATTTAGAGAACCGTCCACCGGTTCCGGGAATAAGGCACCCACCTGAAAAGCTGACTGTCCAAAGCCCAACAGCTGAAAACACCAAATAACTCTAATCCCTTGCTCCAATAAGTTCAGCACACCCGTAACTCTCATGGCACAATACAAAGTCCACTAATTACACTAGGCTCCCAATTATAGCACTTAAGACCACATACAACCTCGAATTCTGAACTGTTAAATTATCACCTGCAGATAGTGCCCAGAAAATTCCAATAAAAATATCACAGCAATCCTTGCGTCGATAGCTTCGAAACGGTACCTTGCACGCCCGAATCGGAGTTCGGTAAGTCAAGATAAAAATTCGGCAAGGGGGTACACTCATACAAAAATCTGTGTTAAAACTGTACACTGTTCACTGAGAAAACAGTAATTTTCACCTCTGATGAAATCTCAGAAAAATCCAAGAAAAATACGAGCGCGTTCCTTGCGATCAGTAGATGAAAAAGTTGTATAAGCTCGTTTCCGGCTGACGCTCGTACGCAAAGATATGGCCAAAATACCCCGCTGTTGTCAAGGAAGTCCACACAGAAAATGGGGTTACAGTTTGCCTCAGGCTCCGTGCCAAAACCTCGAATGGGAAAGTGCGACCGAAACGAAAGATGAAGTCCTACCTCTTAGGAGTCTGCCGGCGCAAGAATCACAGCAAAATGATCTCGGGGTAGCCCAGGGGAGCTAAAACACTGTCGCTGCGCCGAAGAAGAACACTAGAAAGCAACATCGCGCCGCACCGTAAAATGGGGAACCTCGGGATGCGTGCTCCCAAAAATCCCAAAACTCTGCAGGAAGATCAAGGACTTGAAGATGAAAATCTTCCAAGAAGGGAGCTCGGGGAGATCTTGCAAGGGCTGAGAGAAAAAGAGTAGAAAAGAGGGCTCGGGCTGCCTATTTATAGGCTGAAGAAAACAATTGGGAAAATTCCCATCCTGCCCCAACTTCCGGGCGCCCGGTCCGATCCGCCCGAATTCGGGCCCGCACAGTGCGGCCCGGCCCGCCAAGTTTCGGGCGCGCACAGTGCGGCCCGGTCCACCACACAGCCCAGTCCACTACTCCCCCGGGCCCCACTGCACCCGGTGCACCTGCGCCCGCAAATGGCGACGCGACACGTGGCCCGGCAACCCGTGCACCGCGCACGTCGCGCCGTGGACCGCGCACGTCGCGGCTGACCCGGGCCCGTACAGCCACCTGCCCCGCCGTACGGCCACCTGCCCCGGTCAACAACTCCACCGATTGCGTGGACCGGGAGCACAACACCGGACCAACTACCTCACGCCACGTGTCCACCCGGTCTACCGTGCACCACCGGCCTGCTCCGTGAACCCAGACCACAACACCGACCAGTGAGAACCTGCCACGTGTCCCTTCCTCGGGTGCACGACGGCCGCGTGGACCGCGCACCTGACCGCGCCCCCGCGCGCCTGCCCGCGCCCCTGTGCGCCTGCCCGCGGCCGCGCGCCGCCTGCCCGAGCGCCTTCCGCCGCTGCCCGCCGCCGCCAGCCGCCGCCGGCGATCGCCGGAAACACTGTTTCGGCGATGAACAGTAAAATTACTGTAGCAAGCTCCGAAAAATACAAGTAAATAGCCCATCTTGACCGTTTTCGCGCGCTGATTCCAAATCCGGCGTCCATTTTGCCAAATTCCAATCCTATAATTTGCCGGAGGCTCCCGGAAAGGTATTTTTAATCCGAATTCCACGCCGAGCCTAAATTTGATATCCACTCCTCGCGTAAACTGTTCTAAACATCCGATGGGGTCCCCCGATTACCTATGAGATCCATTTTAAGCCCCGAGTCCATCTCTTGTGTCCAAACTGGCGCGCGAACACCGCCGACATGCCACGTAGGCTTCCAGAAGCTGCTGGTCACACTGTAGAAGCCCTGCAAAGATCCGGGTCACCACACGGCCTATGAAAAAGGTCCACGGAGCGACGCCTTTCAGGTAGTACCAACAGCAGGACTACCCACCTTTCAAGAGGTAGTTGACAGGGCCATTTTAGTGGAGCAAGAGTTGGCCGACATCCGTGCTCAGCAGGAGTGCTATGAGCATCATCGGGACAAGAAACAACCACAGTTTTATCCTGTGGATGGCCTGCACCATGGGAGCCGACTACCCATAGTTTCTAGAAGTGACACCCTTCGTAGTAACGGGTCCGTTCAGACCCTGGGCAACCCTTCGTGGCAGGAAGCTTTGTTCCTCCCTGCCCGGTAAGGTTGGGCAGGCCTTCATACCCCTGGAACTGGCGGAAATCCCGCTAGGGGATTCCGACGTAGTACTCGGGTTAGTTTGCCTTACTAAACACCAGGCGGTAATCGTTTGCGAGAAGCGCCAGGAGCGTCCTCAGGAACCTGGCATCTCGGAACCCGTAGGTTTAGCATATAGGAGTACTCCTTTCTCATATTTCTTTTCTACATCACGGGCAAGAAGACTGGTGGAGGGAGAACATATGGTATTCATAGCTTCAATGGTTCTGATCTCTCGGCCTTCGGCACAGCCAGCGGACACCCCGATTTTAAGGGATCTTCCAGACGTTTTTCCAACCGGACCCCCGGGGATGCCCCCGAGCGAGAGATTGATTTCCCTATTAAGCTTCTTCAGGGAACGCAACATATCACAAAGGCACCGTACGGAATGGCTTTCGTGGAATTGAAGGAACTCAAGGCACAACTAAAAGACCTTCTGGATAAGGGGCAATCGTACTCTTCGTGCATCCGTACTCTTCGTGCGGAAGAAGGACGGGAGTTTACGTCTGTGCATCGACTATCGGGAGATAAACAAGGTCACAGTGAAAAACAAGTATCCCTTGTCTCGGATTGCCGACCTATTCGACCAACTACAAAGAGCAACGTGTTTTTTGATCACCAGAGCCTTAAATTTCTTTTATTCACGCAGAAGGAATTGAACTTACGGCAGAGACGTTGGTTGGAGTTATTGAAGGACTACGATTTGTCTATTCACTACCACCCGGGAAAGGCAAATGTAGTGGCGGATGCCTTAAGCAGAAAGACTCTAACCGAGGGTTTGGCATTGGAAACGGTTACAAGCAAAAGGGTTTACTTGCGAAGTTTCAAAGGTTGGGATTGGAGGTTGTAACACAGGGTACAGTTGTAAGACTTTTTACATTGGAGGTTAAACCGACCTTATTGGATCGCATCCGCGAGGGACAGAAAGCAGATGTGGAGAAAGGCAAATGTTGTAGCCGATGCCTTGAGCAGGAAGGGTCAGTCAGAGGAGTTATCGGTGAGCGCAATTACTCAGCAGGATAGGTTAATCACAGATTTCTCACGATTGAGTTTGGAGAATTGTACCAGAGGGCACTGTTACTCGACTTTTATCCCTTGTAGTCAAGCCTACCTTGTTTGAGAAAATCCTGGAGGGTCAAATGACGGACACTCAATTGCTGCTCGTGCGGGACAAGATTTCTTCAGACCAAGAAGGCGACTTTTTGATTGGTACGGATGACGCAATACGGTTCCGAGGGCGTATTTGTTTGCCCGACCTGCCGGATTTGAAAGTTGAGATATTGTCGGAGGCGCACTGTGCTCCCTATGCGACGCATCCTGGTGGCACACTGTCAACAGGTAAAGGCTTTTTGGTGGCCTAAGTCAAAGGAGGACGTAACGCGGTTCGTGGCACACTGTCAACAGGTAAAGGCCAAACATCAGCGCCCGGCGGGGAAACTGCTACCTTTACCAGTGCTAGAGTGGAAATGGGAGCGGATCACCACGGATTTCGTCACTGGTTTTCCGCGATCACAGCAAGGTTACGACGTGGACTCGAGATCATTGGGCGCAAGTCTACATCAATGAGGTTGGGGGATTGCATGGGGTGCCGGCATCGATTACTTCGGATTGAGACACTCAATTTGTGTGGAACTTTTGGCAGAGTTTGCAGCCGGCTTTGGGGACCAAATTACAGTTCAGCACGGCTTTCCACCCCCAGACCAATGGACAACCAGAACGGGTGATCCAAATTCTCGAGGACATGCTCATGCATACTCGACTTGGGCGAGGGTTGGTCTCGTTATCTTCCTCTGGTGGAGTAATCATGAAGAGCGCGAAGCGACTTAGGAATCGAAAATCGAAGATGAGAGAGTGTCTCCCAGACTTGTTTAGCGTGGGTTGAGGTTAAGTTTCGAGGACGAAACTTCTTTTAAGGAGTGTGTGGTGTAGTGTCTCGATTCTTTAGGGTAGATCTTCTGCGCTTGCGAGTATTCTTTTCTGTGTTAGAGCTCGAAAAACGGAGAATGACAAACCGATCGGATCTGAAATCCGACTTACGGATCTCCTGGAATGAGGGTTTCAGTGTTAGCGGGTCCAAAGGTAAGTTCTGAGATCCTAGGAACCCGCTATGTGTTTTTGGTGCATCAGGATCCGTGCTAACGGTTATGGGACGGTTTGGAGGATCGGCACGCTTATCGAGGAATCGGCTAAAAATATCTTTAAAATATCGGAAATTGAGATTTTCGTACGTTCAAAGAAAAAAAAATAAAAAAAATAAAAAAATAAAAAAATAAGATAATTATATCCCGATTATCGCAAAACCCTAGTTTTTTTAAAAGATCGCTTTTTTTCCTTCCTCCTCGTCGTGCGTGCCGAAGAACGAGACCGGAGACGTCGCCAAGACCTGGAACGGATCCTGAAACACCAGCGATTGCGGAGAGAACGTAATCGCGTCGTCTTCTTCGTCAGAGCTAGGTTAGTTAGCGATCGTTAGCTCTTTTTTATCGTCTTGTTCGTTGGTTTTGTTCGCTGGCTTTCATTCGTCGTTTTGATCGTTGGTTTCGTTCGATGGTTTTCATTCGTCGGTTTTGTTCGTTGGTTTGATCATTGGCTTTCGTTCGTCGTTTTGATTGTTGGTTTCGTTCGATGGTTTTCATTCCTCGGTTTTGCTCATTGGTTTGATCATTGGCTTTCGTTCGTCGTTTTGATCGTTGGTTTCGTTCGATGGTTTTCATTCATCGGTTTTGTTCGTTGGTTTGATCATTGGCTTTCGTTCGTGGGGTTGGTCGTTGTTTTCTTTCGCTTGGCGATTTTGGTTGGCGGTCTTGGCTAGGCGAAGTCGTTTGATGGTACGCAAGCACGCGCTGCCGTTGCCCATGTAGCATGGCCGCCGCCACCATGCCTTGTCGATTGACAGCTCGCAGCCGCGCCGTCGCCGCTCGTGTGCTCAGCCCGCGCCGCCGCCGCGTGCGGAGTCAGCCCGAGCCGACACCGCAGCCGCGCGCGCGCAGCCAAGCCGCAGTCGCTCGCGCGCTGCCAGGCCGCAGCCACGCGCGCGCTGACTGACAGCAGCCACGCGCGCGCTGCCAGGCTGCACCGTCGCGCATGCTGCCAGGCCGCAGCTGCGCGCGCCGCTGGCCGCGCAGGCGCGCACGCCAGTTTGCACAGCCGCCGCCCGCGCGTGCCCTAGAGCAGCCGCCCGCGTGTGCCCTAGCGCAGTCGCCGCCCGCGTTGCCCTAGCGCCGCCGCCCGCGTGTACCCTAGCGCAGTCGCCGCCCGCGTTGCCTTAGCGCCGTCGCCCGCGTATGCCCTAGCAGCCGCCGCCCGCGTGTGCCCTAGCCGCGGGCGCCGCCAGCCCGCGCAGCCGCCGCCCGCGCGTGCCCTAACGCGCGCCGCCCGCTTCGTGCCTAGCCGCCGCCGCGCGCGCCCCTGCAGCCAGCGCCCCGTGCGCCCCTGCAGCCAGCGTCGCGCGCACCCCTGCTGCCAGCGCCGTGGTCGCCCTTGCTGCCTGTGCCGTTCATATACAAAGGAGACTCTGTCCGATCGTGGGGTGAATTTGTATGTGCGGCGGATCTAGGCACGTACCGGAGGGTGGAAATGTTTCAAAAAAAAAAAAAAAAAAAACTTACACGTTTTCCTCTTATTTAAACCCCCGAGGCGTGACAGAGAGAAACTCTAGGAAGCAAGAAACAAAAGTTTAGAAAGAATAGAATTTGAAAAACCCTTCGTTTCTATTAAAACCTAGCCGCAGTCCGGATCGGGTCGAGAGTTCAGTCCGTATCGGCTTGGCGCAGGAAATCCCATCGTTCGGGATCCGGACTGCCTGCCACTTTTTCTGCAGAAAAATTTATAAAAATTCCAAAAAATCCAGAAAAACTATATAAGCATTCTTGCATATCAACTTTAAACAAAAAGTATCGTTTCACATCAAAAGAAATAGATTATGCTAAATCTATCATTAATACTCAAATAATGAAACGAAAATTTTTAAAAGTTATATCCTCTAAAGTTGAGCAAGTTCAAAACATCAATCACGATCTAATGAGTAATGTGTTTATCAAATCATCAATTAAGCAAAGAAAATAAAACACAAAGATCGATAGATGTTTGAAATCCCAAATAAATTAGATAATGTTATCTAGTCAATATGTCTAGGGAGTGGCTCTTTGAGCATCTTTCAATTTGAAATCCCACCTTATACCAACCTTGGAATTTGACAGGGTCAAGCATTCCAAAAAGCATTTTATCAAACAAGAAACACCATGCTTGGTAACATGTGGTAGCTGCACACAATACTCGGACGACCGAGGTGGTAGCTCTTTCCTCCATATGATGGTAGTTTTCACACTCCACTAAGGGATGTAACTCTTTCCACATCTTTTGAGCATGAAACAATAAATAATACTCCCCCTCAATTGGCTATCAATTATGTAAAATATTAAGTATTCAACCAACTATTGATCTCATGTTCATACCTAACTCAATTATCAAATAAGATAAAAACTATACCAAGAGATCACTGAGAGAGGAATTGACTTTAATAAAAATAAGATGAAATAATTAATATAAATGATCAATGCCTCAAGAGAGTTATAATGATATCCAAATCATAATAAATTTCTCAAAACATAAAAAGATGCAATTAAAGTCAATTATACTAATGCTCAGTTAATATTCTATATATAAACAAAAAGCACACAAAACAAAACCTAACCTAAGCAAATGGTTCAAAAATTGTATTTCAAAAAAAGCATTCCAATTGCTTTACGCAAATGAATAAAACATTTTTGATCCAAAGGTTTTGTCAAAATATCGGCTAATTGATCTTCAGTTGAAACATAAGAAATTTTTAAAGTGTTTGATTCAACTAGCTCTCTAAGAAAATAATATCTAAGTTCAATGTATTTTGTTCTTGAGTGCAACACAGGGTTTTTAGAAATATTAATGGCACTAGTGTTGTCACAAAGAATTGTTACCGAAGTCGCGGGAATGCGAAAGTCGCTCAACACATTTCTCATCCAAATCAATTGAGTCGAACAACTTCCCGCTGAAATGTATTCCGCCTCGGCAGTAGAGAGAGCAATGCAGTTTTGCTTTTTACTATGCCATGCAACAAGACAATGGCCAAGGTAAAAACATGCACCGCCCGTGCTCTTTCGATCATCCACTGATCCAGCCCAATCGGCATCCGAATATCCTATTACATCGAGAGATGTGCCCATAGGATACCAAATTCTGAAATTTATTATTCCTTTGACGTACCAGATGATCCTTTTCACCGCTTTCAGATGAATTTCTTTCGGTGCTGATTGATATCTCGCGCAAATCCCAACACTAAAGGAAATATCCGGGCGACTAGCCGTAAGGTAGAGTAGACTTCCAATCATGCTTCGATAAAGCTTCTCGTCTACACTTTCTCCGTGAGACTCACTTCCAAATCCCTTATTGCTAGTTCCCATAGGAGTCGGAAAGTCTTTAGAATTCTCCAATCCGAATTTCTTGACCAACTCCTTCGCATACTTGGATTGACATAAATGAATGCCATCTTCACTTTGCTTAACTTGCAATCCAAGAAAATACGTAAGCTCGCCCATCATGGACATCTCAAATTCGCTTTCCATTATTTCGACGAATTTTGAAGCATCGTTATTCCTCATAGCACCAAACACGATGTCATCCACATATATTTGTGCTATAATGAAATTGTCCTGAAAGTACTTCACAAAGAGTGTCTGATCGGCTCCCCCTCGAGTATAGCCCTTTTCCAAAAGGTGCTTTGTCAATCTTTCGTACCATGCTCGCGGTGCTTGTTTTAAACCGTAAAGAGCCTTTTTCAATCGAAAAATATGGTTAGATAGTTTATGATCAATGAAACATTTCGGTTAAGCAACATAAACTTCCTCATTTAGAAAACCATTTAAAAATACGCTCTTAACGTCCATTTGAAAAAGTTTTATTTTAAAATGACAAGCAATTGCGAAAAGTATATATACGAATGGACTCGAGACGACAACCAGGGCGAAAGTCTCATCAAAGTCTATACCTTCAACTTGTGAATAGCCCTGAGCAACTAGACGTGCTTTGTTCCGTATAACAGTACCATCTTAATTTTTCTTGTTCTTGAAAATCAATTTAGTACCGATTATATTTTGTTGCTTTGGGGGCTCCGTTAATTCCCAGACTTTGTTCCTTTCAAACTGATTAAGCTCTTCTTGCATTGCTTCAATCCAATAGTCATCTTGAAGACCTTCATCAATGTTCTTTGGTTCAATCATGGAGACATAACATGCAACTCCACAAACCAATTGTCTCCGAGTTCTAACTCCTTCTTGAGGATCTCCAATAATGTTTGATTCCGGATGGTCCTTGGAGATTCGAAGCGTTTGAGGTAACGGAGTACTCGGGGGAATTTGTGCTAATTCCTGCACATTAGATAAACTAGAAGAACGATGAGATGCATCAAAATTTTCAGAAGAATTATCATGCAAAGATGTAATATCATTAGCAGGAGATGCATCATCAATAGACATATCAGGAGTAGATTTATCAGAAGAAAAATGAAAATCTTCTTCTACTTTAACATTGTAAAATTTTACCATCGTTTTAGATTCAAGGTTAAATACCCGATATGCTCTACTGTTTGTAAAATAACCCATAAAAATTCTTTTGTCACTTCGAGAGTCGAATTTTCTAAGATTTTCTTGATCGCGCAAAATGTAACAACGACTCCCAAAGATACAAAAATATTTTATATTCAGTTTTCTATAGAACCAAAGTTCATAGGGGGTATTCAAAGTATCCGGGCACAAATAAATTCTATTGATCACATAGACAGCAGTCTTAACTGCTTCAGCCCAAAAATGTAACGGGAGTTTCCGGCTATGAAGCATAACACGCGCCATCTCTTGAACAACTCTATTTTTGCGCTCGACTACACCGTTCTATTGCAGTGTATAAGGTGCAGAGAATTCATGTTTTATGCCGTTTGAAGTGCAAAAATTAATGAATTTAGAATTGATGAATTCTCCACCTCTATCACTCCGAACACGAACGATCATTTCATTCTTCTCAATCATAGTATGATGACAAATCTCATGAAAAGAATCGAAAGTATCCGCTTTCTCTTTTAAAAATGCTACCCATAAATATCTAGAGAAATCATTAACCATGAGAAAAATATACTATTTTCCACCCAAACTAGGTTGACGAGTTGGCTCCATTAAATCCATATGCAATAATTCTAATTGGCGTTTTGTTCCTACATGGTTCAAATTCTTGTGAATGAATCTAGTTTATTTTCCCTTTTGGCAACCACCACACACAAGGTTTTCTTTGAAGTTCAATTTAGGAGTACCTCTAACTACGTCTTTGTTAGATATTCTAGATAGTTCCTTAAAGTTCATGTGACCTAGTCTTTCATGCCAAAGTGTTTCATTATCAAGTGACACCAGGTTACATTGTTCAGAAAATTTATTAGGAACTACATAGCAATTATTTTGATATCTAACCCCTTTCAAAAAGAATGAATGGTTTTCGTCAGTTACAATGCATTCAACAAAAGAAAAATTAACTGAAAAACTATTATCACACAATTGACTAATGCTTATGAGGTTAGTCTTAAGGCCTTCAACAAATAAGACATTGTTCAAAATCGGGCCATCTGGAATAGCAATTGTTCCTTTGCCAACTATTTTTGAAGATCTACCATCTCCGAAAACTACAAGTCCTCCGGAGGTTTTCTCTAAAGATTGAAAATAGTTTTTATCACCAGTCATGTGACGGGAACAACCACTGTCCAGATACCAAGACGAATTGTCATATGCATGTAGTGATGTATGAATGACAAGACAAGGGAAGAGTTCACCTTTGCGCACCCAAACCTTATGAGTTTTGGAATACGTCGGCAATGATCGTGACGTTGATCTCTTTGGTGAACGCGTCTTGTACATTTGATCACTTTCCTTTGGAATCCATGATCACGTCGTCTTGTGGGGTGTACTACCAAAGTTCTTCGCCTTTGGATGGTTCTTGCGAAATTTCTGGTGGGTGAACTTGTTGGTAGTTGTTGCAAGTATTGCTTGATTTGCCCGCTTGACTTCATACTTGCAATTTCGTCTAATGTGCCCTGCAAAATCACAATGATAACATACCTTGGAAAGATTTGATCCTGACCGAATTAAGGTAGACTTGTTAACGTTGGATGCGATGATCTTTGTCAGAGGAGGAGCAACCGACTGGGGCACGAAAACCGTTCCGGTCGAACTCGGATCCTTGCCAGTTCGATTGAATCCAAGGCCCAAACGATTCGTTTGACCGAGACCAAGTAATTTATCCAACTTACTCCTTCCTGAAGAGAAACGCTTCGAATCTTCCTTGAGTTGGAATATGGTCTTTGTCATCTCCAATTTTTCTTGTTGAGCCTCGGAGTGGAGCTTCAAGAAGTGATTTGCTTTATCCACCAATTTGATATGTTCCTTCTCGAAATGCTCATTCTTCTCTTCAAGGAAAGTGTTTATCTTGATCAAGTTGTCCCTTTCCTCTTCAAGAGCTTTTGAGAGAGAAATTGCTTTGTTGGATTGTTCTTCAAGATCCCACAAATTTCTTCTCAAATTCTTGTTATGTTTTGCCAATTTCTTTGAATCCTTTAATAATTTATGATAGACAAAAGCAAAATCTTCACCTTCGAAATCGCTAGATTGATTATTCGATGCAGTTTTTTCATTCAAAGATGAGGTGGATAACGAACCACAAGAAGTCGCTGAAAAACACACGAAAGGTGAAGTTGTGGACGCAATGAATGCAGTGGCGTTGTTATCCTCATCACTGGAAGATGACTCATCAGAAGTGGAAGTGTCATCCCATGTGACAGCTTGCATAGCATTCTTCTTTGACGGATTCTTGTTGGGACACTCCATTGAGATATGGCCAAAACCTCAACATTTGAAGCACTGGATTTGTCCCTCGGTGTTCTTCTTGTCCTTTGAAGAACCTTCTTGCTTTCTTGATTTAAAGCTTGAATTTTCTTTGCCTTTCTTGGACTTAAAGAAGGATGATGATTTGCTTGAATTTTCCCTTCGAAAGCTTCGGCGAAATTTTCTTGTCAAGAATGCAATTTGTTTCTCGAAATCCTCCATGGATAAATTATCATCAACGTCTGAGGAGGATGAATCCGTGTCTTCTTCCTTTGTTGATTTCAATGCAAAACCTGAAGACTTAGAAGAAGAGGAAGGCTTTCCATAAGAATAGTTAGTAGGAAAAGTCATTTCATACGTTTGAAGTGCACCAACTAATTCTTCTACTTTGATTTCGTCCGGGTATTTTACTGTTTCAATGGCTGCGACCTTAGGGCGAAATCTTTCAGGAAGAGTTCTCAAAATCTTTCTTACAACTTTAGATTCTGGAATTTTCTCTCCCAAGTTAGCACATGTATTTACGATATCTTACAATCGTGTATAATAATCTGTGAAAGATTTATTTTCTACCATATGAATTGAATCAAATTTGCTTGTAAGCATTTGCAGTTTTTGAATCTTCACTAAACTTGTACTCTCATGTGTAACTTGTAGAGTATCCCAGATTTCTTTCGCGGTCTCACATGCCGAGACGCGAGAGAACTCGGTTTGTGACAAGGCATTAAATAATGCGTTAATTCCCTTGCCGTTGTAAGAAGATGCATCAATTTCTTTCTTAGTCCACTTCGACCTAGGTTTGATGGTGACAACATCGACAATAATCTTAGTAGGATATGACCATCCAAAGTCAATTGATTACCAAACCCGTTCATCGATGGAAATCAAGAACACTCTCATGTGTACTTTCCAGTAGGCATAATTTGTTCCATCGAAGAACGGTGGTCTACTGATATTTCCACCTTCAACCATTATTTACAACCCTATTCCCGCTCTGATACCACTTGTGGGTTATGTTAATAATGGATCTGAATAGGAGAAAAACCACCTAGAGGGGGGGTGAATAGGTGTAAACAATAAACACACCAGATCGTTGCGTAAAAAATAACCCAATGCGGAAAATAAATAAAGTACGCAAGATTTACGTGGAAAACTCCGTCACAGGAGTAAAAAACTATGGGACAGATAACACGACGAAATTCACTGAGATTAAACACGTACAAGGTGATGTACCGTAACCCTACGACTCAACCTTTTCCATACGCTCCGAGTAGATCTTCTCCGCTCGCTCCACAATGTTCCTCGAATCCACGATTTGCGTCCAACGCCGAATCCACGACGTCCAACCGAATCCACGGTCTTCACCAATGTAGCACGTATCGATCACACGAACGTACCTAGCTCTGAATCCACGAGAGCGGTAGCACCTTGAATCCACAAGGCCACACGAATCCACGCACCGATTTTAGAAAATCGTTATTTTTCTTGGTGATGATAATCCGCTGAATACTTAGATCAAAGATAGATAAGAAAACACCATCTAAGTATTCATCAATTTGATTCAACAAAAAATAAGAGTTTGGAAACCCTAGAATCAAATTGAACAATATAGACGAAGAAACATAGATTAGATTATGTTTTCCTTTCTTCTCTATATATGTGGATTTTTTAACTTTTTTTTCGGTTTTTTATTCCGGTTACCCTAGATATGAAATTAGGATTTATTTACAGGTTAGAAACCTTTGGAAAGAGATAAGCATCAAAAACTGACTTAACAAACTTTTTCCCGCACGGCGGTCCGGACTGGATTTGGCTGATCCGGACTGTCGTCTTTTTTCAGCAAATTTCCTGAAAAAGCAATTCGGGGTCCGGACTGGAATTTCCTGATCCGGATTGTTCATACGATTTCAGCAAACACATAGTTCGGGGTCCGGACTGACTGGGGACTGTTCCGGACTGGAATTCCGCATGAACACAACTATGTTCGGGGTCCGGACTGGAATGCCCTGATCCGGATCCTGAACACTCAAATTGTCCAGTTTTTTATTTTTATGCAATAAAAAATATTCCAAGTGTTTCTAAACTACAAGAATGTATTCGGATCACCAAAATTATTTAGTTAAACGTACCTGATCATTTTGAATTCATTCTTCTTGAGATTGATGTATATGATCCATAATTCTTCATCTTCAATCTTCAAGACTTAGAACACTTCACGAAATACGCCAACATAAAATCCTTAACAGCCCCGGCCTCATATGAGTGTCTCGCTCGTTTTTAGCAGTTCTTAGCCCGAAATGAGCCATACCGTGGAGACTCACATGAGTGTACATCAGTCATACCTCCATCGGTACCGACACAGTCGGTCTCGTCGACGACGGCGAAGGCGCAACATGTTACGCCCCTCATGATGGTATCACCGCTGGGGGCAATACAGCCACCAACGGCTCTTCCTCCAGCAGGGTGCAGGCTAATGAGTCCGAATATCGGTGACCAGCAGAATACCATTGGGATCTTACCTACCTTGCTTCCTCCGTCGGATCTGCAACCCAACACCGGAGGCAAAGAAGCTAGGGGGCAGGCCCCAAGCGTGAGACTGGCCTAACACCGGGCGGGTCAGGCTGACTCGTCTCTTTTAATCGTAAAGCTGGTATAGCCGGCGGCCCGGGCAGCCCCGATAGTACATGTTGAGCGACGCACTTAGAGAAAGGATGAGTCCAGCACAAAGGCCAAGCCGGCTATGCGGCTGGTATTCGGATCACCATGTCCTATGAAAGAGGATGTGATGCCCCCATATTCGGCTGATTGGAAGAAGTCGATGTTTGATAAGTTTTCGGGTGAAGTGATTGAGGATACGGGCGGATATATTGGCAGGAGAAAATGCAGCCATCAACGTTAAGTTCGACCGACACCAAGATGACCGAAGGAGTTGGCTCATGAAGCCACGACAAAAATAAGAGGGGTCGGCCTAGAAAGGCCACCACCACAGTTGGGGTCGAGTATGGATAAAGGCCATGATTGACCAAAAAGGCCAAAAGTGAGCAAGTCGTCCGGAGTTTTGTTCAGTCGTGAAGATCCGGCAAGAAAGTTTCACATTAACGACTAAGGAATTTAAAGCCGATTGTCACTCGATTCAAAGCAAAGGCGTGATGTAAGTCAACAAATTAATGAAATTACACTCATGACTAAGCGTTTTAGTGCAAAAATGAGCGGAGAAAAGAAATGCCGAAAGATCAGAGTCTTAGGCCGTAGAGCTGCTTCCATTCGGCATCAAGAAGCTCCTGCATGCGGTGGGCTTTTTTCTTTTGCCGCTTCATCTCTGAGTGTTTGCTCAGAAGGATATTGAGTTCGCGATGAAAGGAAACGTTGAGATTTGCCTCTGACCGAAATTGAGCTTCGGCCGCGCTAATGGCCGCTTGATCTAAAACCAGATCTCATCTCAAGCTGGCGAGGCGGCCCTCAGTTTCAACGATCTCTTTCTCAATCTTGGCCGAATGTTGGCGGAGTTGAAAAACTTTCTCCCCACATTGGCCTATAGGGATCTCTCGGGAGGCGGCAGATGCCCTGAAGCTTTCAATCGTTCGAAAGTGGGCTCCCACGGCTTCGAGCTCTGCGAGGTTGTCCGAGTGAAGAGAGAGAATGGAGGACAACCGAGTGGACAATGAAAATATGAGGCGTTCTTCTCGAAGGGAAAGAGAAGAATAGTAAGAAGAGGACTTGAGGAAGGCAAGAATTTCCTCAAGACGTTGACGTTTCTCAGGATCACGAAGAAGTGCTTGCGGGCCCTCAAAACGGAGACTAAGGACCTCTTCAATAGGTTGGAGGGGGTCGTTGTCTCTTGATACCCCAACGCCGTCATCCGAAGAAGGACTGAAGGCTTGGAGCTCTGATAAAGAAGGTAGCAAGTCCTCTTCATCCTGGAGAGTTGAACTTGAGGGCAGACTTGAAGTAGCCAGCTAGTCGGCTCCAAAGCCGGCCGCCAAGGCGTCAACACCAGCATTAGACGTTGAAGTATCGGCGCCAACCTCCTCTTCTTCATCTTCTATGGCCAGGGTCGTATCCTCCTTCCCCCGCTTCTTCATGTTCTCCTTTTTTGATCTCTTCTCTACCCCCAGATGCCGATTCCTCTTTAGTCTCCCCAAGCTCTGCGTCATCGACTTCTTGAGTCGCTTTCGTAGAGGGGAGTGGGGGAAAACCCGGTTGAGGATCAAGCCTCGCCCCCAGGAGTGACGAGTCTAGTACATGTTGTTGGGAGACAGCCGGAGATTGGAACCGAGGGGAGGCCTCGGTTGGCGCAGGCTTAGGAAGACTTCCGCGACCGTGTTTCACCGATCGCGGTGAAGGGACAGTCATTTCAGCTAACTGTTGGGTTATATGTAATAATGGATCTAAATAGGGGAAAAAAAACACCTAGAGGGGGGTGAATAGGTGTAAACAATAAACACTCAAAAAATCATTGCGCAATAAAAACCCAATGCGGAAATATAAATGAACACGCAAGATTTTTACGTGGAAAACTCCAAATCGGAGTAAAAAACCACGGGACCGATAACACGGTGAAATCCACTAGAATTAAACACGTACAAGGTGATATACCGTACTCACAGACGACTCAACCTTTTCCATACGCTCCTAGTTGATCTTCTCCGCTCGCTCCGCAACGCGTCTCGAATCCACGATCTGCGTCCAACGCCGAATCCACGGCGTCCAACGTCGAGTCCACGACGTCTGACCGAATCCACGGTCTTCACCCAGTAGCACGCTTCGAATCCACGAACGTACCTCGCTCCGAATCCACGAGAGCGGTTGCACCTTGAATCCACAAGGCCACGCGAGTCCACGCGCCGATTTTGGAGTAAATCGTTGTTTGTTTAGGTGGTGATGATCCGCCGAATACTTAGATCAAAGATAGATAGGAAATACCATCTAAGTATTCATTAGTTTGATTCAACTCAAGATGTGAGTATGAAAACCTAGAATCAAACCAATCAATATAGATGAAGAAACATAGGGTAATATCTAATGATTTCCTTTCTTCTCTATATGTGGATCTTAGGCCGTATAAAAGATATTTGATTATGACGGCTTATGCGGCTTCTTTGGATTAACCCTAGAAAAAGAATCATAGGGTCTATTTATAGGTTAGAAACCCTAGGAAGAAGATAAGGATCAAAAACTGTCGTTTCTGGAAATTTTTATGACGGCGATCCGGATCGGATTAGCTGTGATGCGGATCGTCGTAACGAGTCAGGCAATTCCAGAAAAACGAAGGTTCGGGATCCGGATCGAAGTGCTTGATCCGGATCGTTCATACAGTTCACCAAACATCAACGTTCGGGATCCGGATTGCGAAGCCTGATCCGGATCGTTCAAGGAAAATGGTAAACTCAATGTTCGGGATCCGGATCCAGGGAAGCTACGATCCGGATTGAACTGGTGTATGAACGAACCACCTTCGGGATCCGGATTGAACAATCTGATCCGGATCCTGAACAAGTCTCATGTTCAGTTCTTGATTTTTATGCAATAAGAAATTCTTCCAAGTGTTTCTACACTACAAGAAGTATTCGGATCACCAAAAATATTTAGTTAAACTTACCTGATCCTTTTGAATTCTTCTTTCTTGAGATTGAGGTATATGATCCAAACTTCATTCATCTTCAATCTTCAAGACTTAACACTTTCACGAAATGTGCCAAAACAAAATCCTTTACAATCTCCCCCTTTGGCGGTTTCGTGACAAAACACAGACCCACTAAAGAAAATTCAAAAAAAAAATATTTTTGTTGCTATCACCATACAACAAAAATTTACAATGGAGATCCAATACATGAGATAAACTCCTAAAACAGACTCTAGACTTAGACATCTGTACTCTCTGCAAAAAGAAATCATTCTTGACAAAACGAGATCGTTAGATACCTCAAGAATATTATATCATTCAAAACCTAACAGAGATAGAGTTTATGCTCACCATGACATTGAGTAATTCAGATATGTAATAAGATCACAATCAAACATTGACATATCTTCTAAGCAATAAGATTCCAAATGTCATAACTTTGCTTTGTTAGTAATCAAACAACTTGTTAGTAATAATACATGTCCAAATAGTTAGTCGAATAGTTAGTAGGGACATGCAACAAATCACAAGATAAAAACCAGAAGTTGTGATACTTACCTTTCACCAAAGTCAAAGTTCAAGGTTTGTTCAAAGTTCTCACAAAGTTCACTCTAAACTCTCTCCCCCTTTTTGTCGCAAAAATTAGCCAAACATACAAAATTTAAGGAGAGTTAAATAGTTCAAAATAAAGAAACTTGAGAGCTGTATAAAATAATCATAAATGCAAAAAGTTAAAACCTGCAAAAGAAAGATTAGAAACAAAAACTTTACGCAGAGTCGTCGGAGCTGATACACCCAAGCTTCTGAAATATTTTCTTGATCCGTTTGTTCATAGAAGCTTGCTCCTTCTTAACTTCTCTAAGATCTTGGACCATCAAAGCTTGTTCTTTCTTAACTTCTTTGAGATCCTCTTTCATTTCAGCGAACTCAATAGACATGCGTTCTTGCTCGTTTGAGAGTCGCTGTTGTTCCTTAAAGATTGAGCTAACCGACGCATCATTATCAGACGTTGATGGAGGTGCTGGTTGTGTTGCCGGTGCAGAGGTTGTTGCTTGTTGTTGTGCTCTTTGTCGGTGAGGAGGTATTATGGGTTCATCTGGCTTCGTCGAGAGAGACTTCACAATTGTCGTCTCATTGATTGTGCCCAAACTGTACATATATGAGCTTGTACTGGTGTCGACTTTAAACTTTCTAAGGATGCGCATAATTATCATTGGATAGGGGAGTCTCTCTGTGGGATGAGAATGTTCCACATAACACGCCATCCTCGACCAAATGAGGTAAGGAATGTTTAAGTTCGCTCCCATTGATGCTGCGGGGTGTCCAAGAAGATAAAGAAATAACATCCTGTCCCATCGAAGAACCTTCGTATTCATGTTTGGAAGGATATTGTAGCAGACAATGAAGTTTATATAGCGATACTCTGTTCGAAGTTCTTTTGAGAAAACAGAGTTTCCTGTCGATCGAGTATCTGGAAGACATATTCCATCAACCACTACTCTCCAAGAGTTGTCGTTGAAGACTTGAGTTTTCAGATAATGAGCTCCATCAACTCTGGCCTTCATCCCTAACACCTCCCCAATCAATTGAGGGGTGACTTTGATCTTGATATTCTTGACCAATGTGTGAAATTCTCGACGTCCTTGGTCCTGATTGACTAGACTAGAAGCGTTCTGATAGAACATCCGTACTGAGTGAGGACAATACCCAGTATTCTCAGTGAAGTTGCATATGGGATCAAGACCGGCCTGGTCAAACAAAGTCCCAAAGAGTGTAGACCGTTCCTTCATTGCATTGACATCGACATGTCTTTCGCCAATGCATTCTCTCTTCTCAAAATCTTTGATTCTTGCGGAGCTGATGAAGTCCTGTGGAGGAGGCTGGCTGGCAACTGGTTGCTCAATGGAAATTCCCTGAGCACTGCCTCTTTTTCTTGCACCGATTTTTCTTTTTGTTCCAATTGGACTTGGGTCCATTGGCGCTTTCCCTTTTTCAGCTGCAGTGGCCGGAGCCTTTGAGGTTTCAGCAGGGGCTTTCCCTTTGGAGACAATTGGAATAGTTCCCTCGATTTCGATGTTATCCCAGTCAATCGAGGCCGTCTCTGATTCAGTGTCAGAATCATCCTTAGTTTTCTGCGCTTTCTTGGCCCTCTTGGGCTTGACAGTGTCTCTCGTATGTACCATAGCATCTAGAAGAAAAATGATCCACGTGATCACCATTGCTATTGGTTTCTTGTGAAAAGAAATCCTGTGAGCAACAACTCAAGAACACGAAAAATTGTTAATTTTCAAAAATTTGAAAAATTGTACCCAAACAAACATTATCGTGTAGAGAGACTAGGAATCAAATTAGTTTTGTAAAAGGAAATTTAAAAATAGATCAATTGCATGATTTTGGAAAATTCCCATTATATGCCCTAAATCCGAAATTTTTGAAATCGAAGACCAAAAATCCGTTTATCTTGAGAATACCTAGCATATAATCAAAACTAATCTACCCAGAGTTCTTATTTCAAAAGAGATTTGACCAAAAACCATTCACAAATGAAAAAGTTCCATGATTTCTACTCACGTTTTGAGCAAACAAGGAAAAACAGTGAAAAATCGAGATTTTGATCAATAAAACTTACTTGGAATCGAAGAACTCGAGTTTGAAAGGCTCCAAGAAGGATGAATTCTAGAGAGAGAAACTCTGGAGTCTTAAGAACAAAAGATTGGAATAAAAGAAATCAAAAACCCTCTTGTTCTAATAAAACCCTAGCCGTGATCCGGATCGGATCGAGATTTCGATCCGGATCGGCTACCCGCAGGAAACACCTGCGTTCGGGATCCGGATCATTCATGTCCGATCCGGATCGGCTCCAACTTTTTCTTCAGAATAATTTAGAAAAATTCAATAAAATCCAGAAAAAGTATGTAAGCACTTTTGTGTATCAACTTTAAATGAAAATCATCGTTTCATACAACAAGAACTAGATTATACCAAATCTATCAATAACATCCAACAAATGAAACGAAAATTTATAAAAATTAAATCCCTTAAAGTTGAACAACTTCAATTACATCTAACTTGATCTTATGAGTAATGCCTTTATCAAATCATCAATTTGGTAAAGAAAATGAAATACAAAGATCAATAGATGTCTAACATCCCAGATAAAGTAGATAATGTATCTAGTCAATTTATTGAAGAGAGTGGCTCTTTGAGCATCTTTCATTAAAAATCCCACCTTATACCAATCTTGAAATTTTGACAGAGTCAAGTATTTCAACATGCATTATATTTAATCAAACTTGAAAAACCTTGCTTGGTATACATGTGGTAGCTGCACACAGTACTCGGACGACCGAGGTGGTAGCTCTTTCCTCCATGTGGTGGTAGTTTTCACACTCCTCATTGGGATGTAACTCTTTCCACATCTTTTGAGCATAATACTTTTTCTTTGACTCCCCCTCAATTGGCTATCAATTATTTAAGATATAAAGTATTTAGCCAAAATTTGATCTCGATTTCATACTCGACTAAACAGTCAAATAAGATAAAAACTATACCAAGAGATCATCGAGAGAGAAATTGACTTTGATCAAAACAAAGATGAGTTAATTGACATAAATGATCATTGCATCAAATGAAATATTATGACATCTAAAGCATAATAGATTTCTAAATATATAAAAGGATGCAGTTAAAGTCAATCAAACTAATGCTCAATTAATATTCTATGTCTAAGCATAGATAATGAACAAAAACACAAAAATAAAACCTAACCTAAGCAAAAGTTTCAAAAAGAAGTTTATTTCAAGGAAAGCATTCCAATTGCTTTACGCAAATGAATAAAACGTTTTTGATCCAAAGGTTTTGTTAAAATATCAGCTAATTGATCTTCAGTTGAAATATATGACAGTTGAAGAGTATTTGATTCAACTAGCTCTCTAAGAAAATGATATCTAAGTTCAATGTGTTTTGTTCTAGAGTGCAACACAGGGTTTTTGGAAATGTTTATAGCACTAGTGTTGTCACAAAGAATTGTTACCGAAGTTGCTGAAATCCGGAAGTCGCTCAACACACTTTTCATCCAAATGAGTTGGGTTGAACAACTACCCGCTGAAATATATTCCGCTTCGGCAGTCGAGAGTGCAATGCAGTTTTGCTTTTTATTGTGCCATGCAACAAGGCAATGGCCTAAATAAAAACATGCACCACTCGTACTTTTCCGATCATCCACAGATCCTGCCCAATCGGCATCTGAGTATCCAATAATATCTAAACTTGTCCCCATAGGATACCAAATTCCGAAATTTATGGTTCCTTTAATGTATCGGATGATCCGTTTCACCGCTTTCAGGTGAACCTCCTTTGGTGCAGATTGATATCTCGCGCAGATCCCAACACCAAAAGATATATCCGGGCGACTAGCCGTGAGGTAAAGTAGACTTCCAATCATACTCCGATAAAGTTTCTCGTCTACATTCTCATTAAAAGATTCACTTCCTAATCCTTTATTGATAGTTCCCATTGGAGTTGGAAAATCTTTACAATTTTCTAGATCAAACTTTTTGACCAACTCCAAAGCATACTTGGATTGACACAAATGGATGCCTTCGTCACTCTGTTTCACTTGCAATCCAAGGAAATAAGTCAATTCGCCCATCATTGACATCTCAAATTCGCTTTCCATGGTTTCAGCGAATTTAGAAGCATCATTATCCTTTGTTGCTCCAAAAACAATGTCATCGACATAGATTTGTGCAACAATGAAGTTATTTTTATAATGCTTCACAAAGAGAGTCCTGTCAGCTCCCCCTCGAGTATAGCTCTTATCCAATAGGTGCTTTGTTAGCCTTTCGTACCATGCTCGCGGTGCTTGTTTTAAACCGTAAAGAGCCTTTTTCAAACAAAAAACATGGTTAGGTAGTTTACAGTCTACAAAACCTTTCGGTTGAGCCACATAAACTTCCTCATTTAAAAACCCATTTAAAAACGCGCTCTTAACGTCCATTTGAAATAATTTTATTTTAAAATGACAAGCTATCGCGAATAAGATACGAATGGACTCGAGTCTAGCTACAGGGGCGAAAGTTTCATCAAAATCTATACCTTCTACTTGAGAGTAGCCTTGAGCAACTAAACGTGCTTTGTTCCTGATGATGGTACCATCTTCATTTTTCTTATTCTTGAAAATCCATTTGGTACCTATCACATTGTGTTGCTTTGGAGGCTTTGTTAATTCCCAGACTTTGTTTCGCTCAAACTGATGGAGCTCTTCCTGCATTGCTTTAATCCAGTAGTCATCCTGAAGAGCTTCATCGATGTTCTTTGGTTCGATCAAGGAAACGTAGCAAGCGAATCCGCAAACCAACTGTCTCCGAGTTTTGACTCCTTCTTGTGGGTCTCCAATGATGTTTGATTCAGGATGATCCTTGGAGATTCGTAACGTTTGTTGTAACGGAGTACTCGGAGGTACATGAGATGATTCCTGCATATCAGATAAACTTGAAGAACCATTAGATGCATCATTAATATTGGAAGTATTATCATGAGAAGATGCACTTACAGGAGTATCATCATCAAGAGAGATATCGAGGGTAGATTTTTCAGATGCAAAGTGAAAAGCTTCATCTACTTTAACATTTATAGATTCTACAATCGTTTTAGATTCCATGTTAAATACCCGATATGCTCTGCTATTTGTAGAATAACCCAAAAAGATCCCTTCGTCACTTCGAGAATCGAACTTACCAAGATTTTCGCGATCACACAAAATAAAACATCGACTCCCAAAGATACGAAAGTATTTGATATCCGGTTTTCTACTAAACCATAGCTCATATGGTGTATTTAAAGTTCCTGGGCGCAAATACACTCGATTAATGACATAGACAGCGGTGTTCACAGCTTCAGCCCAAAAAAGTAGCGGTAAATTCCGGCTATGAAGCATCACACGCGCCATCTCTTGAACAACCCTGTTTTTGCGCTCAACAACACCATTCTGCTGAGGTGTATAGGGTGCTGAGAATTCATGTTTTATGCCGTTGGAAGTGCAAAAATCAATGAATTTAGAATTAATGAATTCTCCACCTCTATCACTTCTAACACGAATGATCTTTTCATTCTTTTCAATCATAATACGATGGCAAATCTCATGAAAAGAATCAAACGTATCAGCTTTCTCTTTTAAAAATGCTACCCAAGAAAACCTAGAGAAATCATCAACCAATAAGAAAATATACCATTTACCTCCCAAAGATGGTTGACGGGTTGGTCCAAAGAAAGAAAAATAGTCTACATAAACTACACAACATTTAATCGTAGGAAGATTAAAGGCAAGGAAAGATTTCACCTTTGCATACCCAAACCTTTTGAGTTTTAGAGTATGTTGGCAATGGTCGTGAGGTTATTCTCCTAGGTGAAGGCGTCTTGTTAGATCGATTGCTGCTCCTTGATGATGTCGTCTTGTGCGGTGAACTACCAAGTCTCTTTTCCTTTGTATGATTTGCATTTGATTTCTGAGGAATCACCTTTTTGGTAGTCGTTGCAAGAAATGTCTGAGTTGAGCGTTTGGCTCCTGTCTTGCAATATCTCCTTATCTGCCCTGAAATACCACAACGAAAACATACCTTTGCGCTTGACGATCCCGAAGAGAAAGAATTAGGCTTGTTGTCGTTGTTTGTCGTGAATTTCGGTGTCGGAGGAGGAGATACCGACTGAGGAACAAAAACTGTCGCACTCGAACTTGGACTGTTTCCAGTTTGAGTGTACCCGAGGCCGAACCGATTTGTTTGACCAAGACCAAGAAGCTTATCCAACTTACTCCTTCCAGAAGAAAATCTCTTTAAGTCATCCTTTAGTTGGAGAATGGTCTTTGTCATTTCCAATTTATCTTGTTGGGCCTCGATGTAGAGCTTTGAGAAGTGATCCTCTTTATCCACCAGTTTTGTATGTTCCTTCTCAAAAAGCTCATTGGACTCTTGAAGGGAAACATTTGCTTTTATCAGATTATCCCTTTCCACTTCAAGATCGGTCGAGAGAGAAGTTACCCTTTTTACTTCTTCTTCGAGATCCTGTAATCTCCCTCTCAACCCCTTGTTTTGTTTAGCCAGTTTCTTTGAATCCCTCAAAAGCCTGTGGTAGGCTAAAACAAAATCTTCACCTTCAGAGTTACTTGATTCATCATCCGTTGCAGTTTTTTCAGCCCGGGAGGAGTTGGACAATGAATCTGAAGTACTTGCCATTAAGCACATGAAGGGTGAAGATGTGGACGCGTGGATGCCGTTGCGCTTTCTTCTTCATCACTTGAGGATGACTCATTTGACATTGAGTTGTCATCCCATGTGACGACTTGCATCGCTTTCTTCTTCGACGGATTCTTAGTTGGACACTCCGTTGAGATATGGCCGTATCCTCGGCACTTGAAGCATTGGACTTGTCCCTCTGAACTCTTCTTATCCTTTGAAAAGTTCTCTTGCTTTCTTAACTTGTAACTTGAAGTACCCTTGCCTTTCTTCGACTTTCCGAAGGATGGAGTTTTACTTGAATTGCCCCTTCGAAAGTTGCGGCGAAACTTCCTTATCAAGAGAGCGAGCTGCTTCTCAAATTCCTCCATAGATAGGTTCTCGTCATCGTCTGAGGAGGATGAATCCGTGTCTTCTTCCTTTGTTGTTTTCAAAGCATAACCTGAAGACTTAGAAGAGGATGCCTTTTCCGAAGAATAGTTAGTAGTAAATGTCATTTCATAAGTTTGTAATGAACCAACTAGTTCTTCTACACGCATTTCGTCCGGGTGTTTAATAGTTTCAATGGCTGTAACCTTTGGGCGAAATCGTTCAGGAAGAGTTCTTAAGATCTTTCTTACAACCTTAAATTCTGGAATCTTCTCTCCCAGGTTAGCACATGAGTTTACGATGTCTTGCAATCGTGTATAGTAGTCCGTGAAAGATTCATTTTCTGCCATGAAAATAGAGTCAAATCTGCTCGTAAGCATTTGCAGCTTTTGAATGTTCACGAGGTTAGTTCCCTCATGTGTAACCTGAAGAACATCCCATATTTCTTTCGCAGTCTCACATGCCGAGATGCGAGAGAATTCAGTTTGAGATAAGGCATTAAAAATAGCATTAATTCCCTTGCCATTGTAAGAAGATGAATCTAACTCTTCCTTGGTCCACTTCGACCTAGGTTTGATGGTGCGACATCAGCAATAATTTCAGTTGGATTAGACCATCCTAATTCAATTGATTGCCACACCCGTTCGTCGATGGAACTTAAAAAGGCTTTCATCCGTACTCTCCAGTACGCATAATTTGTTCCATCAAAGAATGGGGGTCTGTTGATGTTTCCACCTTCAACCATTGTTTACAACCCTATTCCCTCTCTGATACCACTTGTTGGGTTATATGTAATAACGGATCTAAATAGGGGAAAAAAAACACCTAGAGGGGGGTGAATAGGTGTAAACAATAAACACTCAAAAAAATCATTGCGCAATAAAAACCCAATGCGGAAATATAAATGAACACGCAAGATTTTTACGTGGAAAACTCCAAACCGGAGTAAAAAACCACGGGACCGATAACACGGTGAAATCCACTAGAATTAAACACGTACAAGGTGATATACCGTACTCACAGACGACTCAACCTTTTCCATACGCTCCTAGTTGATCTTCTCCGCTCGCTCCGCAACGCGTCTCGAATCCACGATCTGCGTCCAACGCCGAATCCACGGCGTCCAACGTCGAGTCCACGACGTCTGACCGAATCCACGGTCTTCACCCAGTAGCACGCTTCGAATCCACGAACGTACCTCGCTCCGAATCCACGAGAGCGGTTGCACCTTGAATCCACAAGGCCACGCGAGTCCACGCGCCGATTTTGGGGTAAATCGTTGTTTGTTTGGGTGGTGATGATCCGCCGAATACTTAGATCAAAGATAGATAGGAAATACCATCTAAGTATTCATTAGTTTGATTCAACTCAAGATGTGAGTATGAAAACCTAGAATCAAACCAATCAATATAGATGAAGAAACATAGGGTAATATCTAATGATTTCCTTTCTTCTCTATATGTGGATCTTAGGCCGTATAAAAGATATTTGATTATGACAGCTTATGCGGCTTCTTTGGATTAACCCTAGAAAAAGAATCATAGGGTCTATTTATAGGTTAGAAACCCTAGGAAGAAGATAAGGATCAAAAACTGTCGTTTCTGGAAATTTTTACGACGGCGATCCGGATCGGATTAGCTGTGATTCGGATCGTCGTAACGAGTCAGGCAATTCCAGAAAAACGAAGGTTCGGGATCCGGATCGAAGTGCTTGATCCGGATCGTTCATACAGTTCACCAAACATCAACGTTCGGGATCCGGATTGCGAAGCCTGATCCGGATCGTTCAAGGAAAATGGTAAACTCAATGTTCGGGATCCGGATCAAGGGAAGCTACGATCCGGATTGAACTGGTGTATGAACGAACCACCTTCGGGATCCGGATTGAACAATCTGATCCGGATCCTGAACAAGTCTCATGTTCAGTTCTTGATTTTTATGCAATAAGAAATTCTTCCAAGTGTTTCTACACTACAAGAAGTATTCGGATCACCAAAAATATTTAGTTAAACTTACCTGATCATTTTGAATTCTTCTTTCTTGAGATTGAGGTATATGATCCAAACTTCATTCATCTTCAATCTTCAAGACTTAACACTTTCACGAAATGCGCCAAAACAAAATCCTTAACACTAACCACTTGGCCAAACGACGTCGCAGCAGCGAGAAGAGGAGGAAACATAAGTCGATAGAAAGATTAGGAAATGGAAGAACGAATGAAAATACCTGAAGAGGTTCCTCAAATGGGGAAGCCTCATCTTCAGAAAGGGCAGATAGTTGAGCCGCCATTGGCTCCAAGGCAGCCGATTATTCCTTTGTGTCCGTTGGCTCCCAAACAGCTGACGTTTCTTGACCAGAGCTCCC
The DNA here is from genome assembly GCA_029204045.2 of Tillandsia leiboldiana. Classification (NCBI taxonomy): domain Eukaryota; kingdom Viridiplantae; phylum Streptophyta; class Magnoliopsida; order Poales; family Bromeliaceae; genus Tillandsia; species Tillandsia leiboldiana. The sequence goes on from CM055069.1 coordinate 15,032,394, forward strand.
AGCTATTAGGTCGCCTCCAGTTGAAGGCAGGATAGCCGGAGTACGTCTGGTAGAGCGTCTAACTAGGGGAGAGCCACGAATTTGCCTCCTGGTCGGGCGAGGTGGCTAAAAATTATAAACCAGTTAGCCGAGTTTTAAACCAGATGAACTCAATACGGGAGAAAAGAAGCATACCGGAGCAACTTGAGGAAAAGTTGTGCTCTCTGCATTGATCAGCCTGGAAGCCGAGGTAGAGGTCCCAGCTGGAAAGAAGGGGAGTTCTAATAAGAGAGCATCAAGAAAAACTTAGAAAAATGGTGGTCATACCTTTGGGCCTAGATGAGGGATCGATGTCGAAATCAAACCGGCCGACCACTTCGTCGAAAGCGATGCCAAACAACACATCGCAAGTATCCTTTCATGACTGCCGGAAGAGATCATCTGAAAGGCCACCATAAACCGCCTCAAACGACACAGGGATAGAGTGTCATTTTAGGCGGTTCCCGACAGCGATAATCTGATCAACCTCGACCACCCCTTTGGTCTGAGGACGGTCACGGGGAGAGTTGTCGGTGAAATAAGAAGCTGGAGTGGAAAGTGCTTGGATTAGCCCAAACTGACGGGCTACAAAATGGGGTGAATAGACCTCGGTGCTCGGCGCCAATTTAGATCGATTTTTGAGGCTGAGGTATAGGTCTCGGGGAGCGAGAAAGGAGTACCATACTGCAGCATGTTCGGCAAGTTCCGCCGATTCCGTTCAGTAGCTGATATACTCAAATCTTTCCCGAAACCAAGAAGTCCCATCGCTCCGAGTGGCAAAAGGCGTCCAGTGGTCTGTCGGTTAATCTTCCTCGGTATAGAACACCTGAAAGTAGTACGGGAAGTCAGAAGAACTACCTGAGAAAAGGGGCGCAGGGCAGTCGAAAGATCGGTCGAAAGAGACAAAAAACTGCGGAGAGATCGGGGGTAACTCGGCACGGCGGAGAAGTGAGGGATAATAGAACTGCAGACATAATTGTAAAAACCACAAAACGCTGCACCCCGAACCAATCACCATATGATTGGCATTATGAGGGGCCGACTTTATCGCCTCGAGCATCTCGCGATACAGGAAGGCAAGGAAGTAAGGCCCTAAGGCAAGCTTTTGGTCGTTGGCCAACGCCACAGCTATCGGTAGAAAATTTTGGTTCATATTTTGAGACTAGGTGCAGAATTGGCTGTAACACAACCAGTACCAGAGGAAGGCAATGTGTTCATCTCGGGACACTGGTTCGACTCCTTTGCCAGCAAAGAGCTTTGCGAACCTCCCATAGGAGAGATTCGTCTTCGAGTCTAGACCAGGAGCAAAGCCATCCATACTATCGGCCGAAAATCCCAGAGAGAGAGTGGCACCATTGGGACGAAGGCCAGTGATGGCGGCCACATCCATCAGTGTCGGGGTAAACGGCCCCAAGCGGAAGAAAAAGATATTAGATCATGGCGACCAGAAGCACAAGGTCGCTGCTAGAACCAGCGAGTCGTCTTGGTAAGTGTTCCGAGAAAGTTGAATGGCATCGAAAACATCAATCTCCTTCCAGAGGTCCCCATAGGCGGCCTGGACCCAATCGAGCCATTAAACATAAGAATCAGGGGCGGAAGGTCAAGTGCGAAGGCTCTTTCCGAAAGTTTTATCGGAAGCCCAAATGCCGAGATAAATCTTGTCTGCCAGCAGCGGGATGCCGGCAGTAGCAAATGGGAAGTTTTCATCAGAAGGACTCGCCACAAAGGATGGCCCATAAAGGAAGTGCAGTGGATTCTTTGTCGATGAACGAAGGAGTCGAAAATCAACGGCGGGGTCGGATAGCAGCGGAGCAGAGCGAGAAGCCATGGGACGAAAATGAGTTTAACAAATGGCGAAGAAGATGATGTAAAGAAAGGAAAAGGTGGTAAATAAGCACCGATGTAAAGGATATTTAAACGACAAAAGATGGCGTGCTCCCCAAGAAAAGCTAAAGGAAAGAAGGGTTTTCGAGCCAACGAAACAGGAATCGCCATTCCTCGAAAATCGGGAGCGTCTATGGTAAAACGATCTTCGAACGGATGCGAATCGTCAGATGGATTGATAACATCATATCAACGCAAACGACGAGTAGTTGTGAAGATCGAGGTACAAAACCTTAATGGGGAAGCGACCGAAGCACAATCAGAAAAGATTTGATCAAAAAGCATGAGGATATCAGCCGTCGAAACCAAATCCCTTAGTCGTAGGGCCGGGAAAGGAAGAATATCGCTATAACAAAAGGAATGATCAAAGGTCTTGGAACTCGTGTCGGTCAAAAAGTATCGACAATCATCCGAACGGCACATCAAGCGACTGCCGAGGGGGCATTATTGAGACTGAAAGTTTCGCCGCTTAAGGGAACAACACGTGGCGGATACCGTCAGCCGACAGGCATCAGCCGACGAAAGATGGAGTCAACCAAGGAAAGATCAGCGTCTTGGTCAAGACCGATCTCAGCCGCAAAAGAGCCTAGCACGTGACGAATGTCGTCAAAAGCGTCAGCCGACAAGAGGACAGCCGACAAGAAGATTGTTACTTCAGTCCAGGATCGGCTTCAGCTGAAGACGACCGCCATCCCGCAACTGACGGAGGAAGGTGAGAGTCCAAGATAGCTTTTCAGCTGTTCAAGCCGAGAAAAGAAAGATCTTGGAAGGAAGGAGTGCGAGATTCGGGCGTGAATCTCTCAACAAACTCGAAACGGCAAGCCACACACAGTACTGGGAAGCGCCGAGGATCACGCTCTGGCGCGTCGATGAAGGGATGCACCTGGACGGAGAAGCGACTACCATCTTGATTGATTACACTTGGCTCAAAAGGAAGTAGTTCTTAAATATCTGATAACGTCCCCCAATTCTCACCGATATTTCAAATCGGCGCCTAAATAACTTGGTTCAGTACTTATAAATACCCAAACCATCAAAGGAAAAGGAGTCCGACAACTTCGTAAGTCCGGTATCACCCCAGCTTCTTCATTTATTTAGGAGTAGGTTAACTTAACTTTTCATATCTGCATTTACTGCTTTCCTAGGGGTAGGCTTAATTGTAATCTTTCTATCCCTACATTCTTCCTTGTATCCCCTTCTTCAAATCAATATAAAATATAAACCGATCCATTCGGCCGTGTGTTTATTTGCGCATTTAGAGTGTAAACTGGCTCATCAGCCATGTCTTTATTTGCATTTCTTGTGCTTCAAAGTTATAATCGGCTTCTCAGCCGTATATTTATCTCTTTACCCGGTTCGGCTGTTTTAAGTCGAAACCGACGATCCCTCTCTACCTCCGTAAATCAGTTTCGGCTGCCACCGGCCGAGCGGTCGTGAGAGTTATCAGAGGAGAATCTGGTTGAGCGGATCCCTCCTTGGCCCGATCATTTGATTGTTGGCACGCGGCGCACTTCGACACCTTTGGAGGGTCACCCAGGGGCCGATCGCGCGCAAGCCACATTTTGGCCCCAACACGGCCCCAACAACTGTATTCTTAAATACAATCTATTTCGAAATATATAGCAGTTATAATTGCATCCAACCAATCGCCTCAAAAAGTGCCTATGCCCAACTTGAAACTAGGGTATTAACTTACTGGTCTTAATACTTACAGGTATTAACTTGTGGGACTTAATAGAGATTGGCCTATTTGCCATGAGCAATGCTAGTGGTACACCCCATCTGGGGTGTAGGATGTACATCCCATCCATCTAAGGATGGAGACTTTTTTATCCATCACTTCGAAGTGACGAGTAAAATTTATCCCATCCTAAAATGGGTAGGGTGTACATCCTATACTCATATGGGGTGTACAAAAAACATTTTCCATTTGGCACTTGCCATCATTAAAAATTTTCAGATTTATCCCTCAATATCCAAAATATTCTTTTAAAATCTAATTCTATTAGTAAACCCGGAGAAAAAAAGAATGTTTGAAGACAATTTTTGAAATCAACAAGAGTATTTTGATCATTCACAAATAAATAAGATATTTATAAATTTTGAGGGGCATATTATATATTACCCTTTAATACTAATTCACCTTTTATATAGTTTCTATTTTCTAATTTTTATTATTAGTGATGGTATTATTTTTTCTAGAAATCTACAATTATCTGAGCAATGTTATTTGTACACTCCAAAATGAGTGTCTTTTAATGGTCACTTCACAAATTGTAAAGTGACCTCTCACCACACCCCACCCATTGGATAGGTGGGGTGTGTGATGTACACCCCTTTAGGAGTGTACAAGTAGTATTTTCCCGAGCAATGCCACATGTACATCCAGAAATGGATGTACGATGTACACCCACCCATCCTAAGGCGAAAACTTATTTATCGGTAACTTCGAAGTGGCTATAAAATTTATTCTATTCTGAAATGGATGGAGTGCATATCGTACACCTATCTAGGATGTACAAATAGCATTTTTCTAATCAATTTTACCCCTAGAATATTTAAATGCATGCCTCGACGCCTACCAACAACTGATTTGTCTACTCCAAAAGGTCACGTTCTATTCTCAGTATCTTTGTCCATTAGTACCCAGCATTAGCTTTACATGGACTACTGCCAGTAGTACTGTTTCAATTTAATAATAACAAATAGCCAACATTAAGTGAACTACTAATCAATTATTTGGTAGTTGTCTCTTGTTTATAGATGTACAAACTTAATTTCAATTTTCTTAAAAAGAGAAACTTTCTAAGATTGTTCAAATGGTCAAAGAGTGATTTGGACGGTTCATTGCAGATGTGGTGAACCACGTCCAGCGAAAGCCCACAAGAAAGGTCTTTAAATGCATAGAGGTGGGCGCCATGGCGACATAGTGGATGCTGAGTAGGGATGCAAGCGGAGTGGATCCGGACTGGGAGGGTCCCCTACCTCCTGCTGTATTTTTTATCGGATCAAGACGAATTTAATGAGTTAATTTTAATTTTATTTTTGATCCTCATTTACTAATTTTAATTTTATTTTTGATCCTCATTTACTGCTTCATTCAGGATAGAAGCAAACTTTTAGCGAATTTTTTATAAAGAGCTCCCGCCTTCGGCTTAATTAACTTGACAAATCGGAACGGATTCGGAATGAATTATATTTTTTTATATTTTTTGTTCCACTTACCACCCCATTTGGGACGGTTCGGGGTGAGAGCTCCACAAACCCGGATCCATTTGCATCCCCAATGCTGAGGCGGCGATGGCTATTCTGGAGGACATAGGCATCAAGATGCTGCACCGCACAACACCTTACCGAGTCTCAATGACGCTATTGAATTTCCTACATTACAGCCTACTATTCTTGTCACGGTCTGAGATCGCTAATTTTGTCGATTCGGACACATGAACAAAACCCACCGAACGGGCATAATCCTTTCCTATCCAAATGAAACGGTAATAATCTCATTCATACAATATGCACAAAAAGATATATGAATATGAGAGTACGACTTAAATATTTAAACTTTCAATTTACTTTGAATATAAAGAACAATAATATAAAATTGATACATAAATTAGAATGAATCTTATTTACAACTACATAATTGTTTTTTTTTTCCTTTCTCAAAATACATGTTGTTCACTCTAATATAAAATAGACACTCTCTGGACCATACTAGGTCAACTAATCCGCGAGATCTTTACCGTGATCCCACACCTCACCGATGGCACATGGATCCGTAAAAAGGTGTAAATGGATGTGAGAATTACGAATAATTTCCAATAGGTTCAACCACTAAAAAACATACTCTACACCCACTTAGTCCAATAAAAGCATTAATAGCAATCAATATTTAAAGCAGATAATTTTACGTTAGCGTGCTATTTAAATAAAATATAATGCTAGAACACAACTCATAGATATGCTACTATACTGCTATGCCACACAAAACTCGGCCACTATACCATACGACCACTATGCTGCTAATTAGGAGTAATCCGTAGCACTTATCACTAACTATTTAAGGATTAGTTCTACTGTACATTACGCCGCATGGGAGATCGAAAATGATCAAACTTTCCCCTAATTGGTTAACCCACTTACCGTGTAGGAGCTAAGAATGATCAAACTACTCTCCCGGAGGAATTACTCGAGCATCGTATGAAGAGCCGAGAATGATGGAACTACTTTCCTGGCGGATATATCACACATATATACCACACACCATACGGGGAGCTGAGAATGATCGAACTACTCGCTCATTAGTTGATGCATGTGCTACTCAGAGAGCCGAGGATGATTGAACTATTTTTCTCTTGTTGACACTTTCGGAAGGTCTTATTATCATTTCTTCATTTCACTTCTACTCTAAGTTGATGACTCTAGGGTTCATAGGATGTTCCAAAGACACCAACTTGCCTTGTCATAGCTAATCTAAAATTCATTGACTCTACGTTGAAATCCTATAGTTTATTAACTCTATGTTCACCTTAGGTTATACCTAGATTAAATACTACTCAATGTAAACCTATCTCTAGGTTAATTTCTTTTCTACTCATGCAATATTAAATCTTGCTATTCTCTCTCCACTTTACTTAGGACTAAACCCTATAATTTGTCTTTACACTAAACATACATCCCAAATCTCTAATACTCACTAGCAATGTTTCTAAATCAAAGAAAAGCAAAGGAGTAAGAAAGATATCACCCTTTTTGGTGTTATCCCCCACCTTTGATAGCTCATTCTCTAAAGAAATGAACTTGATCTCCTAGAGCTCCAAGAAAATTCCAAAAAATGGTTCAGAAACCATAAGAGACCCCAAAAACCTCTTTTAGCGCCCAAAACTCAAAACCGTAATATTTTCCCTACTTAACCCTCTGAAGTTCCTTGAACAAACGTGGGAGAGAAGAGCTTTTTCTTTCTCCTAGAGTTTCTCCTTGAAGCTCCCCACCTTTTTCTTACCTTGGAGGAGATCAAAACCCACTTTTGAAAGCTTTTCCAACAAAAAGGTCTTCTCCCTTCTAGAGAGAGAAAGAGAAGAGAGAGAATGAGGAAGAGGGAAATGGGGCTGTAGGATGAACCAATCAAGAAGGGTGAACTCATTAAAAAGTGTTGCAATAATTGCAACTTGGCCCAAAATAAAATTTATTCGCATTCAGAGCCCATGTGTGGTGTTCCGAAGTCCCGTGTGTCTTGACTGTATAGTTGGCGGTGGGAAAACACCTATTTTTAGTGTACCAAGTGCGTTGCGCATCAAACGGACACGAAAATGGACTCAGCGCGCGAAAATAGTGAAAAATAGCTATTTTCGGGCTAAACGGGCGCAATAGTGGAGTGGGACGGTCCACGGCCCACTTGCGCGTGCACCGGGACCAGCGAAGACGCGGGCGGGGACACGTGGCACTGTGTGGTTGGTCGGGCGGCGGCACATGAGACATGGCGCAATTAGCGCCGCGTGCACCCCGCCGTGGACCGCGCTTGGCCACGTGGCGCGTTCCGATTGGACGGCGCCAACCACCGCGCAGGCGCGGAGCGCTGGCGTGGAACGCGTGGCGCAATCCTGCGCTTTCGAGCGCTACGCGGAAGCGGCGTGGATGCATGCCGCGTGTCCCGGGAACGCACTGTGCGGATCCGAGCGCTCGGTTTTCCCCCCTTGATCGGAAATGCTAATTTTTCTGGTTTTTCCTATAAATAGCCCATTTTGAACAGCCATTTGGGTTTTTTGGGAATTCTTCTTCGGGCTTCCTTCGACAGAGAGCAAGTTCATCAAGTCTTCTTCACTTCTAGGGGTTTTGGAGGATTTTTGGAGGTCGTTTCATCATCTTCCCTCTCGACTCCGCGAGATTCAACGTTCCTTTGACTACGATTTTCTTCGTTGACGTTTCGTCCACGGACTGCCCATAGCTAACCCCTTGGAGATTTTTGCTGATTTTTGGTTTTTGATCTTCACGACTGGTAGGCCTTCGACTTTGGTATTTATCGCTCCTCTTCATTTTGGGTTTCTATGGGATTTCTCGCAGCATCTTTAGACCCCCTTTTTGCTGTTGCATTTTCTGGATAGCGTGAAGTTTTTATGCATTTTCTCGGCTTTCGGTTCGCTGATTTGGGAGTTTAAGGACTCGATCTCCATCTAGACTTCGAGAGGAACATAGCCGTAACTTTCTTGGATTTTTTTGAAGGCATTTCAAAGGTGAACTTTTTCTGTCTTTGGAGCTCTATGACAGGGTTATGGTGCTGAAATCATTGTTTGAACTCATCACGACATTCGGCTTTTTATTTCAGTTTTTGCTGGGATTTTGGACTGTTGCTGAGAAAGTAAAAGTTGGGACTCCTTCTTACGATCGAGGTGAGTATCTTTTTTGGTTACGAGTGAAAATTGTACACGGTTTGGCTTCTACACTCCGTCGATGCGCACGCTGATTTTCGCATTGGACTGTTTGGGCAGCACTTGGTAATTTGAGCATCGCCGTTCATCAGGAAGGAGTTATTTAGAGTTTCTTGATTCGTTGGAAACGTGAGTGCCTAAGGAACGTGCACGTTCAGTTTCAGCCAGTTCGGACCCCGGATCAGCGCATTCTAGGTGGGTTGGATTTCCTCCAAAATTAGCGGGCGGCGTACTAATTCTACGACATAGTAAGCATGCATGATATGAAATGTACTCCTTTTGTGAACCGAAATGCAAGCATGTATGATAGAATTAGCAAATTAATTATTTCTTATGATAATGAAATATTGGAATCTTGACTAGCACCCCATCATATGTTGTATGTATTTAACCAGACTAGTAGAAAGCCCTCACTTGGGCTAGTTTCCTTTATGTTTTGGATTTCCCACACTCTGTATTCTATTTTCATGGACTTAGAGTTTCTCCTCACCCGGATAGTGGGCCGAGTGGTCGGGATACTGTGGGATTTATTGACACTCATGCCTGGGGGCCGAGTGGAGTCTGGTAGCTGAGGCTAGATCAGGGCTAGTGTCGGGAGTCATTTGGGTTGACGATGCTCTCGGGTCGTCGAGTATTCCCCGACCAGTGTCGTTGGCACTGTGCTCGTAGTAGTGTTGAGTTGGTGATAGCAGGATCTTGAACCCAGACTGTTTTTGGACATACACATGATTTCAGTAAACCAATATTTTCCTTCCGAATTTTGAAGGGTCGCCGGAGCCTATTCTTGTTTGATTGGGTGAAGGCATTGGTCCTTCGGAGTTTGGAGAAAATATAATACATTTTCTAGAAAAATTCAAAACACCTCAATTACCCCTTTTATATTTTTATTTCCAAAACACGCTTTTACCGTAGGAAGTGGTGTTTTTATTTCATTAAAAATGATTCCAATTTGCGAACATAGCCTTTTTCATAAGTTTCATAAATTAAAACTCCAATTATTAAAAATTTAAAATTTTCAGTTTGCACAAGACCGTTACGTTATTATATGACTACTAATTCTTATTAATGGACTACTATTAATTTCCATCAAGCATGATAATAAGAATATCTCCTACTCAATGATATTCTAGTATTCCTACAACCTAATAAGCTACAATAAATTTACTATTTTTTTAATATCTTTTACAAGTATTTGAATTAAGTTGAATAGTAATGATTTAAATATTTTCAATGAAACATATGAATAATTATCATAATCTTACAAACCTTGAACCAAACGGCCTATAAATTATTTTTACTTTTTAGAGGAGTATTAATGATATTTTTAAATTTAGAGGGGTATTCATGAAATTACGTTCTTTCGGAGATGTATTGACGAACTTATACCATGATTATATTAGTTTAATAGGCCATAAAGAGATGGATTGTCATGTCCCGAAGGTAAACCAGAATTTGGACCCATCAACAAATCTGCCGCACATACGGGAAGCCGCGCACATGAAGCGTCAGTAACCTACTCAAGTATTAAAAACCATACAGAGCTGAACTAAAAGTAAATATCAGACTAAAAATGTATAATAAAACTCCAAAATACAAGATACATCTCACAAGTAAACATTAAATATAATCAACTGGCAAAAAACCAGACCCAAAAGTACAGTAGTTTGAAATACTAAATAACAAAGGGTCCACAGTTACAGTCCACGACAAAAGAAGCTAGAAGGAGATCTATCTAGCCTGCAATCCCCTTATCTCGGTCCATTGTCACTGCTACAGCCGCGGAAGACTCTACAAAAAGAGGGTCAACAGAGGGCGTGAGAACTACTAAAAACCGGTAGTCCTCAGTGGGCGAGTCATCGAGAACTTTGACCTACCCACCAAATCTAACAGAGACAAGAAATAGGAAAGAGCGGCATGAACAGGAAAAAGAAACTGCTGAAATATAAATCTACCACTACTATACCTCTAATGCTGTGAATGAACAATATAAATGGGATGTACGCATCAACTACAAAATCGCCGAGAGTAACCAAATCAACCGACCGGCACAAGGTCCAGTCCCGCTTGCACTAGCATCACATTTGATCGCACTAACAACCCCTGGATCGCCGACGTGGAACCATACCCAAATTAAATCAAGTTGCCTAACTCCGGAGTGGCAATCAAGGGGAGCGACCTGCTCAAGGAAAGTAATCATGTCACGCCCCGAGGTCGAAACTGCGATCCGGGCCCGCCAACAGATCTGCCGCCCATATGGGATACCTCGTATAGACGAAGCGACTAACCTGCAAAAGATACTACTAACCACTATACTGATATAAGAGCGAAAAGTAAACTACGAAAATGAAATGGGTACAACTCCAATACAGTACAAATTTGATCCTCACAATACAAGAGTCTCTCCAAAATACAACTCTCATAAGTAATAGTAAATACAGTCCAACTCCCAAAATAAATATACAATAAGACCTAGATTGTCCAATACCGTAAATCAGTCTACCGGGGTACCAATAACTCTCCAAGTGCGGGGAAGGGAACTACTCGGCCACGCCCTTACCTCGATCAGAAGAAGCGGCAATAGCAGGGGTAGGAACAGGAGTAGATGCCTCTGCAACAACACCGCAGCGAGTGTGAGAACTACATCAAACAGTAGTTCTCAGTGGGTACCGTCTCCAAGACTACGGCTACTAGAGACAAAAGATAACAATGCAGTAAAAGTGATAACTACTAGAAATACTCTACAGCTATCATGCCTCTATCTATCATGCTCAAAGAATGATACAGATGATAAAATGCATCTACTCGATATGCTCAGTCAACCGAATCATACTGACTGCCACATAGGGTCCAGTGAAACCTGCGCCAACCTACTACCACACATCCTCCACCGGGACGGGATTTACGTAGGGGGTCCCACTCGGACTGCGTCGACAAGTCGCGATAACAAAGTAACAGGCCCAGCTCTGGAGCGGCACTCGAGAGGAGCGACCCCACCGAGGAAATATCCACAAATCTCTGTCGAGCTCCATACGGCTCATGCAGGCTATAGTCCTGTCACGCCCCGGGGTCGAAACTGCGACCCGGGCCCGCCAACAGATCCGCCGCCCATACGGTAAGCCCCGTATAGACGAAGCGTCTAACCAGCAAAAGATAATGCTACAGCTATACAAATATCAGAGCTGAAAAGTATACTACTGAAATAAGATAATACATCTCCAAATAGTACAAGTCTGAACCTCACAATACATAAGTCTCTCAAAAATAAAACTCTCAAAAGTAACTAATTACTAAAATCCAGTAGACTATACTACAAGCTCCAAAAAGGGTACCACTATACTCCAAGGACAGGTAGGGAACTAGCTCGCGACTCCCTCACCTCGATCAGCAATAGAAGGATCAGCAACTCCTGCAGAAAACTCTGCAAAACAAAGGAGAGGAAAGAGGAAGGGGGAAAGAACCCCCAGCGGATGTGAGAACTACACTAACACGTAGTTCTCAGTGGGTACCGCAACCAAGCCCAACGGTCTGCCCACTAAGTCTACTAGAGGCATAAGATAATAGGAGAACTGTAATAATGTAAAGATAAGCTGGAAAAAGTCTACAGCTATCATGCCTATCACACCCCTGGGTCGAAACTGCGACCCGGGCTCGCCAACAGATCCGCCGCCTATACAAAAACCCCGCATAGGCGAAGCGTCCAACCTACAAGAAAAGGTACTATAGCTAAACAGATATCAGAGCTATAAAGAAAACTGTTGTAAAACTAAAATCTAACCATCTGTACAACTGAAAATAATGATACAATATCCATCTCCCAAGAATAATCCCCATACAATATCCTCTGATACAATAGCCAAGCTCAAACAGGGAGGTAAACTAAATAATACATCAGTGTACAGGCTCTCAGTACAAGTCAGATCCTCACAATACAATAGTCTCTCAAAAGTGGAAATAAAACTAATATACTGACTGTACTACAAATCTCCAATGTGGGGGTACAGCTACTCTCCAAAGACAGGTAGGGATCTAGCTCGCGACTCCCTCGCCTCGAATAGCAACAGTAGAATCAGCAACACCGGCAATGACACTTCAAGACAAATGAGAGGAAAGAAAAAAAGGAAGGGGAGAACCCCCAACGGGTGTGAGAACTACACCAACAGGTAGTTCTTAGTGGGTACCGCCACCAAGCCCGACGGTCTGCCCACTAAGTCTACTAGAGGCATAAGATAATAATGCAGTAAAAACTGAATAAGAAAGGCTGGAGATACTCAAAAGCTACCATGCCTCTATCTAAATGCTCAATGGGTGATACAGATGAAGACAGATGCAACCACTCGCACATGAGGTGCTCAATCGACCCAATCGAACTGACTGCCTCATAGGGTCCAGTTAAGCCTGCGCCTAGCTACTGCCATTACATCCACGGAGGACTGGACTTACGTAGGGCGTCCGTGACTGCCAAAACTGGCCCAGCCAGAGGGACTGCATCGACAAGTCGTGATACAAAAGTAACAGGCTCTGCTCCGGAGTGGCAATAGTAAAGTAACAGGCTCTGCTCCAGAGTGGCACTTGAGGGGTGCGACCCCACCGAGGAAAGGTATCCGCGCATCTCTGTCGAGCTCAAAGTGGCTCCTGCAGGCTATAATCAAAATCCACGCTCACTCTCAGAACGGAAGGACACAAGATCCTCAAACACCTCGCACGACGGTCGGAGCACTCTCAACGACACAGCTAACACGCTCTCATGAATCTCGATACACAAGCGAACTCAACCAACTCGTGGCACTAACTCACTGGCTGGAGATACTCCACAGCCGGAACCACCGTCAACCCAAACGGCTCCCAAAACGAAACACCCAACCCGCCACGCTAAACACACAGGCTGGAGGTACTCCACAGCCGGGATCGACCCACAACTCAGGGCTAGCAACACTGGTCGGACGACACTCAACGACCCAGGATCACCGTCAACCCAAACGGCTCCCAACAACACTAGCACTGGTCTAAACTCAGCTACCAGACTCCACTCAGCCCCCAGGCACGAGTGCAACACACGTCCCACAATAACCTGACCACTCGGCCCACTACCCGGGCGAGGAAACTCTATGTCCAGGAAATATGCAAGGTGTGGGATGTCTAAAGCATAAAAAAACCTAGCCCAAGTGAAGGTTCTCTACTAATCTGGTTTCAACATGCATCATATGACAGGATGCTAGGTCAAGTTCCAACAATAGCATGCAATTTAATAAAGCATAATAGAAAATCTCATCTCTCATAAGCATGCTTTCTATCTCTTCTAGCACAAAATAAACATCTCCATTTAACATCATGCAAGGTATCAAATCGACATGATCTAGGCCATTCCTCATGCTTACATCTCAATCCTAGAGATTGTACATTTAATCATGCATGCTATTAATCACAGTCGATAACACTCCCTTAGGTAAGCTTCCATTAATCATCAACATGAATAACCAATATTGCAAGTTTCTCCTAAGATATAACATGAGTTCTTATCTTGCAATTCTTAAACAATCATTATTACTAAGCTTACCTCTCACTCGCATATATAGGTACACTAACATACATGCAATCTATCGGATAGATTTAGAGAACCGTCCACCGGTTCTGGAGACGCAGCAACCCACCTGAAACGCTTTCCGCAGGCAAAACCGAAGTTGGTGAAGTGTGTAGCCACTCGTTATCAAAATCCGCCGAAACCGCACCCTCGGTACTCGGTCGCACAAGCCTCTGCTCCAACCAACATCACAGCCAACAATCAATCGACACCACAAACACACCCCAAAAACAGCACTTGCTGTTTTTACAATCCAGCACAGAAAAAGGAGATTTTTCACCTGCGTGCGGTCCTCCGAAAAATCCAGAAAAATCACAGCTGCGATCATCGCGACGAGTAGATGCAAATTGAGTATTTATACTCCTCGTTCCGACACCTGTAGGCCAAGATACAAATAGAACATCGCGGTAAGCCAATCAATCCACAACTCGCAAATTTGCGGAAATCAGTCACGAAGAAGCTTAAATATCACCTTCGAAGAGTCCTCTGAAAATTCTGATAAAAATACAGTCGCGTTCCTCTCGAAGCGTAGATGTCGATCGAGTCCTCAAACGTCCCGTTCCGATGCCCGTAGGCCGAGAAATCCCAACAATACTCCACCGCTGTCATATACCTCGCAGCAATACAAGGGGGTAATAAGATACCTCGGGAACACCACCAAAAACTCGAAATGCAGCAACATGATCAACACGGAAATCGAATGCGTACCTCTCGTGAATGCGCTGCCACAAAAATTGGCTCAAAACTCTATTGGGGTAGCTCAGGGGGCCTCTCGCACTAAAATGCGACGGTAGAAGCCACAAACGAATGAGCGTCGAAGTGTAGAAAACACCGATGACACTGCCTCCAAAAATACCCAAGATCCATCGGGGAGTAGAGGACACAGTGGTGAAGAGCTCTGCTGAATGGGGGCTCCCAGAACCTCCAAAAATTCCCGCAATAGGGCACCCCATGCCTATTTATAGGCTGAAATTTGGGTAAAAAATACACTTTGGGGGACAACTTCCGAGCGCCCGAAATTTTCGGGCGCAAACAGTACCCCAAAAAGTCCCCCGAACCATCAGCACCCGAATCATCCTCGTTGCGCCACCTCGCCCCGAACAGCAAACAGCGGATCCAACCTATACGCTCGCGACACGTGGCCCGCGCCCACCGCGCGGGTGGTTGGCGCCCACCAACCACGCGCCGACACGTGGCGCGCCCACGCGCGGCCTCCCCTGCGTCAACGCCTCAGCCGCCGCGCCTATATGCGCACTGCCGCTCTGCCGGTGTCCCCGTCGCGCACGCATCCCAAGGCGCCTACCGTACCTGCTCCGTGGACCATGCCTGGTGCGCCAGCGAATCCTATGCTGCCACGTGTCCAATGCGCTCCAATGGGAAGCTGCCACATGGCACACAGCCCTGGCTACGCCGCCCTGCATGCGCGTCTGCCCCCGTGCCTGCCCGGCACGCGCGCTGCTCGCGCCTGCTCCCGTGGGCCGAGCCCACTGCGCTGCACCTTCTGCTCTGCCACGTGGCGTACGGCACCAATAGGAAGCCGCCACGTGGCACAGCCCTCGGTCCACCGGTCCACCATGCACCCGAAAACACTGAAAACTTTCGGGTGCCGTTTTCGGGCGTCCGGACTCAGAAAAATACAACCAAGTAGTCAATTTTCATCATTTTTCCGTGCTGAATCTAAATCCGATATCCGTTTCGCACGAAACCACTTCTAAAATTGACGGGGCATCTGAATACACTCGTGATCCATTCTACGCACTGAGACCCTTTTCTTGAGTCCGATATGCGCACAAACACCTCCGACACACAACACGGGCCTCCAAAAGCTGCTGATCAACCAGCAATCCTATCGCGGGGATCCGAGTCCTCACAATGCCTCTATCTACAATGCTCAAAGGGTGATACAGATGAAAATGATGCATCGACTCTAACCCGAAATACTCAATCAACCCAATCACAGTGACTGCCACAAAGGGTCCAGCCATACCTGCACCCACCTACTGCAATTACATCCACGGAGGACTGGACTTACGTAGGGCGTCTGTGACTGCCTAAAAAAGGCCCAGCCAGAGGGACTGCGTCGACAAGTCGCGATAGCAAAGTAACAGGCCTAGCTCCTGAGCGGCACTCGAGGGGCGCGACCCCACCGAGGAAAGTATACGCGCATTTCTGTCGAGCTCAATATGGCTCATGCAGGCTATAATCCAAATCAATGATCAACAAGATCAATAGTGCCCAAATCACATCTCTAACTCACTAGCTGGAAATACTCGAACAGTCAGGACCGCTGTCAACCCAACGGCTCCCCAAAAGGACATCAACTCAACATGCAAACTCACTAGCTGGGTATACTCCACAGCCGACAACAATGAAGGGTCCGAAAACCCCGAAAGACTAGAACCTACAACCCAAATCAAACAAGAACAGGCTCTAGGTATAGCCTCTCGTTGTTCTCGGCCCAAAGAAAAGGCAGCCCTTAGAATTCAGATCACTCGAACTCTCTCGGGTGAAGAAGTTTACAGAAAAGGTGATATTTATTACCGAAAACTATTTTCACTCGAACCCACGCGATGTGAGGACTAAAAGTAGTTCCTTTTTTTGTAAAACCATCTTGATTTAAGAAAACCTATTTTAATGAATTTTAGCTATTTTAGAAAAATCAGTTAGAAAATAAGTTTTATTCCCAAACCCCGAAGGGCTAATGCCTTCGCCCAATCAAACAAGAACAGACTCTGGCGACCCTTCGACATTTGGAAGAAAAATATTGGTTTACTGAAATCATGTGTGTCCAAAAAGATTCTGGATTGAAGGTCTTGCTATCACTAGTACACTACTGCCACGAACACAGCGGCGACGAATAAATCGAAGAACTCGAAAACCTGGGACCACCGTTTACCCAAACGGCTCCCGCCACAGGTACAAGACTAGCTACATCTACCAGACTCCACTCTGCCCCCAAGCACAAGTGTAACATGCATCCTACACTAAGAGAAATCCCGACCACTCGGCCCACTACCCGGGCGAGAAAACACTATGTCCAGGGATAGAGTATAACGTGTGGATGTCTAAAGCATAAGTAAACCTAGCTTAAGTTGGAGTTTTCTACTAGTCTGGTTGAAACATGCAACATATGACAGGGTGCTAGGTCAAAGTTCCAATAATAGTGTTTAGTTCAACTGGAACATAAATAAGGAACACTATCATACATGATCTCAATATCAACCAAAATAAACATCATCTCTTTCCCTAATATGCTTCGTAACACATCTCACAATCATGCATGCTTGCTATTCCATAGAATTAGAGAACTGTCCGCCGGTTTTGGAGATGAAGCAATCCACTTGAAAGTGCGCATCGATCCAAAGTCCAAATAGAACGTGGATAATTCTCTGGTTCCCATGATCCCCACGAGTCCAAGAACACCCAAATCTGCGAACCACTGCAAAAAGTATCGCACTTAGCATCAACGGTAGCAGTTCCAAAAATAGCACTTGCTGTTTTGCAAATACAGCACAGAAAACGTGGATTCTCACCTCCATGCAGTCCTCAAAAAAAATCCATAAAAATCACCGTTGCGTTCCTCGCGAAGTGTAGATACGAATCGAGTATTTATACGCCTCATTCCGATACTCGTAGGCTGAGAAAATCCATAAATACTCTACCGCTGTCCACAAATTGCCGCAGAAAAAGGAGGTTTAAAGAAGCTCCAGAAAACCTATTAAAACCTCGAAACGGGCGGAAGTGCTAAATACAAGAAATGTAGCCCTACCTGTCGTGAAGATAATTCCACAAGAATCACTCAAAAATTCCTCCGGAGTAGTCTAGGGAAGCCCGTGGACCGAAATACGACGGAAAAGAACACCGGAAGAAGAACGTCGCAGTGCGCCAAATCACAGAAATCGCCGATGTCGAGATCTCCAAAAATCATCAAATCTCTGTAGGAGATGGAGCACGGGTGGGAGAAGTCACAGCCAAAAGGGCTCAGCTCGAAATCCTCAAAAAGAAAGAAAGAAAAGGGAGAGAGAGGCTATTTATAAAGGCTAGGGGGGGAATCACCCCTTTGGGGTACAGTTTCGGGCGCCCGAAACATTCGGGCGCCGAACAGCGCGTACCCGCAGCCGATCCGTGCAGCGCCCGGATTGTCCCGGGAGCGACGCGTGTCCCAAACACGGGACAACAGCGCCCGGCCAACTAGGCGCTGCCGCGTGGCCCGACAGCGGGGTGAGGCGGGGCGGTGGCAGCCAATGGCGGGGCGCCACGTGGCGCCCGCGCTTGCCCCACCTGCCCCGACCAATCCCGCAGCAACACGTGGCCCTCTACCGGCGTTCGCTGCGCCCAGCGCACGGGCCAGGTCCATAGACCGCGCTCCCACAGTGCCGCGTGGACCAAGCCGCGTGAGCTTACCAATCCCGAGCTGCCACGTGGCTCTGCCCTGGTCCACAGCTCCCCGCGCGTGCTCCCATAGACCACGCGTGCATGAGCCGGCCAATCCCGAGCTGCCACATGGCTCCCCTTTGGTCCACAACTTCCCCCATGCACCAAAATGCGCAGAAAACTTCCGGGGGTCCGTTTTTGGGCATCCGGACTCCGAAAAATACGAGTAAATAACTGATTTTCGACGTTTTTTCGCGTTGAATCCAAATACGGCCTCGGGTTAGCCTGAAACTCTTTCTAAATTTCGACAAAAGTAGCCGAAAGATAGGCTTGATCCAGAAACCTTACTGAGTCCATCCAATGTGTCCATTTGACGTGTTGCGGGTCGGACACACCAATAATAGGTGTTCCACAACAAGGATCATGGGGAAAAGCTGCACGGGGATCGGGGCCACTACAAGTCCAATCCACGATCAATCAGATCGATAATAACCACAATCAACTACTAACAACATCAGCTGGAAACTCCACGGCTTAGGATCACCGTGTACCCACGGCTCCCTAACTCTAGTACAGATCTGACCTCAGCTACCAGACTCCACTCGACCCCCCGGCACGAGCGCAACATGCACCCTACACTATACCGACCACTCGGCCCACTGTCCGGGAGAGGAGAAACACTATGACTAGAAAAATAATAAAAGTGTGTAGGGATGTCAAAATACAACAACTAGCCCAAGTGAGATTTTTCTACAAGTCTGGTCAACATCATGCAATAAATGACGGGGTGCTAGTCAAGTTCCATAATTCCAATAATAACAAGATACACCAATAATAGTACCTATACTAGCATGCTGAGTTCTATCGTACTAGAATTAGAAAGAAGTCCGCAGACTTGGAGAAAAATTCAACCCACCTGAATACGCGTGTTGGTCTAGAGTCCAGATAAACCAAAACTGGACGAGCGCGATCCTCAGGTTCCCACGATTCCAATGCACCAAAAGTCACTCGAAAAGTCCTCTCGGTCACCGAGATATGAGCAAAACACTACAGTAAATCCAAAATCAGTAAAACGACATCATTGTCGCGCATCAGTCCACGAAATAGTAAAATTTCACCTACAAGATGTCTTCCAAAAATTCCAAAAAAAATACGGCTGAGATCCTCGCGAAGTGTACATGTCGATCGAGTCCTCACAGACTAAAATCCAATAACCGAGCACCGAAATAAAAATCAAACAATCTCAGCTATCCAGGAAAATTCCACAGCAAGAAAGGGATTCAAAGATGATCCAGAAAACCTACTAAAAACCCAAAACTAAGAGAAACGGTAAATACAGAAATCGAAGATCTACCTCTCGCGGAAATGTTGTCATAGAAATCGGCTAAAAATTCCCTCGGGTCAGTCCAGGGGAGCCCACAGACGAAACTGCGATGGAGAAAACCACCGAAAAAGGAAACGTCGAAGCACGCCAAAACGAGAAAAATACCGATGTTGCGAACTCCAAAAATTTCCAAAATTCAACAGAAGATGGAGGACAAAGGGAAGAACAACCCTGTCAAAGGAGGAGCTCTAAAAGATTTCCAAAGTTCAAAAATGGAGAGAGGGAAGTGGTTTAAATAGGATAAGTGAGTCATTTGGCTAATCCACATTCGGGCTCCACACACGATCCGGCCGAACAGGAAACAGCGGCGCCCGCCAATCGCGGGGCGCCGCGTGTCCCGTTCTACACCACAGCGAAGGAGGGTCGCTCGCGGGGCGCCGCGTGTCTCGCCCCTGCGTACGGGCGCGCTGGCGCCCGCCCACTCGCATGGCGCCGCGTGGCGCCCGCGTTTGCCATACGCGCCCGCCAATCAACGCCCGACACGGCGCTGATTGCTGCGTATCACGGGCTGCCACGTGGCGCTGCGGCGCCGGCTGCGCCCGGTGCACGCCCACGGACCTGTGGACCGGCCCACCTAGAAAAATGGCCCGTTAGGCCCATTTGCCCAAAAATAGTCGATTTTCACCGTTTTCGCGCACTGAGTCCGTATTTGACGTCTGTTTGACGCACAACGGGCTCGGTACACCAATAATAGGTGTTTTCTCACCGCCGACCACCCAGTTAGGCCGCACGGCCAGTCTAAGACACCACAAATCAGGTCGATTATGTAGCAGGCAAAAATCAAACTCATGACCAAATATGTGGTTGACCCTTACCACTATGATGGAATTCCGGCGAAAAAAACGATGCATATTGTCATGCCCCCGGGTTTTCATTTAGCGGAAACGGTTCACATTTAATAAGCAACTTAGCGTGTAAATTTTTTTTTTTTTTTTTTTTGAAAAGGTTTCCCCCGGTGCGTGCCCAGACCCGCCGCATGCACAGGGTCACTCTGCACACGGACAGAGTCTCCCCTGTACATGCACGGCGTCGCAGCTAGTACAGGGTGTCCAAATACAGTCAACAGCTCAATCACAACAGTTTCAAGCATTCATATATATACCATAATTGCATAAACCTCACGGCCCATCAATTTGAAAGGATAAATCCACAGTTTTTGAAAACGACGCCCACTCAGCGTCTAGAGTTTTAAATCTGGTTTCGAAAACGACATAAAACCACAGGGTTTTGAAAACAGTGCCCACACGACACTTAGGTTTTGAAATCCCTTTTTCAAAATCCATAAATCCACAAGGTTTTGAAAACAGTGCCCACACGACACTTAGGTTTTGAAAACGGTTTTCGAAATTCTTTTAAGTTTGTTTCTTTTTCTCTTTTTTTTTCTAAAGCGGCCAACAGAAAGAGGAAAGAGAGTTTAACCAATAAGCAAAAAGAGTTGCCGACATCCACACCGACCCCACGAGGGTATCGCGAACCACACATAAGTCTACAGTAATAAATGGAAAGAGACAATAAAGGAGGAAAGATAAATACTACGGGGTCTCCAAAAACCCGACGACTCCAGCCTCGGCCTCACCGTCGCCTATCACTCCCCCCGGAAGGATCCTGTCACAAAGTGGGAAGTCAGCGACAATATAGAATAGTAAGGAAAGCAGGAAAAATAAGTGTGCCCAACCGTAAACTATCCGGAGCAACCACTCCCCCAACACGGGGACCAGACCTCGCACACCTGCACAACCTAGTCCGGGCACCTACCCCGGCATCCAACCGAGCACCTACCTCGGTAAACCACGTCGAGCACCTACCCCGACGGGTCACACCGCTCGCACCTCGGCGCACAAACCCCCCACCTGCGGGGGCCCCCACTACGTCACCTCGTGGGTTTACACGGGTCATAGACCACTTTTCCGGAAAAGCGCACCCTTAGCGGTGGCCAAACCGCGGGTGCGCGTGCTGCAGCCTCGAGCCAAGTAACCAAATAATAATAATAATATACCAGATAAGAGTGACCATCAGGACTATCAGATTAGTATCAACAAGTACCTTGCAATTTTATTTAGTTTAACATAAATTGACATATCATAAATCGAATAAAGTTGAAGTACAGCTGTCGGGAACCCGACGTTTGATCCCAAAGTAAAACCCACCTCAATGCGAAGGAGAAGACGTGCGGAACTCCAACTAAAACGCCCTCGCTGTGTGCCCAGACAGCTACAATAAAGATTATACTTGTTAAAAACATCTTCGTGGTTAAAAACACTCAAAAACAGCGCGAAACGGGCTAAAAACGGAGCTTCTGGGCTTTTTTCGGAACCCTGGTGCACGGGACCAGGCGTGGACCGGGTCCACGGCGGCGAGCGGGCGCGGCGCGGACCGGGAGCACACTGCAGCAGTGGACCGGGGCGCCTTGGGCCGGGCCGCGCATGGGTGCGGGCGCGCGCCGGGTCCATGGCCCCGCTGCTGTTGTGACGAACGCCGGGTGCACGCCCGGGCGTGCACCGCGCGGCCTGGCGCACCGCCCCGTGCACCGGGTCTGCGCCCCCGGGCCGCGAGGGCGTGCGCCGGGTGCACGCCGGCCCGGTGGACCGCGCGGCCTGGCGCACAGCTTTGTGCGCCGGGTCTGCGGCCCCGGGCCAGAACGGCGTGCGCCGGGTGCACCCGGGCTTGTGGACCGCGGCCAGAAAACCCCAACAGTAAACTCATTTTCGGCTCCGATCGCGTCCCCGCGGTCACGGCGGCTCCGGTGATGACCCCGTGAACACGGTGACGGCGGCGGCGGCGGCGGCCTCCCGTTTGGTCCCCAAATTCGCCTCTCACGCGGCCCGAGGCGAAGGAAAACCCACCCCGAAAACTCAAAGGATTTCCCCTCACCTTGCCCGAAACAAGAAATAGAAAGAAAATAAATTCACCGCTTACCTTGGTCGCGGCGTCGGGGTTGCAAGAAGAGGGTTCGTCCCCGGGGTGTGCGATCGTTCCTCCTCTCCTCGATCGCTTCGCCGTAGATCCCCGCACCAATCAATCGCAGGAAGAAGAGGAAGAGGAAGGGGAAGGGGAAGCAGCTCCTCGTCCGCGTTCGGGTACGGTTCGTGTAAGGTGGGGGTAGCAGAGGGTTATGAGGGTCGAACCCTAATTCCCCACAAGGAACGGATTAATTAGCTGGTCTGGCGCAACAGGGGCTTAACCCAAAATCCCCAAACAGAACAGATTAATTAGCTGGTCTGGCGCAACAGGGGTTTAACCCAAAATCCCCAAACTACCAAAAAATTTAAACGATCGCGAAGTGGGTTGCGGGAACAATAAACCCAAAATCCCGGTCCACAGGAAATGAGGATTTCGAGTTCGAACCTGGGTCCGGCGTGCCTCGAAAATCGTGCCGGTCGCCTGGGCTGCTAACAAACTTCCGGAATTTATTCTGGGAGAATCCGGAGTCGGAAAAAAAATCCGGTCGCGCCGCCGCGCTCCGTTTCGCGAGCTCTATCACCTAAAATACCCGCGAGCCCCGACGGTCTGCCAAGAAGAGAAGAAAAAAGATCACGCACCGGACCCCTCAAGCGCACAAGATGCAACTTAAAATCCCCAAATAAAGAACACCAAAATAACACTAAACCAGCGGTTACTACACCACTCACCTCTTAAAAACGAGTTTCGTCCCCGAAACTCACTCCTGGGTTGCGGTGAAGAGGTTGGGGTAGCACTTCCTCATTTTCGACTCCTATTCCCACGTCGCTTCTCGCTCCTCGTGGTTGCTCCAGAGCACCTTCACGTAGGGAATGGCTCGGTTTCTCAGCGTTTTACTTTCCCTTGCTAGGATCCGCACTGGGGTTTCCTCGAAGCTTGGATCCTCTTTCAACTCTAGTGCAGAGACGTCCAGAACATGTGACGGGTCGGAGAGGTATCTTCTGAGCATCGAGACGTGGAACACGTCGTGGACACGGTCGAGGTTAGGTGGTAGGGCAAGGCGGTAAGCCACCGGGCCGATGCGCTCCAGGATCTCGAATGGCCCAACAAAACGCGGGCTTAGCTTGCCCTTCAGTCCGAAACGTTTGATCCCCTTGGTTGGCGAAACACGCAAGAGCACGTGATCTCCCACTTGGAATTCCAAGTCGCGTCGCCTACGGTCTGCGTAGCTTTTCTGTCGACTCTGGGCGGTGAGTAGGCGCTGTCGAATGAGTCGTATCTTTGCTTCAGTTGCTTCCACTAAGTCGGGTCCCAAGAACTTCCGCTCTCCCAAGTCGTCCCAACAGATCGGGGATCGACAACGTCTTCCATATAAGGCTTCGAAGGGCGCCATCTGTATGCTGGCCTGGTGGCTGTTGTTGTAGGCAAATTCCACGAGGGGCAAGTAGCATGACCAATCGTCTCCCCAGTCAAGTACACAGGCGCGTAGCAGGTCCTCTAGGGTCTGGATCACCCGCTCAGACTGTCCATCCGTCTGGGGGTGGAAGGTTGTGCTAAACTGCAGTCTGGTCCCTAAAGCCCGCTGTAGGCTTTGCCAAAACTTTGAGACAAAACGCGTGTCCCTGTCTGAGGTAATGGATGTTGGAACTCCATGTAATCTCACGATCTCGCTGAGGTACACTTGGGCTAGTCGGTCCCGGGTCCACGTCGTATGAATCGGTAGGAAATGCGCTGACTTGGTTAAGCGGTCTACAACTACCCAGATCGTGTCGTGGCCCTGCCGCGAGCGTGGGAACCCTGTGACAAAATCCATGGTGATTTGATCCCACTTCCATTCTGGCACTGGTAGCGGCTGTGGTTTTCCCGCGGGTCGCTGATGTTCCGCCTTGATCTGTTGACACACCAGGCAGTGGGCTACATGTCGTGTCACATCCATCTTCAATTTTGGCCACCAGAAGGTCTGCCTAAGATCCCTGTACATCTTCGTACCCCCCGGATGCGCAGCATAAGGGGCGCGGTGTGCTTCTGCTAAGATTTCCTCCTTCAACTCTTTCGAATCTGGCACGCAAATCCGCCCACGAAAACATAGGGTGCCGTCGGCTTCCACTGAAAAGTCGTTCTCTTGGTCGGGAGAGATCTTGTCTCGCACGAGCTGCAAGTGAGGGTCAGTATGTTGTCCTTCCCGAATTCTCTCGAACAGTGTCGGCTTGACTACCAAGGATAGCAGTCGTGCAACCGTGCCCGCCGATACCACTTCCAATTTCATACGCGCAAACTCCGCGATCAAGCTGTCCTGTTCAGTTAACCCGCCTACAGGTGTCTCTCTTTGCTGCGCCTTCCTACTCAACGCATCTGCTACCGCGTTAGCTTTTCCGGGGTGGTATTGGATTGACAAGTCGTAATCCTTTAGTAGTTCTAACCACCGTCTCTGTCATAGGTTTAACTCCTTCTGGGTAAACAGGTATTTCAGACTCTGGTGATCCGAGAATACCGTACAGTGGACACCAAAGAGGTAGTGTCTCCAAAGTTTCAAAACGAACACCACTGCGGCCAGCTCCAAATCGTGCGTTGGATAGTTCTTCTCGTAATCCTTTAGTTGTCTGGAGGCATAGGCTATTACTCTCCCTTGTTGCATCAACACACCTCCAAGGCCGATCCTGGACGCATCGCAGTACACTTCGTAGTCTTCACCGGGGATCGGTAAAACGAGTACGGGTGCTCTGGTTAGCCTTCTCTTTAATTCTTCGAAGCTCTCCTGACATCGGGTTGTCCAAACGAATTTTTCCCCTTTTCTGGTCAACCGGTTCAGAGGGGCGGCTATCTTCGAGAAACCCTCGACGAAACGTCGGTAGTATCCTGCCAGGCCCAAAAAGCTGCGGATCTCCGTCACTGTGGTTGGCGGCTGCCAGCTGAGTACCGATTCCACCTTCTTGGGGTCCACTGCGATCCCTTCCGCCGAAATCACATGTCCCAGGAAGCCCACTTCGCGCAGCCAAAACTCACACTTCTTAAGCTTAGCGAACAGTTTCTGCTCCCGGAGAGTCTGGAGAATACTTCGCAAATGGTCCTCGTGCTCCTCGTCGGTAGTCAAATAGATCAGGATGTCGTCGATGAAGACTACCACGAACCGGTCGATGAAGGGCCTGAAAATGCGGTTCATCATATCCATAAACACCACGGCGGCGTTTGTCAGTCCGAAGGGCATAACCGTGAACTCATAGTGGCCGTACCGGGTCCGGAAGGCAGTCTTTGGGATGTCCTCGTCCCGAACCCGAAGCTGGTGGTAGCCCGATTGCAGATCAATTTTGGAGAAAACCGTTGCTCCCCGCAGTTGGTCGAAGAGGTCGTCGATTCTGGGCAGGGGGTACTTGTTCTTTACTGTAACCTTGTTGATCCCTCTGTAGTCGATACAGAGTCGTAGACTTCCGTCCTTCTTTCGCACAAAGAGTACCGGCGCACCCCAAGGTGATACGCTCGGTGTGATGATCCGGACCCCCGCAGGAACTGTGCAACATTAAACAGTGACTGTAGGGAGCTTATTCGGTGAAGCAGAGCTTGTAGAATCGAAATTGGACATTTAATATAGACTCTGCGCGAAAATCGGAGCAAATAGGATTTTCCGGGAGCTTTCGGCAAAATTTCGGATGAGAATTTGGCGAAATGGACGTCGTATTTGGACTCAGCGCGCGAAAACGATCAAAACGGTATATTCACTTTATTTTTTCGGCACCAAAACACTGTTCACCGGAACAGTAACTCCGGCGACCGGAATTACTGTTCCGGCCGCCGGCGGCTACCGGCGGGCGACGGCAGGCGGCGGCACAGCGGCGGCGCAGCGGCGGAGCGCGGCAGAGCGCAGCGGCGCGCGGCGCGGGCGGGGGGCGCTGGTGCGGGGTCCATGGGCTTGCCGTGCACCGGGTGCACCGAAGCCTTACCTTGACACGTGGCGCTTCCCCATTGGCCGGCCGGCTTCTAGAAGGTGCACGTGGCGGCGCTCCGATTGGCCAACATTTTCCGGAAGACCCGGAGCGCGGACCGGCCACGTGCACCACGTGGCCACGTGGCGATTTTTCATTGGGCCTGCACAGGCTGTTTGCTGTTATGTGGACACGTGGCGCATTATGGATGGCCGATTTTGGTGTTTCCTGTTCGGATCCGAATCCCGTGTGGGAATATTCCCTTTGGCCCACTATATAAGAAGCCCCCCACCTCTCCTCATTTCCCACCTCGAATTGCGGGCCTTAGAGAGAGAATCCAAATTTGAGCTCTATAGGAAAGTTCTTCCTCTCTCTCTCCTCTCTCTCTCCTCCAGATTTTAGAATTTTTGGAGTTACAGTTAGTGAGTTATCTGCGACGCGGCGCACTGCGACGGTTCTCTTTTTCGGCCCATTTCCCGTCGCAGTTCCGTCGGAAATTTCCTGAGCGCTAACCAGGAGGAATTTTTGGACGATTTTTGCGGCAGCGCGTTCCTAAGAGGTAAGGCTTCGATTTCCGTGTTGATCACTTTGCTCCATTTCGCACTTTTGGCACGTTTCCCGAGGTCTCTTTGACCCCCCTTTTTGCTGTGGAAATTTCTGGACAGTGTCAACTTCTCCGATTTTTATCTTGGCGTAGGAGCATCAGATCGAGGCGTTTAAAGAGTCGATTTTGATCTACTCTTCGCGAGGAACGCAACCGTAATTTTTCTGGATTTTTCTGAGCACTATTTAGAGGTGAAAAATTCCTCTTTTCCTGTGCTATTTGAAAAACAGCAAATATTGTGCTTTTTGGGATTTGTATTTATACCGGGAGCGTTGATTTGCAGGATTTGAGGACTGTGGACAACCAGGAAACTACCTGAGGTGTAGTTTGAGCTGCTCGAGGTGGGCGGTTGTTGCTTACCTCATTTTTGACAAGCTCACTGGGATTACTGGAACTCCCCTAAAATTTAATTGATGAGAACAATTGGGACAAACTAATATGACAATTGATGAGAACAATTGGGACAAACTAATATGATAATTGATGAGAACAATTGGGACAAACTAATATGACAATTGATGAGAATTATTGGGACAACTAACAGGACTACTAACAGGACTACTAACAGGACTACTAACAGGACAATTGATGAGAACCGCTGGGACAAACTCTCCTAAAATTTAATATGACCCCACAGATTATATGATGACTTATATTGAGACATTGTGATTGGAACAAAGGCTATAATCTCGCAGGCAAACAACTCTTTTTCCAGTAAAACAATCTTCTTTCAAAAATAAATATTTGACACCTTTGTACAGCTTTTTAATGATACAATTGCATCTAGTCAGCCACTCTTCATTGCTACACTATCATCTTGGGATTTGTACATGTTTCATTGTTGTCCTTTGCATCCAGATGCTGGTTGCTCAAATATGAGCAAGGGTTGGGATAGTGTAGCCGAGATTGCATTAGATTGTGGACTTGTGGGGTATTACGGTGACCGCGGACAGTAGGCGGTCGACCAGATGTTTATCCTTGCATCAGATTGGGGTTGAGTCTGGTTTATTTTTGCATCAGCTGGGGATTGGGTTTCTATAGTGGATGGTGTTTCCCACTTATTGAGTACTATCGCATCTGATTGGATATCAGGCTTCTTTAGTGGATGGTTTTTCCCACTTTGATCATAGTCATGATCCAGTCCTGCTATTTTGTGATATGTGCCACAGAGATACTTGTGATACTGATGACAGAGATACTTTACTCGTGTGGGTCGCTCCCCTCGAGTGCCACTCCGGAGGTGTGCTTTCTCGGACCCAGCCTTGTGTGCCGGTCTGATACTTGTTTGGGGATGCGAGCCGTGCGGGCCGATCCCGCGGTTTTGAGCCTTGTGAGCAGATTCCGCTGAGCAGGCAACACCAGTTGTTACTGGTATCTAGATTGGGTTATTTGGACAGATACTATTCCTGATGCATACATACAGTTTGACAGCATAGTAGTGGTAGTTTACCTGTTTCAGCATCTTATGTATCTTACCACTTCCCCTTTTCCCTTTTGCCTCTAGTAGTCCTAGTGGGTGCGTCAGAGTTGAGGTTTTGCCCACTAGGGGAGGCTGCTGGTTTATCTGGTAGTTCTCACCCCCATTATTTTTCTGTCCCTTTCTTCTCCTTTATTTTGCAGAGTCGTCTGCGGGAGCTGCTAGGCCATCGGCAGCTGATCGAGGTAAGGGGATCGCTGAATAGATAGATCTCCTGGGAGACTGAGAGCTGTAGATAGATGCTGTACCCTTCACTCAGACTGTGGTATTCGTCTTTTATTTTGAGTCTGGCTTTCGCCAGCTGGTTGTACTATTTTGGTGAGCTGGGAGATTATTGTACATATTACAGTTTATTTTTAGTTCCAGTATGAGATACTATGTGGTTCTTCTATTTCAGCTCTGTATTATGCTCTTTTATTGTACATCCGATATCTGAGCAGGTTACCAGCGCTTCGTGTACTCGGGAAATCCCGTGTGCACGGCGGATCTGTTGGCGAGCCCAGGTTCCGGGGCGTGACACTCGGCCTAATGAATCCTTTGTCCAAGAGGTCTTCGAGTTGTGCCTTGAGCTCCTTCAGTTCTGCGAAGGCCATTCGGTAGGGCGCCTTCGTAATAGGTTGCGTGCCCGGTAGGAGTTCGATAGGGAAAACCACTTCTCCCTCGGGGGGCATCCCGGGTAGCTCTGTCGGGAAAACGTTGGGAAAGTCCTTCACCACTGCAATGTCTGACGGTGTCCCCGAGGGGCGGGCGATCAGGTCCACCGACGCCAAGTAGGCTACACACCCACCTTCTACCAGTCTTCTGGCTCTTGCCGCTGAGATGACCGTAGGGAAGGTAGTACTCTTGCACGCCAGGTACACGTGCTCAGGGAAACCCGGTTCTTGTAGTCGCACCTGCCTTTTCTCGCAATCGATGAGCGCTCGGTACCTCGAGAGCCAGTCCATGCCCAACACGGCGTCGTATTCTTTCAAAGGTATCACCACCAAGTCCCACGGGCAGGACAGTCGCCGCCCTAACCGGATCGGGCAGGCGGCCACGAAGTTAACCGCCTCCAGGGCCCCAGCTGCCGTTTGGACCGTCATCCGATCCGGAAGCGGTGTCTCCTCCAGGTCATGCATGAACACGAAGTCACAAGAAATGAAAGAGTTTGTTGCTCCAGTGTCGAAAAGGGTTCTAGCGCGGGAATTTGAAACGGAAAGAATACCTGCAAGGACGTCCTCTGGTGGATCCGACTCCTGGCGGGTAATTGAGTAAACCCGCCCGCCTGCCTGCGGTTGTTTCTCCCCCTCTCGTCGTGGTGCAGGGGGTCTAGAGGTCGACCCTATAGGTGCCTTCCCTCGTCCAGAAAACTGTGGTGACGGTACCGTGGTTGCTGCAGTAACCCCTCCCAGGACCAAGGGGCAGTTATGGCGGAAGTGCCCCTATTTGCCGCAGCGGAAGCAATGATCACGCCGCTGGGGGCACTCGGGTGCTCGGTGCGCCCCTCCGCATATCACGCAGGGCCTATCTCCCGGCCCCGGCCCTCCTTCTGGTGTGCCCCGAGGTCCCGCTTGCGGTCTCCACCGTTTGGGGGGTCGACTCCCGCTAGAAGAGCCTCCCCCCGAGCCTGGCTGTTGCCGCTTCCTGTCCTCCTGCCGCGCTGAGTTCTCTCTCCTGGCACGCGTGACAGCGAACCCCCGCTCCACCGTAGTGGCCCTGTCGACCACTTTCTGAAAGGTGTGTAGATCGGCTGCTTGCACCACCTCGAAGATATTGCTTCGCAAGCCGTCGACAAAGAGTTGAGCCTTGTGGGACTCGTCCCTTATGACGAACGGGACGCAGTTGGCTAGCCGGACGAACTCCCGCTGATACTCTATGACCGTCCTATTCCCCTGCTGGATGTGGTTCAAGTCATCCTCCAACTTTTTCTTGACGCTGTTGCTGAAAAAGGCCCCAAACAGCTCTTGCTTGAACGTCTCCCACGACGGGAGCGCAGTACTCTTGGTAGGATCGGGGCGTACAGTCTTCCACCACAAGCGGGCGTTCCCCTCCAAGAAATGGACCGCTAGGGGAACCCGCTCATCATCCTCCATAAGCAAGTCTTCAAAGAGTTTTTCCATCGACCCTACCCACTTCTCGACAACCCAAGGATCAGTCGTCTCCCCTTCGAACATGGGCGGGTCATGCTTCTTGAAGTCCGCCAGGTTGGCCCGTACCCGCTCCCGCTCAGTCGGCACAGCTATCCCCTCCCCCGTGGCGGCGGCAGCCACGGTAGGGGCAGGTGTGACCACAGTCTCCTCCCGAGTAACCCTGCTGGTGGTCCCCGGCGTTGGTCCCGTAGTCGCCGCCGGCGGCGCCGCTGCTGGCGCATTTGGCCCCTGCGGAGGGACCGGGGCGGCCGTCACCGTCGCAGCCTGCTGCTGTTGCGTCAGCTGACGCACATGGTCCGTGAGGGTTGCCAGTTGCCCCGCCATCTCCCTCAATTGCTGCCGCAGGAGCTGGTTCTCCGCGGCTGTCGACGTCGTCGCGTCCGCTCCGGTATCCTCGGCTGAGGATCTAGTACGGGCCATGTCTGTACACACACACAAAGAGGGTCGGCTTAGCCTTTACTAATAAACAACGGACCGCCTATCGAGAGAAAGGACTCAGACTCTTTCCCCCCCCCCGATCACTCACGTCCTAGCCTCCTACGTCCTCTTCATTCATTCATCTGTAGTCCAGTGTGGTATCCCCACGGATGTCGGCACTAACTGTTGTGATTGAAGGAAACGTTCTCTCTGATACCATCTTAATCTGTCACGCCCCGGGGTTTTCATTTAGCGGAAACGGTTCACATTTAATAAGCAACTTAGCGTGTAATTTTTTTTTTTTTTTTTTTTTTGAAAAGGTTTCCCCCGGTGCGTGCCCAGACCCGCCGCATGCACAGGGTCACTCTGCACACGGACAGAGTCTCCCCTGTACATGCACGGCGTCGCAGCTAGTACAGGGTGTCCAAATACAGTCAACAGCTCAATCACAACAGTTTCAAGCATTCATATATATACCATAATTGCATAAACCTCACGGCCCATCAATTTGAAAGGATAAATCCACAGTTTTTGAAAACGACGCCCACTCAGCGTCTAGAGTTTTAAATCTGGTTTCGAAAACGACATAAAACCACAGGGTTTTGAAAACAGTGCCCACACGACACTTAGGTTTTGAAATCCCTTTTTCGAAATCCATAAATCCACAAGGTTTTGAAAATAGTGCCCACACGACACTTAGGTTTTGAAAACGGTTTTCGAAATTCTTTTAAGTTTGTTTTTTTTTCTCTTTTTTTTTCTAAAGCGGCCAACAGAAAGAGGAAAGAGAGTTTAACCAATAAGCAAAAAGAGTTGCCGACATCCACACCGACCCCACGAGGGTATCGCGAACCACACATAAGTCTACAGTAATAAATGGAAAGAGACAATAAAGGAGGAAAGATAAATACTACGGGGTCTCCAAAAACCCGACGACTCCAGCCTCGGCCTCACCGTCGCCTATCACTCCCCCCGGAAGGATCCTGTCACAAAGTGGGAAGTCAGCGACAATATAGAATAGTAAGGAAAGCAGGAAAAAGAAGTGTGCCCAACCGTAAACTATCCGGAGCAACCACTCCCCCAATACGGGGACCAGACCTCGCACACCTGCACAACCTAGTCCGGGCACCTACCCCGGCATCCAACCGAGCACCTACCTCGGTAAACCACGTCGAGCACCTACCCCGACGGGTCACACCGCTCGCACCTCGGCGCACAAACCCCCCACCTGCGAGGGCCCCCACTACGTCACCTCGTGGGTTTACACGGGTCATAGACCACTTTTCCGGAAAAGCGCACCCTTAGCGGTGGCCAAACCGCGGGTGCGCGTGCTGCAGCCTCGAGCCAAGTAACCAAATAATAATAATAATATACCAGATAAGAGTGACCATCAGGACTATCAGATTAGTATCAACAAGTACCTTGCAGTTTTATTTAGTTTAACATAAATTGACATATCATAAATCGAATAAAGTTGAAGTACAGCGGTCGGGAACCCGACGTTTGATCCCAAAGTAAAACCCACCTCAATGCGAAGGAGAAGACGTGCGGAACTCCAACTAAAACGCCCTCGCTGTGTGCCCAGACAGCTACAATAAAGATTATACTTGTTAAAAACATCTTCCTGGTTAAAAACACTCAAAAACAGCGCGAAACGGGCTAAAAACGGAGCTTCTGGGCTTTTTTCGGAACCCTGGTGCACGGGACCAGGCGTGGACCGGGTCCACGGCGGCGAGCGGGCGCGGCGCGGACCGGGAGCACACTGCAGCAGTGGACCGGGGCGCCTTGGGCCGGGCCGCGCACGGGTGCGGGCGCGCGCCGGGTCCATGGCGCCGCTGCTGTTGTGACGAACGCCGGGTGCACGCCCGGGCGTGCACCGCGCGGCCTGGCGCACCGCCCCGTGCACCGGGTCCGCGCCCCCGGGCCGCGAGGGCGTGCGTCGGGTGCACGCCGGCCCGGTGGACCGCGCGGCCTGGCGCACAGCTTTGTGCGCCGGGTCTGCGGCCCCGGGCCGGAACGGCGTGCGCCGGGTGCACCCGGGCTTGTGGACCGCGGCCAGAAAACCCCAACAGTAAACTCGTTTTCGGCTCCGATCGCGTCCCCGCGGTCACGGCGGCTCCGGTGATGACCCCGTGAACACGGTGACGGTGGCGGCGGCGGCGGCCTCCCGTTTGGTCCCCAAATTCGCCTCTCACGCGGCCCGAGGCGAAGGAAATCCCACCCCGAAAACTCAAAGGATTTCCCCTCACCTTGCCCGAAACAAGAAATAGAAAGAAAATAAATTCACCGCTTACCTTGGTCGCGGCGTCGGGGTTGCAAGAAGAGGGATCGTCCCCGGGGTGTGCGATCGTTCCTCCTCTCCTCGATCGCTTCGCCGTAGATCCCCGCACCAATCAATCGCAGGAAGAAGAGGAAGAGGAAGGGGAAGGGGAAGCAGCTCCTCGTCCGCGTTCGGGTACGGTTCGTGTAAGGTGGGGGTAGCAGAGGGTTATGAGGGTCGAACCCTAATTCCCCACAAGGAACGGATTAATTAGCTGGTCTGGCGCAACAGGGGCTTAACCCAAAATCCCCAAACAGAACAGATTAATTAGCTGGTCTGGCGCAATAGGGGCTTAACCCAAAATCCCCAAACTACCAAAAAATTTAAACGATCGCGAAGTGGGTTGCGGGAACAATAAACCCAAAACCCCGGTCCACAGGAAATGAGGATTTCGAGTTCGAACCTGGGTCCGGCGTGCCTCGAAAATCGTGCCGATCGCCTGGGCTGCTAACAAACTTCCGGAATTTATTCTGGGAGAATCCGGAGTCGGAAAAAAAATCCGGTCGCGCCGCCGCGCTCCGTTTCGCGAGCTCTATCACCTAAAAATACCCGCGAGCCCCGACGGTCTGCCAAGAAGAGAAGAAAAAAGATCACGCACCAGACCCCTCAAGCGCACAAGATGCAACTTAAAATCCCCAAATAAAGAACACCAAAATAACACTAAACCAACGGTTACTACACATATTCACTACTCGGTCTAGACGTCCAAAATTCACGGCTACCAAACGTCTCAAGAGTCCAACAATTCGGTGCTATCCCACCCTTACTCGAGAACAACCACACTATCTCTAACCCATGCTCAAAACCCCAAGCACACATGAATCTAAAAGCAAGAAAAGAAAAATTGTTCTCCTAGGTTCAATTCCAAGCAAGATAGTGTAAAAAAAATATAAATAACCTATCTAGATGGTCATACAATCATACAAATGTCCCAAACAAGATAGGTTCAGTTATGATATCAATTAACATGTTTAATTATGATTTAATCAATAATTTATAATAGGGAATCATATACATCTCATACTAGAATTTGGCAAACTCACTGTGCAGGACAAGTTTTGATGTACTCAATATACCCACGTGAACCACATCGATCCGGCCTCCGATCGAGATGAAACTTGGCGAGCATTTGCCTCAAATCCAAACCTTCAAACGGATCACTTAAGTCCCAGAGATCCCTGTCGGTCGAGTCTAAATAAAATCCTATCAAATTTAGCCCAAAAAATTCCAGCAAGCGTCTTAAGATGGCGAATATGAAGATTCAACTGTACATATCTCAAATGGATAGCTTAAAATTAATTCCTAGGTTTCTCTCTAACCTAGGAACACCCAAAAACCTCTGAATCACAGCCACCAAGTCCTAATTTAAAGGAAAAAGTCAAACCTTGCAATGTTGTCCAGAAAACTGTAAAAAATTTAGCATGTTGGGTTCTCCAAGTGGTGGGTCTCAAATTCAACAAAGTCACAAGGTGAATCCAACAAGAAAGATGTTCACCACATTTCTGAGAATGTATCCAAGCTCCTAACCCATCATAAAAATTCAATAAATGCCACGAAATTGCATCTATAGGTGAATAAGTGCTCAAGAACACCAAAAATCCAGTATACTGATTTTTGGCTTGTTGAGCCTAAGTAAATCCATATTTCACCTACAACATACCTTCTAAATCTCAGAAACAAAGTCTACACCTGCTCAAAACGAAGTCAAGAATATCCCTAAGTATTTCAAAGCTCAGCACAAGAAGAGAAAACCAAAGAAATTTCATAAAAGTATGAACACAGAGCTTCAAGAAATTCCTAAATACCTGATATTAGCTTGTAGGAAAACCTTCTATAAGCTCCAATCCTTGAGTTCCAACCATGGAGAAGTCTCTCAAGAAGTTCCAAGCCACGAATCCACTCCTAGAGCTCAAGGAAGAAGATCACTCTAGGTGATTGCTGCTGCCAACTGCAGGTGGAAGCTCCAAGTTGAAGAACAATTGAGGAAATGATGGAAGGAAGCTCCCAATCTCAGCTAGAAGGGTGGCTCGGATAAAAGAAATGGCAAAGTGTCATATGAGGATGAAGGGGTCTCTTTTATAAGTCAAGGGTTGGGTGAAATGAGCATGAGGAATAATATAAAGTTACTTAGTTCACAATCTGCAAAACCCGTTTAGGGCGCCCGCGAGTTGCCTCGGGTGTCCGAAACATTGTGCACACGCAGGCTGGACCATGCTGAGGCTTTGCCAGGTCATCCGAAAGTTTTTCGGGCGCCCGGGACTTGCACCCGAAACCCCACCAACCATCCGCCACGTGTCGAAAATCGACGGAGATCACGAAGATGGCCAAAAAGTAACATCCGAACTGCTACAGTACTTTAGGGGCCCGAAATCACAGCTCGAAAATATCCAACGAGCGCAGCAACCTCTTATGTACTTTAGGGCGCCCGAAACCTTATTTAGGGTGTCCGAAACTTGTAGAACTTCAATTTTACACCAAAATCAATGTTACGAGTCCGTTTTCGCGCCCATTTTGCACACAAATATCTCCGACTTATTCGATACTCGAAAGGAATGTCGTCCATGTCACTACCATCCAAAATGCTATAGTCGGGTTAAGAGATTTAGTCCTATTATATCATTTATATATAGGACTAATCCAAATTTCGGAGGTGTCACATTCTTCTCCCCTTTAAGCCCTGACGTCCACGTCAGGCTCAAGCACACTCACAAGCACTAAGCGATGTTAGACTCGTCTCGCTAGCCTTAGCCGACCTTGTGGGGAGCTGCACTCCACCCACAACGGTCATTAGCCGGGGAGCCTCGCTCTACCCGCTATATAACCCTGGCTCAGCCGAGACTTATCTCACATTTCCGGCTGGTGAATGGCTCTGATACCAACTGTGACGCCCCAACTTCCCAAGGAGTCACCCATCCTAGAACTACTCTAGCTCTAGCACGCTTAACTATTATAACCTCTTGGATCTTGCTATCATTCAAAATGCTATAGCCGGGTTAAGAGATTTAGTCCTATTATATCATTTATATATATGACTGATCCAAATTTCGGGGGTGTCACAGTCCAGCTACTACCACTATGGTCATTTCACCATATGAGTTTTTGGTTTTCTATATATATGGATGTTACTTTTTGTAATGTACAATACAAAATTTATATTTTATTTTAATGATTTACTAGTGGTAGGATTTGATTAGATTTGTAGTTGAATCCTAGTTGGATTAAGATTAATATTTAAATCTTAAAGAGATAGGTTTGTTAAGATTTAAATATTAATTAGAATAAAAATCTATTTAGGCTAGAATTTGAATAACTTTTGATGTAAGCTATAAATATAGCATAGGTGTTATATTTGACGGTGGTATCCATACTCACGGTAGTGGTAAACACCTATAGAGGTGGTGGGGGCTAGAATTTAGCCACACCCATATAATGGTGGTTACACCAATAGAGATAGTAGGGGCTAGGATTTAGCCACATCCATATGGTGGTGGTAACATCCATGGAGGTGGGGTGAGGAATAGAATTTAGCGACACCCATAGTTTTCTAGGTTTATAGAAGATGAGAGAAGGGTGAGAGATATTCAAGAGGAGGGCTCGGGTTGAAACTACTCTATTGCAGAAGAGGAGTCGATATAATTCTTCTCTTGGTTAATAAATCTTATTTCACCCACATATTTTCTGTTTTGATATTTTTTCTTTTTGTGGTTGTATTGGTTCCAGTTTTGTTGAGAGGGCGATTTTATAATAAAAACCCGATTTGACGCTTCTGCTACGAAATCTCAATTATAGGCGGTACCGAAGAGGATTGCGGTATCGGAACGGATTACGGATTCACAGAATATAGTACCGGAGCGAGTACAAAATTTTCCAACAACTAGTATTTAAAAGATGACAAAATAATTAAAATAAATTTGGCAATAATATAGAAAAAGGATAAGGAACATTTTCCGTGAAACAAATACCAAAACAAATATATACAGAAAATTTTCAATAATTCAGACTTCAAAAAAGTGAAGCTGCAAAAGTGATAGCCTCTAGGACATGGTTCACAGTTGAAATTTCTTCCATTTTTCTATTTTTATACTTTTGTTATATATATATATAGGAAATTTCTTCCATTTTTCTATTTTTATACTTTTGTT
Organism: Tillandsia leiboldiana; assembly: GCA_029204045.2. Lineage (NCBI taxonomy): Eukaryota > Viridiplantae > Streptophyta > Magnoliopsida > Poales > Bromeliaceae > Tillandsia > Tillandsia leiboldiana. The sequence continues at coordinate 15,069,961 of CM055069.1, forward strand.
ATATATATATATATAGGACGGATTTTATATTTTTTGTTGGCTTTTTCTATTCACCCACTCGAAAAAAAAAAAAAGAACAGCTCAGCAATTTAAGAAGACTTACTTATTGTTAAAACAGTTCAAAATACCATATATTCTATACTCGCATTAGGATTCTATTTGAATCCTATCCAGACCAATAAAAAATTAGTATACGAGTAAAAAAAATTATTTAATAAAATTTCAGATATGAGTCCGAATATTTTATACACATTTCTGACTTGGACCCGATTCGAACCGAATCTTTTAATAGGTACGATCCGGAATAATTTTTAAATTTGAATTCGGATACGGATATGGACCGGCGAAATACCCTATAATAATATTCGACAGAGTATAATAGCTTTTTCATTATTTCTTTACTCGTAAAAAATTATATATCTTTTTTGTATTTGAATATTTTATTTTTTAAAAAAATAAATATTATTGAACTTGCGTAATTTATTAGAACGCGCGTTTAAAATAAAAAGTTTATAATTTATTCATTAACAATTTAATATAATTTATAAAAAAATATATTTATACGGATATTTCAATCCGATCTATATCTGATCTTAGGCGGTTAGTATAGCCACAAGACACACGCTCAAATAGACCTAATAAATATATTAGTAATTTTAATTATCCAGTCCCGAACGTCATATAAAATTAAATAGATAAAATTTATATATTTTTATTTATCTATATATAATTTTTTAATACGAATATAATATATGAAGTATCCGGTTCGGATTTGGTCAAGGAACATCTTTACTAGTCCTATTAGTTTCCATATATTTGTAATCCAAAATCAATTCAGCTTAAGGGATTAATAATTTTTCCTACTTGTATTAGTAATCCGAGTCGTTGTAGGACACGCGCATGTGATCCTTCGGCGGAAAATATGTTTCTATCTCAACCAAGCGCGTGCCAACCCCCTCCCCTCTCTCTATCTCTCTATATAGAGAGAGAGAGGGAGACCACCATTATATATGCTTGCACTCGTTGGTAGTTAACGAAGCAAAAAAAGTCTTGAGAAGAGAAGAGAAGAGAGATTATCCTTGTGGTGTTAATTAATGGAGATACACGAGAATATCTACGCTGTTCTCCCCGACGGAGATCCCGGCACCGGCATGTCTTCAACCATCGCCAAGATGTCGGAGATCCCGGCACCGGCATGTCTTCAACCATCGCCAAGATGAATGAGGCAGTGACGAAGCAGTCTGTGGTAGCTCAGAAGGGGAAGAATCAGAAACAGATCAAGAAGCAGCAACAGCAGCTGCAGGCTGACGCTTTCCAATCACGGCGTCCTCCTCCTCCTTTCCAAAGCGGTAATTAAAAGCGCTTGTTTAAATTACATGCAGAATTTCTTTTTGGATATTTTTATTAAAATTTTTAACTTTTACTTTTCACCATAAGTTTCAAAATTTTTTTATGTTTCTTCGGCAGAGTCTCAACGGAAGTCCACCCAAACAGAACAAATGCATAGAAGTGGGCGTGGGCGTGCGCGTGGGCGTGGTGATCGGGGTCGGGGTCGCGGTCGCGGCGTAGGCCGCAGTGGATACGGAGAAAACGGCTATTCCGAAGACCGCGGGCGTCAAGATACTACACCCAATCTTGATGATGTTTTCCAGTTTCCTATGTTGCCGTCTGGTACCACTGCTGCTGTCAAGCCAAAGATGCCCATGCAGCAGGCCTGATTTATTATTATTTTTATTATTATTATTATTATTCTTATTTTTTTTTGAACCTTTTCATAGAGAGTTGATTTTTTGAATTTTTTTTTGTAACTGCTGTTTAAAAATTGGTTGTGAATGTGTTCGTCCCTTCATTCTATGTGATTTCTCAAATTATGAATGATATTGATGCTTTGATTTTTTTTGTTTCAACTGCAATATGAGTGGAAACAAATAAAATCTGATTAAAAAACATCTTTATATTATTATTTTAATTTAGAGATCATCTTTTAAATGCATCTTTTTTTTATTTGCAATAGGTCTACAAACTATATAATAGAAATATTGTATTTTCGTTGGTTGAATTTGGTGCATTATTACGTCAAAGGCCTAGAAATAATTAAGCGTGTTTTAAATAATTGTTAAATTAACAGCAGGTAAGTATTGGTAGAAATGAGGTATATATAGTAAAATTATATATTGGATTACCTAGTAAAATATTTTTGATTAAAACATTATTTTTAATATAAATTTGTTTATATTTTTATGAAACAACAGAGATGTATAGTATTAATTTACAATATAAGAAAAAATAATTACAAAGATAAAATAGGTATATATAAAATTATCAAAGACTATTTTTAACTATTATGAAAATATTATCTAAACAAAAATGAGCTTATTCTTATGATTGGATATCATATCAAACATAAAATTTATTTTATTCCTTATTATTCTAGAATAAATTATAATTAAAGAGATAAAATTATTTATCTCCTTAAAAATAATATCCATACCAAAGACAGTCTTAGGTTCCATTCTTTAAGGCAGTGTTTGGTTAAGGGATAAAGATGGAATAACCCATTTTATCCCACTATTCATGCCAAACGACATGATTTTTGGCTGGGATATTTTATCCCGGTCAAACCTTGGTATTCTCGGCTATCCCGGGATAGCTTGAAATAAACTATTCCACCATTTTGGTGGAATAGTGCTATTCTAAGAATTAATTTTAAATTTTATTAAGATTATAAATTGAATTAAAGCTAAATTATGTAGACACAATTTATTATATATTATAATCCATTATTTTTTATTATAAAATTATTAATTATATATATTAATACATATTATTTTTATTTAAATATTATAATGAATTATTTTTATTAAATTATAATTTATAATAAATTATTTTTAAAAAAATATTATAATAATTTTTTTTACAATAAATTATTTTTATAACAAATTATTTTTATTAAATTATATTTTATATTAAATTTAAGTATCACTTTTTTTTTATTATTCTCTACTATTAGATTTTTAAATTTTTAAATTTAGAAAAAATTTAAATTTTATAACTTTTTAAATTTATAACTTTAATTTTTAATAAATTTATAAATTTAATAAATTTTAAAATTTATACAAATTTTAAATTTTTTAACTTTAATTTTAATAAAATTAAACGGTATTATTTACTAAAATATAAACTTTAATTTATACAAATATTAATTATTATTTAATTAATATTTTATATTAATTAATTAGATAAAATATTATTATTTTAAAATTATAATTACTTTTATTTTTTTACTATCCTCGCTTATTCCAAAAAATAAACCAAACATAATTTCAGTTATTCCTACGAACAACAGCTTTACAAACCAAATACTAATTTTCTTTTATTCCTGACTATTCCGGAATAGCAAGCTATTCCAGGAATAAAAAAATTTATCCCCAAACTCATAATTCCCGAACCAAACATTGCCTAATGGTTTAGAACTGAAGTTTCAGTCTGCAGAGTGAGTAGTTATTTTTTATATTTTAAAAAATATTATAAAATTCTTTTGTGGTTCAAAAAAATATTTACTCATAATAGTTTATTCGTAAAATTTATATCATTAATGCATTATTACTTATTATTGTGTCAATCCACGTTTGATCTTTTCTTTTTTCTTTTTTCTTTTTTCGTTATATAGTGGATGGTTATGTACTAGAATTAATAGTTGAATAGCCTTTTTTTTCTTTTTTTAGATTTATTAAGATAAAAAAAAATATATATAAAAAAAAAAAGTGTCGTATTCTGTTGGTTTTTTCATAAGTCAAAATTTTGGGTTTAAATTTAATAGCCATACAGTTTGAACTTTCGTTTTTTTATTTATCTTTTATCTTCTCTATTGGCATTAGAATTTCATATTATAATAGTACGACCAAGTAATTAAATTTTTAAATATCTTCAATCAAATTACCTTACATTAATATTTTAGCACCAATACTCGCGGTTTCAATAATTACTTTAATTAACCCATTATTTTTATCTCGGCAATATTTAATCAATTAAAGAATTGAAGCAATGAAAACCAAATTATAAATGCTCATTATTACCCAAAATGGAAAAAATTAAGGCCGAAATTTGACAGTCAAATTACTGATTGAAAATTAATATATAAATTAATTTACGTGGGCCTTCATTGAAAATACAAAAAATATAATTACAAAGATTGAAAACTTAAAGAATCCCACAAATTTTCTAAATTGGGAAACAAATTATAATGTACCGGCTCCACGAAATAGCGAAGTGCTGTGAAATCGCTTTTAACGCGTTTAAAATATATTTACAAATAAATTCGGAGTGTTTCGGTTCGAAGCGAAGACATTCGGATCGAAAAGTGACTTGGCAGCGCGTAAATTTGTAAAGAGTCAGGAGGAATTGAGTACCGGAACACCATGAGGAGTATCGAAACCAATTAATTGGAACAGCAAGCTCTTGGATTGGAAATTAGCATAAAAATTTCTAAGTCCTTGGGTGCCGATACCAAAAGTGGAGTACCAGTACTCCATAGTAAACTGGGCAAACCGAGTCTCGATTTGGAGTAAGAGAGTTTGGTTACCAGCACCAAGGGTTGGGTACCAGTACCCTATACTAAACGGGGCAAAACTAGCTCTCGGGTTGGGGAAAAATGTGCTTGGGTACCGGTAACCAGATCCCGTGTACCAGTACCCAACTCCCATAATTCTGGGGTAGTGAGGTAATTTTTTTTTTAAGTGAGAACAACATGGTAATTTTACTAGGACCTGCTCCCCAACTACCCCCTAACACAGGAAAAGTTCTCTCCCTCTGATCTCTCTTCCCATTTGAACCATTCTCTTTCTCTCTTCTCCCTGTTCGAACCAGAGAAAGAAAGAAGGAAAGGAAGGAGGAGAAGAAGAAGAGGAAGTTGAAGAGGGAGTTGGCTGTGGAGGCTGTGGAGGCTGTGGACTTCGGGAGTGATCTCGTTGGAGCTTAGAAACTTCAAAAGAAGCTTCAAAGGAGCTTTTCAAGAGGAGTTTGAAGCCTTCCTTCTTTCTCTTTTGATCAAAAACCCGTAGGAAGAGGTAAGTCCAAAGTTAGGATTTTCTCTTTTTGAAATTTTTATGGGAATAGAAGGTTAGAGAAGTGATTCCTTCGTGATTTTATTACATTTTTATGGCTTGCTTGTAGATTTAAGAGAGCCACCCATTTCTTTCTTACAAGAACACGAGAGGTAGGGAATTCTATTCGAAAAAGGATGATCTTTCATATTTTTCTTTACTTTCAATATTAGAAGCATGTTAATAGACCCTTAGTGTAATGAGATTTGGAATGTGATTACGAAAGGGCCTTGTAGAGGTATATAAATGTTAAAAACTTAATGTCAATAGGCTATTAGAGCCTCATATGAGTAATGGGATATAAGAATGTTAAAATAAACCTAATGTATGTATTAGGTTGAGGATTTATTAAATGTTATGGATTAATGTTAAGAGTTTATATTGAGCAATGGTTATATGACCTAGGAGAAAACATAGAGCAAAATTTGGAACGAGTGGTATTAATCTTAGAATTGAACTTGTGGCATATGTCTAAGGGTTAATCTAAGATTATGGAATAGAGTATTTAACTGAGAGTCAAAACTATAAGGAAAGGGTCATGTGGTTGAGGCTAAAGAATAACAAATGTTAACCCTAAATCTTGGTCTTAGGGTGTTTTGACAAAATGGATAATCACTTTAATTTCATTAATGTGAGTTAGTGAATGAAAGAAGAATGCAAAAATTTAATTTTGGAACACCTCTAATCATGCGTGTTTAGACACACATGTTGAGACTGCGTGTTCAACTAATTCCACCTCACAGACCCCGCTGACGTGGCGCGCACATGTGACGCCCAGTTGGCAGGTATAGAGCCAATTTTGCAAATATAAATTTTGTAGGGCTATTTTCAAAAATACAAATTTTTAGAATGTCATTTACAAAAAAAAAAAATTATATATATATATATATATATATATATATATATATATATATATATATATATATATATATATATATATATATATATATATATATATATATATATAGTATAATTTTACAACCATGAGACGGATTTCATTTTTTTTTTTTTGCTTTTCCTATTCACCCACTCGAAAAAAAAAAATGAACAGCTCAGCAATTTAAGAAGGTTTACTTCTTGTTAAAACAGTTCAAAATACTAGATATTCTATACTTGCATCAGGATTCTATTCGAATCCTATCCAGACCGATAAAAAATAAGTAGTATACGAGTAAAAAAATTATTCAATAAAATTTCAGATATGAGTCCGAATATATTTGACGGTGGTATTCATACTCACGGTAGTGGTAACACATATAGAGGTGGTGAGGGCTAGAATTTAACCACACCCATATAATGATGGTTACACCAATAGAGATAGTAGGGGTTAGGATTTAGCCACATCGTGGTGGTAACATCTATGGAGGTGGGGTGAGAAATAGGATTTAGCGACACCCATAGTCTTCTAGATTTATAGAAGATGAGAGAAGGGTGAGAGATATTCAAGAGGAGGGCTCGGGTTGAAACTACTCTATTGCAGAAGAGGAGTCGATATAATTCTTCTCTTGTTTAATAAATCTTATTTCACCCACATATTTTCTGTTTTAATATTTTTTGTCTTTGTGGTTGTATTGGTTCTAGTTTTGTTGAGAGGGCGATTTTATAATAAAAATTCGATTTGACGCTCCTGCTACGAAATCCCAATTATAGACGGTACCGAAGTGGATTGCGGTATCGGAACGGATTACGGATTCACATAAACATAATATGGTACCGGAGCGAGTACCGAATTTTCCAACAACTAGTATTTGAAAAATGACAAAATAATTAAAATAAATTAGGCAATAATATAGAAAAAGGATAAGAAACATTTTCCGTGAAACAAATACCAAAACAAACATATACAGAAAATTTTCAATAATTCAGACTTCAAAAAAGTGAAGCTGCAAAAGTGATAGCCTCTAGGACATGGTTCAGAGTTGAAATTTCTTCCATTTTTCTATTTTTATACTTTTGTTATATATATATATATATATATATATATATATATATATATATATATATATATATATAGGACGGATTTTATATTTTTTGTTGGCTTTTTCTGTTCACCCACTCGAAAAAAAAAAAAAAAAAAAACAGCTCAGCAATTTAAGAAGACTTACTTCCTGTTAAAACAGTTCAAAATATCATATATTCTATACTTGCATTAGGATTCTATTTGAATCCTATCCAGACCAATAAAAAATAAGTAGTATAAGAGTAAAAAAAATTATTCAATAAAATTTCAGATATGAGTCCGAATATTTTATACATATTTCTAATTTGGACCCGATCCGAACCCAATTTTTTAATAGGTAGGATCCGAAATAATTTTCAAATTTGAATTCGGATACTGGACCCGGCGAAATACCCTATAATAAAATTTTACGGAGTATAATAGCTTTTTCACTATTTTTTTACCCGTAAAAAATTATATACCTTTTTTATATTTGAATATTTTATTTTTTAAAAAAATAAATATTATTGAACTTGCGTAATTTATTAGAACGCGCGTTTAAAATAAAAAGTTTATAATTTATCCATTAACAATTTAATATAATTTATAAAAAAATATATTTATACGGATATTTCAATCCGATCTATATCTGATCTTAAGCGGTTAGTATAGCCACAAGACACATGCTCAAATGGACCTAATAAATATATTAGTAATTTTAAATATCCAGTTCCGAACGTCATATAAAATTAAATAGATAAAATTTATATATTTTTATTTATCTGTATATAATTTTTTAATACGAATATAATATATGAAGTATCCGGTTCGGATTTGATCAACGAACATCTTTACTAGTCCAATTAGTTTCCATATATTTGTAATCCAAAATCAATTCAGCTTAAGGGATTAATAATTTTTCCTACTTGTATTAGTAATCCGAGTCGTTGTAGGACACGCGCATGTGATCCTTCAGCGGAAAATATGTTTCTATCTCAACCAAGCGCGTGCCAACCCCCTCCCCTCTCTCTATCTCTCTATATAGAGAGAGAGAGGGAGACCACCATTATATATGCTTGCACTCGTTTGTAGTTAACGAAGCAAAAAAAGTCTTGAGAAGAGAAGAGAAGAGAGATTATCCTTGTGGTGTTAATTAATGGAGATACACGAGAATATCTACGCTGTTCTCCCCGACGGAGGTCCCGGCACCGGCATGTCTTCAACCATCGCCAAGATGAATGAGGCAGTGACGAAGCAGTCTGTGGTAGCTCAGAAGGGGAAGAATCAGAAACAGATCAAGAAGCAGCAACAGCAGCTGGAGGCTGACGCTTTCCAATCACGGCGTCCTCCTCCTCCTGCAGCAACAGCAGCTGGAGGCTGACGCTTTCCAATCACGGCGTCCTCCTCCTCCTTTCCAAAGCGGTAATTAAAAGCGCTTGTTTAAATTACATGAAAAATTTCTTTTTGGATATTTTTATGGCTAAATTACAGAAAACTCTCCTGTCATATTCCGCTTTTTCACTTTATCCCCTATCATTTAAAAGTCGACAATCTGTCCCCTCGTAATTACCGAATTGTCTTTAGGGGGCAACGACGTTGACAGAAATGGTAAATTGATGAAAATGCCCTTCCTTTTTTTTTCGAAGTCTTTTTTTTTTTTTTTTTAGAAAATATTTTCCAAGGGTATTTTGGGTATATGAAAATATATTTTCAAAAAAACTGACGGTCAACTGACGGCGGGGGGTTATTGCACAATTCAGTAATTACGAGGGGGCAGGTTGTCGACTTTTAAATGACAGGGGTAAAGTGGAAAAGCGGGATATGACAGGGGGGTTTTCTGTAATTTAGCCTATTTTTATTAAAATTTTTAACTTTTACTTTGTAAGAAATCATCCGGCACAGTGAATAAATGCAGCGGAAAAATAGCATACTGTTTTAAAATAAATTAATATCATATATGAAAAATAAAACAATCCAGTGCCGGTGGATCATTCTCATGTTACAATATAAGTAAGTTAAACCAAACAAATCTCATGTTTAGATTACATCACCTTGAACCAGTTAAGGCCTCTTGATCTACTGTACGGTTGAAACTGAATATGACGAATCGTGATTTCAACGTAGCCGCGCACGTGCCCGGCCTCTATAGGCTCCGTTTGTTATTGGAACGGGAACGGGAATAGCGGGCTTATTCCCCTTATTCTTCCAAACGCACCTGGAACCGTCTGGTATTGCTTAACCCAGAATAGGGAGAATAGCTGGTATAACAAATCCCATCCTATTATTTTACTATAAAATTTTTTACCATATTACCCTTCTTAGCTACTTTATCTCATCCCAACATATTATTTTAATAAAAACTCTCTCCTCACTCTCTCTCCTCTTCCCTCCTTTCTCTCTTCCCAATACACTCTCATCATCACAAATCCCTCTCTCCTCTCTCTCTTTTCCTTCATCCCACCTCCTTTCTCTCTTCCCAATACACTCTCATCATCACAAATTAATATTATAAAATTTTAAATTTATTATTTAAAATAAATATTATAAAATTTTAAATCTTATTTTAAATTTAAATTTTAATTTGAAAAAATAAAATATTAAATTAAATATTATTTTTAAATAATATAATTTAATTATGATTATAATTTAATTTCTATTTTTTTAAACCATTAATCCATTAATTAAAACGAAAAAAAACGATTTTAATAAATCTTGAGGGCAAAAATTTACAAATATTTAGCAAATATACGATTTTTTCAAATTTTAAAAAAATTTTATGTTAAAAATTTATTATTTAAAATAAATATTATAAAATTTTAAATCTTAAAATTAAAATGTTGAAATTTTATATTTTAAATTTAAATTTTAATTTGAAAAAATAAAATATTAAATTAAATATTATTTTTAAATAATATAATTTAATTATGATTATAATTTTATTTCTATTTTTGTAAACCATTAATCCATTAATTAAAACGAAATAATTAGATTTTAACCACTTTTATCACATTTTTTTAAACCATTAATCCATTAATTTTAATTTGAAAAAAGTTAACATTAAATTAAATGTAAAATTTTTAAATAATACATTTTAATTATGATTATAAATTTATTTTTATTTTCTTAAACTAATAATCCATTAATTAAAATGAGAAAAACGAGTTTAGAAAATTTTAATGACATAATAAAGCTCGTGGGCAAAAATTTATAAATATTTAGCAAATATACGAATTTTGCGAATTTTAAAAAAAATTTATGTTAAAAATTAATTATTTAAAATTAATATTATATAATTGTAAATCTTAAAATTAAAATGTTGAAATTTTATATTTTAAATTTAAATTTTAAGTGAAAAAATTAATTATTAAATTAAATGTATTATTTTTAAATAATATATTTTAATTACGATTATAATTTTACTTTTATTTTTTTAAACTATTAATCTATTAATTAAAACGAACTAATCAATTTTTAACAACTTTTATCACATATTAACTCTTGGGGGCAAAAAGGTAATTTACCCATCTTATCCTCTTTATCCCTCCTATTCTCATTAATAAATCAAACACAAATTCTCTTATTCCTGGAACCATCCCCAAACGAGATTAAGCTCTAGTTCCCAACTTTATACCTATCCCCGGTTTAGCCAATTCCAGCTTAACCCCGTTCCAAACGCACCCTATGAGTATCCACACAGAATTGGTGTAGATCCAACGACTTCCGTTACACGGAACAAATGAGTCGCAGACTACAAGAACGGTGCTAGCAGTCCCCAAATGAGTCGCAGATTACAAGAACGGTGCTAGCAGTCCCTTTGATGTATACGTTACTTTTGATGAAAAACACTTTTGATCTTAACGAAAGATTATGTGGAGAGAGAGAATAACTCAACGTGAGAGTGCCGCGGCCAACTTAATTAATTTCCTCTTTTCTTTCACGTTAGTTCTCATGCACGTATCCCATACTTATAATATTAAGTTGGCCGGATTGTAACAAACTAAAGTACATGATAAGATATAGCAACTAATTAAATCTTATAATTAGTTACAAAGAGAAATCTTCTCAAGATAAAATCTAGTAACTAATTAAATCTTAAGATAAAATCTAGTAACTAATTAAATCTTACAATTAGTTACAAAGAGAAATCTTCTCAATATAAAATCTAGTAACTAATTAAATCTTAAGATTAGTTACAAAAAGAAAAATCTCAGGATACTTATCGGATATATTTAAACCTTATCTCTCTCTTTAATTTAACCGGATCATATCCATTAAATCATAATTAAATATTCATATTTAAATCTAATCCAATTAGAATATTATCTCATAAGAATTTATGAATATTTAATTATTCTCTAATCAAATTAGAAATTAAATCTTTCGTATAATTTCTCATCATAATCACTAAACTGTTTAGTATATTAGACTCACCCTTTTATTTTGGATGTACACAATTCCTATTGTGTGTGACCTCACAGGTCCATTACCATTTTGCAGTGGAGTCCAATATCAAACTCTTTAACATTAAATTAGAACTCTTCTAATTGATGAAAATAATTTATTTTAAATTATTTTTACTTCTCTCACTGTCCGTGAGTGACACCTAGCAGTATATCACGACAATCCAAAATGGTGATGAAGAACTGAACCTTTCCGCTTACCGTTACAGTGTGATAAATTCCTTTCAACACACAACGTCCCGATCGAACCGAAACCATGGTTCGACCATTGACTAGAATATCTAAATTGACTCAATATGGTAACTCAGTTGGAAACCCTTTTCCATACACCATGTGCCCTGGCCAGGGATTTTTCGAGTTGAATTTGATAATCTATATAGGACGTTCTCTCTCAACATTGAAAGTGTTGAATTCCTTATTGTACACTCATATGCTTCCCCATATAAACTACTACAGCCAACCAATACCAGACGTAGACTACTGATTAAAGTCTAAGTATTAGTACAGTTAAACGGTAGCAATCTATATGTGAAGCAACCATGACGCCTCAGGTCCAAGGAGTACTTCACACATCGGTAGCAAAGAACTAGTCACTGGCGAAAATAGAACCATGTGACTGTTCAACTAAATGGTCACGCTCAGTGTACTTATTCTCTAACAAGCACCTGTATGCTTACTTTAGTGTCCCCACACTAGTGACTTGAGATTCGTCGCCTCAACTTAGAAGTATAGCATACACCGGCCTATCCGGAAATATCATCGTCCTTATGATATTCCTATGGCTAGGAGCATTTAAATATCTTGTACAAAGAAATATATGTATATCTCAAATTCCTAACTTTTAAGAATATATTTTCTTAACAAAGATTCAATGGACGATTCATGTAAACATATTGCTAACAATAAACATGAATAAAACTTGCCCTTTATTAATTAAAGAAAAATACAATAAATATCCATAAGCCTATGTTACCGATTGGCTTTAGGGTATATCACTAACAATCTCCCACTAACCCTAATGCCAATCACTCATATATCTCATACCCATTCTTTTTAAATGCACATCTAGTTTTTGGAGAGTGAGTGGTTTAGTAAGAGGATCCGCTATATTGTCCACGGATGCTACTTTCTGCACAACAATCCGACGCTCATCTACAAATTGTCGGATGATATGATAGCGTCGATCTATATGTTTGGACTTTTGATGAGACCTCGGCTCTTTAGCTTGCGCTATAGCTCCGTTATTGTCACAGTAAAGTGGCATTGGTTCCTCAACGGAGGGCACCACTCCTAGCTCTGCAACAAAATTTTGAAGCCAAACTGCCTCTTTCGATGCCTCAGATGCTGCAATGTATTCTGCCTCTGTGGTGGAATCTGCTGTTGTATTCTGTTTGGAACTCTTCCAAATGACAGCCCCACCATTCAATATAAAAACATGCCCTGATGTTGACTTTCTATCATCAACATCTGACATGAAGTCTGAATCTGCGAAACCCTCTAGTGTTAGTTCATTTCCACCAAACACTAAGCATAAATCCTTAGTTCTTCTCAAGTACTTAAGTATATTTTTCAAGCCAGTCCAGTGTTCTTCACCTGGATTGGACTGATATCTGCTCGTAATACTTACGGCATGTGCGATATCTGGTCTTGTACATAGCATAGCGTACATGATACTCCCTATTGCGGAAGCATAGGGAATTCTGCTCATGCGCTCTCTTTCCTCAGGTGTTTTAGGACACATCATCTTGGAGAGATTAATTCCATGTCTGATGGGGAGAAGACCCCTTTTGGAATTTTCCATGTTGAACCTTTTCAACACGTCTTCTATGTACATCTGCTGTGATAAACCGATCAGCCTCTTAGATCTATCTCTATAGACCTTAATTCCAAGAATATAGGCTGCTTCTCCCAGATCTTTCATCAAGAAATTCTGGGATAACCAAGTCTTGACAGAGGTCATCAAATTTACATCATTTCCAATTGAGAGAATGTCATCTACGTACAATACGAGAAAGACAAGCTGGCTCCCACTAGTCTTTTTGTAAACACAAGGTTCATCCTGATTTCTCACGAAGCCAAATGTTTTGACCGTGTCATTGAACCGTATATTCCAACTCCTCGAAGCGTGCTTCAATCCATAAATAGACCTATGAAGCTTGCATACTTTATGCTTCTGGCTATCACACACGAACCCCTCGGGTTGTTGCATATATATGTTCTCTCTATAAACCCATTGAGGAAAGCGGTTTTTACGTCCATTTGCCAGATTTCATAATCGTAGTATGCGGCTATGGCAAGTAATGTCCGAATGGATTTAAGCATGACCACAGGTGAAAAGGTTTCCGTGTAGTCGAGACCTTCTCGCTGACTGTAACCTTTCGCTACGAGTCTTGCCTTATATGTTTCAACTTTTCCATCCACACCGATCTTTCTCTTGAAAATCCATTTGCAACCAACAGGTACTATACCTCCTGGTGGATCAACAAGAGACCATACATTATTGGTGTACATAGAGTCCATTTCGGACCTCATAGCTTTTTGCCATTTTATTGAGTCGATGTCTGACATCGCCTCTTGGTAACTGGTAGGATCATCCCTACGATCACTATCGCCAACAAGGAACATTTCCTTTGTGCATTCCATAACGAAATCTTGATATTTGTCTGGAACTTGGGATATTCTACCAGATCTTCGAGGTAATGGTGTAATAATAGGTTCTGTTTGAATAGGTCGTTCGGATTGTTCTTGAGAAGTTGTTTGCTCATTTGAGACCATCTCTTTGAGCGCTATCTTCTTTCCGACACCACCTTCCTGGATAAACTCCTTTTCTAGAAATATTGCATGCCGACTGATAATCACATTTTGATTATTTTGAAGGTAAAAATAGTATCCCATAGTCTCCGTGGGATAACCAATAAATAATCCTTTATCTGACCTAGCCTCCAATTTATCTGTTTTAAGTTTTTTAATATAAGCCGGGCAACCCCAAATTCTCAAATGATTGAGACCCGGCTTTTTGCCAAACCACATCTCATGCGGAGTACATGGAACAGATTTTGAAGGCACCCTGTTCAGAATATAGGTTGCAGTTAATAGGGCATAACCCCAAAAAAATAAAGGTAAGTCCGTGAAACTCATCATTGATCGTACCATATCTAATAAGGTATGATTCCTTCTTTCTGAAACTCCATTCAATTCTGGAGTTCCAGGAGGTGTTCGTTGTGAGAGAATACCATTTTCTTTGAGATAATTCAGAAATTCAGCACTCAGGTACTCGCCTCCTCGATCTGATCGAAGAGTCTTAATGCTTTTTCCTGTCTGCTTCTCTACTTCACATTTGAACTCTTTGAACTTTTCAAAGGTCTCAGATTTGTGTCTCAAAAGGAATACACACCCATACCGTGAATAATCATCAGTAAATGTTACGAAATAAAGATAACCACCCCGAGCCGTTTCACTAAACGGTCCGCACACATCTGAGTGCACAAGGGCAAGTAATTCTGTAGCTCGAGTGCTTTGTCCAACAAAGGGTGACTTAGCCATTTTGCCTTGAAGACAAGACTCACAAACTGGATAGGATTCTAAAGCACAAGTTTCCAAGCGCCCATCCTTGGCCAGTTGGTTTATCCTATTTTCTGCAATATGTCCTAGTCGTAGGTGCCATAGATACTTTTGGTTCAGACTTTTATCTCTAGATCTCTTGTTTTGAGAAGTATTCTCTTTGTGTTCAATATTAGCAATATTTCCATCCAGATTAAGAAAATAGATATTGTTAACTAAGCTACCAGTAGCTATCAATTTATTTTTCAAATAAATAAAACAACCATCAGTTTCAAAAATAAAACGACAACCAGTTCGAGCTAAAGCTGTAACAGAAATCAAATTTCTAACAATTAAAGGAGAATAATAACAATCCTCTAATTCTAAAATATGTCCAGATGGAAGTTTCAAGAAACAGCTCCCCACGGCTAATACAGCAACGCTTGCTCCATTGCCCACACGCGGGGTCACCTCGCCGTCCTTCAACTTTCTACTTTCCTTTAGATCCTGCAATGAATTACAAAGATGTAAGGTACATGCAGAATCTATTACCCAAGAAGAAGTAGAACCAATCATATTGGCCTCAACGATGAGCATACCTTCAGAAGGTGCGTCCTTTGATTTTTCTTTTAGGGTAGAGAGATATTCTTTACAATTTCTCTTCCAATGTCCCTCCTTACCGCAATGGAAACATTTTCCTTTAGCCTTACCTTTGTCGGTTTTCTTAAAATTTCTTTTCTTCATTCCACCCGATGACTTTAGCTTGGAGAACTTCTTCTTTTCTTTTAGCTTTCTTTTAGAAGGCGAAGTTCTCTCAACAGCCATCGTCATCCCGTTTGCTTTCAACGTGCCTTCCGCTGTGACTAGCATATTCATAAGCTCGGACAAAGTGGCATGAATCTTATTCATGTTGAAGTTCATGACGAAGTGAGAAAAAGAGTCAGGCAAAGACTGTAGAACTAAATCAACCTGCAAGTCAGCGTCTAGGTTTAAACCGAGGCTTATCAGCTGCTCCATGTCATCAATCATTTTGAGACAGTGTTCGCTAACTAACATACCCGGAGTCATCTGAGCCCTAAACAACCGCTTTGATATCTCATATCTTGCGGTTCGACTTTGCGCACCATACAACTCTTGTAAGTGTGCAAGCATCTCATATGCATGTATATAGTTCTCATGTTGTCGTTGCAACTCATTCGACATGGAGGCCAGCATATAATATTTGACACGCTGGTCATCATCAACCCACTTGTTTCGTTTCTGAATTTCTTCAGCTGTGGCCTCAGCGGTAAGCTCGGGAATTGGAGCTTGAAGAATATAGTCAAACTTTTCAATACCTAAAACAATTTTTAGGTTACGAAGCCAGTCTTGAAAATTAGAGCCGGTTAAACGGTTAGATTCCATTATGCGAGAAAAAGGGTTAGAGGCATTCATTTTTATCTTCAGAAAATAGAGATATTAGTTCAATTAGTATTTTTCATTTTTAACCAATTGAATTAGGGTCTTTTGATTCAATAGGTTCATCCCACTAAATTTATCGAATTTCCACACTCCCTAAGTAGAAAGACGGAAATCCTCATCCGTTAGATTTCTTAGTGGTGATTGGGCTCTCATAAATTACAACTTATCTCACGGGACGGCTTCTTGAAAAAGCCGCAATTTAATGAGCGGGTAACATCTTACCTCGACACATCTTATGTGCAATCCAATCGTTCTTTGGCCTCTAAGATTTTTACACCTCACCGGACGGTCTCTTGGTGCAACAATCTTAGTTAAGTCAAAACCACCTCTCCTACAAATATGGTATCACAAAAAAAACCTCACCGGACGGTATCTTGAATTTATTGGTGATCTCATATTGTAGCATCACATGACAAGATGTTCACACAGTTCAAACACAAGCAGCCCCATGGGACCATGCGTGACTACTCAATGTTGAAACAATGTTTTCATCTTGTGATCGGTGAAAAGGCCACGATAGAGCATCAAATGTCCATTCGTTTCAACTTAATTTTCTTTTAAGGAAGTTTGAAGATTAATTATAATATTTGTCACATGATCACATAATCAACAAATATGACATAGTTTAGGGATGATCATAAACTAATCTGATTTGAGTCAAGCCGATGAGGCAAATAAATCTAATTTAGTCCATGATCATCTCCTACTCAAAACTATGCAGAGAGTAACAACTAATTTGTTATAAATATCAATAAAATTTTAGAACTTAATCATATGCTTTTTCTTAAATCCCCGCGTACTTATATTATGGGTTTAAAAGCAATAAATCATAACACGCGCAATCTAAGAAAAAGCAATATCGATCTAATCGTAGGAAAGTCCCAAAATTTAAATTGATCCATACAGATCATAAAAACTATACATAGAACATGAGAACCTGTCTCTGATACCACTGTAAGAAATCATCCGGCACAGTGAATAAATGCAGCGGAAAAATAGCATATTGTTTTAAAATAAATTCATATCATATATGAAAAATAAAACAATCCAGTGCCGGTGGATCATTCTCATGTTACAATATAAGTAAGTTAAACCAAACAAATCTCATGTTTAGATTACATCACTTTGAACCAGTTAAGGCCACTTGATCTACTGTACGGTTGAAACTGAATATGACGAATCGTGATTTCAACGTAGCCGCGCACGTGCCCGGCCTCTATGAGTATCCACACAGAATTGGTGTAGATCCAACGACTTCCGTTACACGGAACAGATGAGTCGCAGACTACAAGAACGGTGCTAGCAGTCCCTTTGATGTATGCGTTACTTTTGATGAAAAACACTCTTGATCTTCATGAAAGATTATGTGGAGAGAGAATAACTCAACGTGAGAGTGCCGCGGCCAACTTAATTAATTTCCTCTTTTCTTTCACGTTAGTTCTCATGCACGTATCCCATACTTATAATATTAAGTTGGCCGGATTGTAACAAACTAAAGTACATGATAAGATATAGCAACTAATTAAATCTTATAATTAGTTACAAAGAGAAATCTTCTCAAGATAAAATCTAGTAACGAATTAAATCTTACTATTAGTTACAAAGAGAAATCTTCACAAGATAAAATCTAGTAACTAATTAAATCTTAAGATAAAATCTAGTAACTAATTAAATCTTAAGATTAGTTACAAAAAGAAAAATCTCAGGATACTTATCAGATATATTTAAACCTTATCTCTCTCTTCAATTTAACCGGATCATATCCATTAAATCATAATTAAATATTCATATTTAAATCTAATCCAATTAGAATATTATCTCATAAGAATTTATGAATATTTAATTATTCTCTAATCAAATTAGAAATTAAATCTTTCGTATAATTTCTCATTATAATCACTAAACTGTTTAGTATATTAGACTCACCCTTTTATTTTGGATGTACACAATTCCTATTGTGTGTGACCTCACAGGTCCATTACCATTTGGCAGTGGAGTCCAATATCAAACTCTTTAACATTAAATTAGAACTCTTCTAATTGATGAAAATAATTTATTTTAAATTATTTTTACTTCTCTCACTGTCCGTGAGTGACACCTAGCAGTATATCACGACAATCCAAAATGGTGATGAAAAACTGAACCTTTCCGCTTACCGTTACAGTGTGATAAATTCCTTTCAACACACAACGTCCCGATCGAACCGAAACCATGGTTCGATCATTGACTATAATATCTAAATTGACTCAATATGGTAACTCAGTTGGAAACCCTTTTCCATACACCATGTGCCCTGACCAGGGATTTTTCGAGTTGAATTTGATAATCTATATAGGACGTTCTCTCTCAACATTGAGAGTGTTGAATTCTTTATTGTACACTCATATGCTTCCCCATATAAACTACTACGGCCAACCAATACCAGACGTAGACTACTGATTAAAGTCTAAGTATTAGTATAGTCAAACGGTAGCAATCTATATGTGAAGCAACCATGACGCCTCAGGTCCAAGGAGTACTTCACACATCGGTAGCAAAGAACTAGTCACTGGCGAAAATAGAACCATGTGACTGTTCAACTAAATGGTCACACTCAGTGTACTTATTCTCTAACAAGCACCTGTATGCTTACTTTAGTGTCCCCACACTAGTGACTTGAGATTCGTCACCTCAACTTAGAAGTATAGCATACACCGGCCTATCCGGAAATATTATCGTCCTTATGATATTCCTATGGCTAGGAGCATTTAAGAATCTTGTACAAAGAAATATATGTATATCTCAAATTCCTAACTTTTAAGAATATATATTTTCTTAACAAAGATTCAATGGACGATTCATGTAAACATATTGCTAACAATAAATATGAATAAAACTTGCCCTTTATTAATTAAAGAAAAATACAATAAATATCCATAAGATTGGCTTTAGGGTATATCACTAACATACTTTTCACCATAAGTTTCAAAACTTTTTTATGTTTCTTCGGCAGAGTCTCAACGGAAGTCGACCCAAACAGAACCAATGCATAGAAGTGGGCGTGGGCGTGGTGATCGGGGTCGGGGTCGCGGTCGCGGGGTAGGCCGCAGTGGATACGGAGAAAACGGCTATTCCGAAGACCGCGGGCGTCAAGATACTACACCCAATCTTGATGATGTTTTCCAGTTTCCTATGTTGCCGTCTGGTACCACTGCTGCTGTCAAGCCAAAGATGCCCATGCAGCAGGCCTGATTTATTATTATTTTTATTATTATTATTATTATTCTTATTTTTTTTTGAATCTTTTCATAGAGAGTTGATTTTTTGAATTTTGTTTTGTAACTGCTGTTTAAAAATTGCTTGTGAATGTGTTCGTCCCTTCATTCTATGTGATTTCTCAAATTATGAATGATATTGATGCTTTGATTTTTTTTGTTTCAACTGCAATATGAGTGGAAACAAATAAAATCTGATTAAAAAACATCTTTATATTATTATTTTAATTTAGAGATCATATTTTAAATGCATCTTTTTTTTATTTGCAATAGGTCTACAAACTATATAATAGAAATATTGTATTTTCGTTGGTTGAATTCGGTGCATTATTACGTCAAAGGCCTAGAAATAATTAAGCGTGTTTTAAATAATTGTTAAATTAACAGCAGGTAAGTATTGGTAGAAATGAGGTATATATAGTAAAATTATATATTGAATTACCTAGTAAAATATTTTTGATTAAAACATTATTTTTAATATAAATTTGTTTATATTTTTATGAAACAACAGAGATGTATAGTATTAATTTACAATATAAGAAAAAATAATTACAAAGATAAAATAGGTATATTTAAAATTATCAATCAATTTTATAGACTATTTTTAACTATTATGAAAATATTATCTAAACAAAAATGAGCTTATTTTTATGATTGGATATCATATCAAACATAAAATTTATTTTATTCCTTATTATTTTAGAATAAATTATAATTAAAGAGATAAAATTATTTATCTCCTTAAAAATTATACCCATACCAAAGACAGTCTTAGTGTCCCTTCTTTAATGGTTTAGAACTGAAGTTGCAGTCTGCAGAGTGAGTAGTTATTTTTTATATTTTAAAAAATATTATAAAATTTTTTTGTGGTTCAAAAAAATATTTACTCATAATAGTTTATTCGTAAAATTTATATCATTAATGCATTATTACTTATTATTGTGTCAATCCACGTTTGATCTTTTCTTTTTTCTTTTTTCTTTTTTCGTTATATAGTGGATGGTTATGTACTAGAATTAATAGTTGAATAGCCTTTTTTTTTTTTTTTAGATTTATTAAGATAAAAAAAAATAAAAAAATAAAAAAGTGTCGTATTCTGTTGGTTTTTTCATAAGTCAAATTTTTGGGTTTAAATTTAATAGCCATACAGTTTGAACTTTCGTTTTTTTATTTATCTTTTATCTTCTCTATTGGCATATTAGAGTTTCATATTATAATAGTACGACCAACTAATTAAATTTTTAAATATCTTCAATCATATTACCTTAAGTTAATATTTTAGCACCAATACTCGCGGTTTCAATAATTACTTTGATTAACCCATAAATTTTATCTCGGCAATATTTAATCAATTAAAGAATTGAAGCAATGAAAACCAAATTATAAATGCTCATTATATACCCAATATGGAAAAAATTAAGGCCGAAATTTGACAGTCAAATTACTGATTGAAAATTAATATATAAATTAATTTACGTGGGCCTTCATTAAAAATATAAAAAATATAATTACAAAGATTGTAAACTTGAAGAATCCCACAAATTTTCTAAATTGGAAAACAAACTATAGTGTACCGGCTCCACGAAATAGCGAAGTGCGGTGAAATCGCTTTTAACGCGTTTAAAATATATTTACAAATAAATTCGGAGTGTTTCGGTTCGAAGTTAAGGCATTCGGATCGAAAAGCGACTTGGCAGCGCGTAAATTTGAAGCTTCAGACTTGTAAAGAGTCAGGAGGAATTGAGTACCGGAACACCATGAGGAGTATCGAAACCAATTAATTGGAACAGCAAGCTCTTGGATTGGAAATCAGCATAAAAATTTCTAAGCCCTTGGGTACCGATACCAAAGGTGGAGTACCGGTACCCCATAATAAACTGGGCAAACCGAGTCTCGGTTTAGAGTAAGAGAGTTTGGTTACCAGCACCAAGGGTTGGGTATCGGTACCCTATACTAAACGGGGCGAAACCAACTCTCGGGTTGGGAAAAAATATGCTTGGGTATCGGTAACCAGATCCCGTGTACCAGTACCCAGCTCCCAGAATTCTGGGGTAGTGAGGTAATTTTTCTTTTTAAGTGAGAACAACATGGTGATTTTACTAGGACCTGCTCCCCAACTACCCCCTAACACAGGAAAAGTTCTCTCCCCCTCTCTCTTCCCATTTGAACCATTCTCTTTCTCTCTTCTCCCTGTTCGAACCAGAGAAAGGAAGAAGGAAAGGAAGGAGGAGAAGAAGAGGAAGTTGAAGAGGGAGTTGGCAGTGGAGGCTGTGGACTTCGGAAGTGATCTCGTTGGAGCTTAGAAACTTCAAAAGGAGCTTTTCAAGAGGAGTTTGAAGCCTTCCTTCTTTCTCTTTTGATCAAGAACCCATAGGAAGAGGTAAGTCCAAAGTTAGGATTTTCTCTTTCTGAAATTTTTATGGGAATAGAAGGTTAGAGAAGTGATTCCTTCATGATTTTATTACATTTTTATGGCTTGCTTGAAGATTTAAGAGAGCCGCCCATTTCTTTCTTACAAGAAAACAGGAGGTAGGGGATTCTATTCGAAAAATGGTGATCTCTCATATTTTTTTTTACTTTCAATATTAGAAGCATGTTAATAGACCCTTAGTGTAATGAGATTTGGAATGTGATTATGA
Source organism: Tillandsia leiboldiana (assembly GCA_029204045.2). NCBI lineage: Eukaryota > Viridiplantae > Streptophyta > Magnoliopsida > Poales > Bromeliaceae > Tillandsia > Tillandsia leiboldiana. Next base: position 15,092,356 of record CM055069.1, read on the forward strand.
AAGAGCCTTGTAGAGGTATATGAATGTTAAAAACTTAATGTCAATAGGCTATTAGAGCTTCATATGAGTAATGGGATATAATAATGTTAAAATAAACCTAATGTGTGTATTAGGTTGAGGATTTATTAAATGTTATGGATTAATGTTAAGAGTTTATATTGAGCAATGGTTATATGACCTAGGAGAAAACATAGAGAAAAGTTTGGAACGAGTGGCATTAACCTTAGAATTGAACTTGTGGCATATGTCTAAGGGTTAATCTAAGGTTATCGAATAGAGTATTTAACTGAGAGTCAAAACTATAAGGAAAGGGGTATGTGGTTGAGGCTAAAGAATAACAAATGTTAACCCTAAATCTTGGTCTTAGGGTGTTTGGACAAAATGGATAATCACTTTAATTTCAATGTGAGTTAGTGAATGAAAGAAGAATGCTAAAATTTAATTTTGGAACACCTCTAACCATGCGTGTTTAGACACACATGTTGAGACTGCGTGTTCAACTAATTCCACCTCACAGACCCCGCTGACGCCGCGCAGACGTGGCGCCCAGTTGGCAGGTATAGGGCCATTTTTGCAAATAGAAATTTTGTAGGGCTATTTTCAAAAATACAAATTTTTAGAGTATTATTTTCAAAAAAAATCATATATATATATATATATATATATATATATATATATATATATATATATATATATATATATATATAACAATTTTACAACCATAAGACGGATTTTATTTTTTTTGTTTGCTTTTTCTATTCACCCACTCGGAAAAAAAAAATGAACAGCTCAGCAATTTAAGAAGATTTACTTCTTGTTAAAACAGTTCAAAATACCAGATATTCTATACTTGCATCAGGATTGTATTCGAATCCTATCCTGACCGATAAAAAATAAGTAGTATACGAGTAAAAATAATTATTCAATAAAATTTGAATATATTTGACGGTGGTATCCATACTCACGGTAGTGGCAACACATATAGAGATGGTGAGGGCTAGAATTTAACCACACCTATATAATGGTGGTTACACCAATAGAGATAGTAGGGGTTAGGATTTAGCCACACCCATATGGTGGTGGTAACATCTATGGAGGTGGGGTGAGGAATAGGATTTAGCGACACCCATAGTCTTCTAGGTTTATAGAAGATGAGAGAAGGGTGAGAGATATTCAAAAGGAGGACTCGGGTTGAAACTACTCTATTACGGAAGAGGAGTGATATAAATCTTTTCTTGGTTAATAAATCTTATTTCACCCACATATTTTCTGTTTTAATATTTTTTGTCTTTGTGGTTGTATTGGTTCCAGTTTTGTTGAGAGGGCGATTTTATAGTAAAAATCCGATTTGACGCTTCTGTTACGAAATCCTAATTATAGACGGTACCGAAGTGGATTACGGTATCGGAACGGATTACGGATTCACATAATATGGTACCGGAGCGAGTACCGAATTTCCCAACAACTAGTATTTAAAAAATGACAAAATAATTAAAATAAATTAGGCATTAATATAGAAAAAGAAAAAGGAACATTTTCCGTGAAACAAATACCAAAACAAATATATACAGAAAATTTTCAATAATTCAGACTTCAAAAAAGTGAAGCTGCAAAAGTGATAGCCTCTAGGACATGGTTCACAGTTGAAATTTCTTCCATTTTTCTATTTTTATACTTTTGTTATATATATATATATAGGAAATTTCTTCCATTTTTCTATTTTTATACTTTTGTTATATATATATATAGGACGGATTTTATATTTTTTGTTGGCTTTTTCTATTCACCCACTCGAAAAAAAAAAAAAGAACAGCTCAGCAATTTAAGATGACTTACTTATTGTTAAAACAGTTCAAAATACCATATATTCTATACTTGCATTAGGATTCTATTTGAATCCTATCCAGTCCAATAAAAAATTAGTATACGAGTAAAAAAAATTATTTAATAAAATTTCATATATGAGTCCGAATATTTTATATACATTTCTGATTTGGACCCGATTCGAACCGAATCTTTTAATAGGTACGATCCGAAATAATTTTTAAATTTGAATTCGGATACGGATATGTACCGGCGAAATACCCTATAATAATATTGGACAGAGTATAATAACTTTTTCACTATTTCTTTACTCGTAAAAAATTATATATCTTTTTTGTATTTGAATATTTTATTTTTTTAAAAAATAAATATTATTGAACTTGCGTAATTTATTAGAACGCGCGTTTAAAATAAAAAGTTTATAATTTATTCATTAACAATTTAATATAATTTATAAAAAAATATATTTATACGGATATTTCAATCCGATCTATATCTGATCTTAGGCGGTTAGTATAGCCACAAGACACACGCTCAAATAGACCTAATAAATATATTAGTAATTTTAAATATCCAGTCCCGAACGTCATATAAAATTAAATAGATAAAATTTATATATTTTTATTTATCTATATATAATTTTTTAATACGAATATAATATATGAAGTATCCAGTTCGGATTTGGTCAAGGAACATCTTTACTAGTCCTATTAGTTTCCATATATTTGTAATCCAAAATCAATTCAGCTTAAGGGATTAATAATTTTTCCTACTTGTATTAGTAATCCGAGTCGTTGTAGGACACGCGCATGTGATCCTTCGGCGGAAAATATGTTTCTATCTCAACCAAGCGCGTGCCAACCCCCTCCCCTCTCTCTATCTCTATATATAGAGAGAGAGGGAGACCACCATTATATATGCTTGCACTCGTTGGTAGTTAACGAAGCAAAAAAAGTCTTGAGAAGAGAAGAGAAGAGAAGAGAAGAGAGATTATCCTTGTGGTGTTAATTAATGGAGATACACGAGAATATCTACTCTGTTCTCCCCGACGGAAATCCCGGCACCGGCATGTCTTCAACCATCGCCAAGATGAATGAGGCAGTGAGGAAGCAGTCTGTGGTAGCTCAGAAGGGGAAGAATCAGAAACAGATCAAGAAGCAGCAACAGCAGCTGCAGGCTGACGCTTTCCAATCACGGCGTCCTCCTCCTCCTTTCAAAAGCGGTAATTAAAAGCGCTTGTTTAAATTACATGCAGAATTTCTTTTTGGATATTTTTATTAAAATTTTTAACTTTTACTTTTCACCATAAGTTTCAAAATTTTTTTATGTTTCTTCGGCAGAGTCTCAACGGAAGTCGACCCAAACAGAACAAATGCATAGAAGTGGGCGTGGGCGTGCGCGTGGGCGTGGTGATCGGGGTCGGGGTCGCGGTCGCGGCGTAGGCCGCAGTGGATACGGAGAAAACGGCTATTCCGAAGACCGCGGGCGTCAAGATACTACACCCAATCTTGATGATGTTTTCCAGTTTCCTATGTTGCCGTCTGGTACCACTGCTGCTGTCAAGCCAAAGATGCCCATGCAGCAGGCCTGATTTATTATTATTTTTATTATTATTATTATTATTATTTTTTTTTTTTAAATCTTTTCATAGAGAGTTGATTTTTTGAATTTTTTTTTGTAACTGCTGTTTAAAAATTGCTTGTGAATGTGTTCGTCCCTTCATTCTATGTGATTTCTCAAATTATGAATGATATTGATGCTTTGATTTTTTTTGTTTCAACTGCAATATGAGTGGAAACAAATAAAATCTGATTAAAAAACATCTTTATATTATTATTTTAATTTAGAGATCATCTTTTAAATGCATCTTTTTTTTATTTGCAATAGGTCTACAAACTATATAATAGAAATATTGTATTTTCGTTGGTTGAATTTGGTGCATTATTACGTCAAAGGCATAGTAATAATTAAACGTGTTTTAATATATACAAAAAAATAATGGTTAAAATAACATCAGGTAAGTATTGGTAGAAATGAGGTATATATAGTAAAATTATATATTGAATTACCTAGTAAAATATTTTTGGTTAAAACATAATTTTTAATATAAGTTTGTTTATATTTTTATGAAACAACTAGGGATGGAAATCCAGCTCGCTGTTCGCGAGCCAGCTCGTGTTCGGTTCGAAATGAGCTCGAGATCGAATCGCTCGTTTAGTAAACGAGCCGAACACGAACCGAATTTTTCAGTTCGTTTAATAAATGAGCCGAACACGAGCTGGGTCAGCTCGCTCGAGTTCGGCTCGATAACCGCTCGAATATATATATATTACTATTTAGATTTTAGGCCATCAATTTTTTATGAATTTTAATTATTAGATTAAAATTTTAATTTTTAAATTTTTTTCAATTTTATACCTAATACTAGGAATGAAAATTAAACTTGTTGTTCGCGAGCCAGCTCGTGTTCGGCTCGTTAATAAATAAGACGAACACGAGTCGAATTTTTCAGCTCGATATTTAAACGGGCCAGCTCGTGTTCGGCTCGTTTATTAAACTAAACCATCCGAACACGAGCCGACCCCAGCTCGCTCATGTTCGGCTCGTTGACATCCCTAGAAACAACAAAGATGTATATTATTAATTTACAATATAAAAAAAATAACAAAGATAAAATAGGTATATTTAAAATTATCAATCAATTTTATATGCTATTTTTAACCATCATGAAAATATTATCCAAACAAAAATGAGCTTATTCTTATGATTGGATATCATATCAAACATAAAATTTATTTTATTCCTTATTATTCTAAAATAAATCATAATTAAAGGGATAAAATTATTTATCACCTTAAAAATTATACCCATATCTTGCAGTGATTTTTTTTTTTTTTTTTTTTTTCGTTATATAGTGGATGGTTATGTACTAGAATTAATAGTTGAATAGCCCTTTTTTTTAGATTTATTAAAATAAAAAAATATATTAAAAAAAAAAAATGTCGTATTCTGTTGGTTTTTTCAGAAGTCAAATTTTTGGGTTCAAATTTAATAGCCATACAGTTTGAACTTTCGTTTTTTTATTTATCTTTTATCTTCTCTATTGGCATTAGAGTTTCATATTATAATAATACGACCTACTAATTAAACTTTTAAATATCTTCAATCTTATTACCTTACGTTAATATTTTAGCACCAATATTCGCGGTTTCAATAATTGCTTTAATTAACCCATAATTTTTATCTCGGCAATATTTAATCAATCAAAGAATTGAAGCAATGAAAACCAAATTATAAATGCTCATTATTTACCCAAAATGGAAAAAATTAAGGCCGAAATTTGACAATCAAATTACTGATTGAAAATTAATATATAAATTAATTTACATGGGCCTTCATTAAAAATACAAAAAATATAATTACAAAGATTGAAAACTTGAAGAATCCCACAAATTTTCTAAATTGGGAAACAAACTATAGTATACTGGCTCCACGAAATAGCGAAGTGCGGTGAAATCGCTTTTAATGCGTTTAAAATATATTTACAAATAAATTCGGAGTGTTTCGGTTCGAAGCGAAGGCATTCGGATCGAAAAGTAACTTGGCAGCGCGTAAATTTGAAGCTTCAGACTTGTGAAGAGTCAGGAGGAATTGAGTACCAGAACACCATGAGGGGTATCGAAACCAATTAATTGGAACCCGACAGCAAGCTCTCGGGTTGGAAATCAGCATGAAAATTTCTAAGTTCTTGGGTACCGGTACCAAAGGTGGAGTACCGGTACCCTATAGTAAATTGGGCAAACCGAGTCTCGGTTTGGAGTAAGAGAGTTTGGTTACCAGCACCAAGGGTTGGGTACCGGTACCCTATACTAAACGGGACAAAACCAGCTCTCGGGTTGGAGAAAAATGTGCTTGGGTACCGGTACCCAAATCCCGTGTACCAGTACCCAGCTCCCAGAATTCTGGGGTAGTGAGGTAATTTTCCTTTTTAAGTGAGAGCAACATGGTAATTTTACTAGGACCTGCTCCCCAACTACCCCCTAACACAGGAAAAGCTCTCTCCCTCTCTCTCTTCCCATTTGAACCATTCTCTTTCTCTCTTCTCCCTGTTCGAACCAGAGAAAGGAAGAAGGAAAGGAAGGAGGAGAAGAAGAAGAGGAAGTTGAAGAGGGAGTTGGCGGTGGAGGCTGTGGACTTCGGGAGTGATCTCGTTGGAGATTAGAAACTTCAAAAGGAGCTTCAAATGAGCTTTTCAAGAGGAGTTTCAAGCCTTCCTTCTTTCTCTTTTGATCAAGAACCCATAGGAAGAGGTAAGTCCAAAGTTGGGATTTTCTCTTTTTGAAATTTTTATGGGAATAGAAGGTTAGAGAAGTGATTCCTTCATGATTTTATTACATTTTTATGGCTTGCTTGAAGATTTAAGAGAGCCACCTATTTCTTTCTTACAATAACACAAGAGGTAGGGGATTCTATTCGAAAAATTGTGATCTCTCTCATTTTCCTTTACTCTCAATATTAGAAGCATGTTAATAGACCCTTAGTGTAATGAGATTTGGAATGTGATTATGAAAGGGCCTAGTAGAGGTATATGAATGTTAAAAACTTAATGTCAATAGGCTATTAGAGCCTCATATGAGTAATGGGATATAAGAATGTTAAAATAAACCTAATGTATGTATTAGGTTGAGGATTTATTAAATGTTATGGATTAATGTTAAGAGTTTATATTGAGCAATGGTTATATGACCTAGGATAAAACTTAGAGCAAAGTTTGGAACGAGTGGCATTAACCTTAGAATTGAACTTGTGGCATATGTCTAAGGGTTAATCTAAGGTTATGGAATAGAGTATTTAACTTAGAGTCAAAACTCTAAGGAAAGGGGTATGTGGTTGAGGCTAAAGAATAACAAATGTTAACCCTAGATCTTGGTCTTAGGGAATTGGGCAAAATGGATAATCACTTTAACTTCAATGTGAGTAATTGAATGAAAGAAGAATGCTAAAATTTAATTTTGGAACACCTCTAACCACGTCTTTATTAGAAATTTTAGATAGTTCCTTAAAATTTATGTGACCTAGTCTTTTATGCCAAAGAGTTTCATTATCAAGTGACACTAGGTTACATTGATCTAAAGATTTACTAGGAACTATATAGTAATTATTTTGAGATCTAACCCCTTTCAAAAAGAATGAATGGTTTGAGTCAATTACAATACATTCAACAGAAGAAAAATTAACTGAAAAACCATCATCACACAATTAGCTAATGTTTATGAGATTAGTCTTAAGGCCTTCAATAAATAAAACATTGTTCAAAACCGGGCCATCTGGAATATTGATTGTTCCTTTGCCAACTATTTTTGAAGATCTTCCATCTCTGAAAACAACAAGTCCTTCGGAGGTTTTTTTAAAAGTTTGAAAATAGTTTTTATCACCAGTCATGTGCCAAGAACAACCGCTGCCCAGATACAAAGATGAATTGTCATATACATATAGTGATGTGTGAATGACAAGACAAGGGAAGATTTCACCTTTGCGCACCCAAACCTTACGAGTATTGGAATACGTCGGCAATGATCGTGAAGTTGAGCTCCTTGGTGAACGCGTCTTGTTTGGTTGATCACTTTTCTTTGAATTCCATGACGATATTGTCTTTTGGGGTGTACTACCATAGTTCTTCACCTTTGATTGATTCTTATGTGATTGTCGGTCGGTGTACTTGATGGTAGTTGTTACAAGTAGAGCTTGATTCGTTCGTTTGGCTTCATACTTGCAATTTGGTCTAATGTGCCCTACTAGACCACAACGATGACATACCTTAGTTAACTTTGAATTACCTCGCGATGTAAAAGGTTTGTCATCAATGGAAAAACTGATTTCAGTCGAAGGAGGAGATGAGACCGATTGAGGCACAAACTTCGTTCCGCTCGAACATGGATCCTCACCAGTTCGACCATATACAAGGCCCAAACGATTCGCTTGACCAAGATCGAGCAATTTGTCCAACTTGCTCATTCCTGATGAAAATCTCTTCAAATCTTCTTTAAGTTGGAATATGATATTCGTCATCTCCAATTTTTCTTGCCGAGCCTCGGAACAGAGCTTCAAGAAGTAATTTGCTTTATCCACCAACTTTATATGTTCCTTCTCGAAATGCTCATTCTTCTCTTGAAGGGAACTATTAACCTTGATCAAGTTGTCCCTTTCATCTTCAAGAGCTTTTGAGATAGAAGTTGCCTTGTTTGATTGGTCTTCGAGATCCAACAACCTTCTCCTCAATTTCTTGTTATGCTTTGCCAATTTCTATGAATCCCGTAGCAATTTTTGGAAGACAAAAGCAAAATCTTCACCTTCGAAATCGCTTGGTTCATCATCCGATTCAGTTTTTTCATTTAAGGAAGAGATGGACAATGAACCAGAGGAAATCGATGAAAAGCACACGAAGAATGAAGTTGTGGACGCAATAAATGCCGTAGCGTGTGTATCCTCATCACTAGAAGATGACTCGTCGGAGGAGGAAAAGTCATCCCTCGTGACGGCTTGCATTGCCTTCTTCTTTGACGGATTCTTATTAGGACACTCCGTTGAGATATGGCCAAAGCCTCTGCATTTGAAGCACTGGATTTGTCCCTCAGTGTTCTTCTTGTCCTTTGAAGAATCCTCTTGCTTTCTTGATTTAGAACTTGAAAATTCTTTGCGTTTCTTGGACTTAAAGAAGGATGATGATTTGCTTGAATTACCCTTTCTAAAGTTCCGGCGAAATTTTCTTGTCAAGAGTGCAAGTTGTTTCTCGAAATCCTCCATTGATAGATCATCATCAACGTCTGAGGATGAATCCGCGTCTTCTTCTTTTGTTGATTTCAATGCCATACCTAAAGACTTAGAAGAAGAAAAAGGCTTTCCAGCAGAATATGGGTTATGATAAATATGGATCTGAATAGGGGAAAAAATACCTAGAGGGGGGTGAATAGGTGTAAACAATAAACACACCAAAATCTTTGCGTAAAAATAACCCAATGCGGAAAAGTAAATAACACGCAGAGATTTTACGTGGAAAACTCCAAACCAGGAGTAAAAAACCACGGGACCGATCACACAGTGAAATCTACTAAGATTAAACACGTACAAAGGTGATATACCGTACTCACACGACTCAACCTTTTACCATAAGCTCCAGGTAGATCTTCTTCGCTCGCTCCGCAACGCGCCTCGAATCCACGATTTGCGTCCAACGCCGAATCCACAGCGTCCAACGTCGTATCCACGACGTCCAACCGAATCCACGGTCTCCACCAAGTAGTACGTCTCGAATCCACGAACGCATCTCGTTTCGAATCCACGAAACGGTAGCACCTTGAGTCCACAAGGCCACGCGAATCCACGCGCCGATTTTTGGCAAAATCGTTGTTTGTTGGTGGTGAAAATACTCCGAATACTTAGATCAAAGATTGATCGGAAATACCATCTAAGTATTCATTAATTTGATTCTACACAAAATCTGAGTTTTGAAACCCTAGAATCAAATTAATCAATATAGATGAAGAAACATAGAATAGATCTAGTTTTTCCCTTTCTTCTCTATATGTGGATTTTTCTAAGTTTTCTCCGTTAATGTTTGGATTCTAAAATCATTCCCTTTGGATTACCCTAAAAGATGAAATTAGGGTTTATTTATAGGTTAGAAACCTTTGGAATAAGATAAGAATCAAAAACTGACTTAACAGAATTTTTCCCGCACGACGGTCCGGACTAGATTTGGCTTGATCCGGACTGTCGTCAGTTTTCAGAGAATTTCCTGAAAAATCATGTTCGGAGTCCGGACTGAAATATGAACGGTCCGGACTGTTCATGAGATTTCTGCAGAATCCTTGTTCGGGGTCCGGACTGAAATTCCGCATGAACTTACCTACGTTCGGGGTCCGGACTGGAATGCCCTGATCCGGATCCTGAACATGAAACAGTCCAGTTTTTTGATTTTTAAGCAATTAAAAATTCATCCAAGTGTTTCTACAATATAAGAAGTATTCGGATCACCAAACTTATTTAGTTAAACGTACCTAATCCTTTTGAATTCTTCTTTCTTGAGATTGAGGTATATGATCCAAACATCTTCATCTTCAATCTTCAAGACTTAAACACTTTCACGAAATACGCCAACACAAATTACTTAACACAGAAGAGTTAGTAGGAAAAGACATTTCATAAGTTTGAAAAGCACCAACTAATTCTTCTACTTTGATCTCGTCCGGATGTTTTACTGTTTCAATGGCTGCAACCTTAGGGCGAAATCTTTCGGGAAGAGTTCTCAAAATTTTTTTTACGACCTTAAATTCTGAGATCTTCTCTCCCAAGTTAGCACATGTATTCACGATGTCTTGCAATCGTGTATAATAATCTGTGAATGATTCATTTTCTGCCATATGAATAGAGCCAAACTTGCTCGTAAGCATCTGTAGTTTTTAAATCTTCACCAAACTAGTACCCTCATGTGTAACTTAGAGAGTATCCCAGATTTCTTTCGCGGTCTCACAAGCCGAGACGCGAGAGAACTCATTCTGTGACAAGGCATTAAATAAAGCGTTAATCCCCTTACCGTTGTAAGAAGAAGTATCAATTTCTTTCTTGGTCCATTTCGACCTAGGTTTGATTGTGTGAACATCATCGGCAGTAATCTCAGTAGGATATGTCCATCCAAACTCAATTGATTGCCATACTCGTTCATCGATGGAAATCAAGAACGCTCTCATGCGTACTTTCCAGTAAGCATAGTTTGTTCCATCGAAGAACGGCGTTCTATTGATGTTTCCACCTTCAACCATTGTTTACAACCCTATTTCCGCTCTGATACCACTTGTGGGTCATGGGATCCAAGAATCTAAATAGAAAAAAAAAACACCTAGAGGGGGGTGAATAGGTGTAAACAATAAAACTCAAAAATCTTTGCGTAAAAATAACCCAATGCGAAAAATAAATAAAGTACGCAAGATTTTACGTGGAAAACTCCATCACAAGAGTAAAAAACTACGGGACTGATCACACGAAAAAATCCACTAAGATTAAACACGTATAAGGTGGCATAATGCAACACTACGACTCAACCTTTTTCATACGCTCCAAGTAGACATTTTCCGCAGTCCTCAATGCGCCTCGATCACACAATTTGCGTCCAACTTCAAATCCACGAAGTCCAACCGAATCCACGATCTTCACCAATTTGGCACGAGTCGATCACACGAACGCGCCTTGCTCCGAATCCACGAAGTCGATAAACACCTTAAATCACAAGGCCATGCGAATCCACGCGTCGATGTTCCTTTCAGAAATCGTTGTTTTGTTTATTGGTGGTGATGATATTTGAATACTTAGATCATAGATAGACAAGAAAACACTATCTATGTATTCATCAATTTGATTCTACAAAATAAAGAGTTTGAGAAACCCTAGAATCAAATTGATCAATATAGATGAAGAAACATAAAATAAACGTGTTTTCTTTTCTTCTCTATATTTGTGGATTTTCTTCGGTTTCCACAGCTTGACCTAAAAGATGAACTTTTGATGTCTATTTACAGGGGCTCAAAGATGGGTATATTTACTTGGGAAAATGCAAGAATTGGCCTTCCTCTTCAAAGTTATAGATCTTCAAGTCCTAAAGATTCTTTCAGAAAAATCAGCTCTAAACGCCAATCCTACTGTCCAGAGGAGTGAAAACAATGAGTGCTGCTCAAAACTTCAAGCTGTGCACAAATGTCCCAAAGATGACTTAATTTTACCTAACTTGGAGACCAAATTGGAGGTTCTTGAAAATATGAAAGTTGTAGATCTTCGAATCCTAAAAATTTCCCACCAATAATCATCTCAAAACTCTCCTTGTACTTCCCAAGGGAGGGAAAACACTGAACACTATCCAAAATCCCAAGCTGCGAACAAAAGTCTCAGAAATCACAAAAGTTACCTGGTCTAGAGTCTAAATTAGGATTGCCTTCAAATACCAAAGTTGTAGAGCTCAAAGTTATGAAAAAATTTTCTCAAAAATCACCTCGAAACTCCACTCCTACAACTCTGGGACCCTTTGGAAGAAAAGCTAACGAAGTGGACAGCACAGCTAGCAACTTCAATCGACAACAATGGTGCTAATGGAGGGAGAAAGAAAGGAAACTAGAGCTTTTGGATGCCTTCAACAACAGGGGGAAGTAGTTGAGAGGGTAAAAAGCTTCTTAGTGAATTCACGAGTTCAATTTATAGCCTTAACATGCACCTAAATTGATCCCTAGGGTCAATAAATCATCAAAAACCCAAAAGAAATCCCTTATTGGGTTTCAGGCGCCCGTTCCAAGCTCAGCCCGGCCCGCCAAGCAGGCGGGACACGCGGCAGCACCGCGTGCGCCCAACTCAACGCCCGGGTTGCCTGATGCGCACAACGCGGCGCGCTGACGCGACCCGCGGGCGCGGGCCCCGACGCCACGTGGGTGTGCGCTGGAGCGCGCTGGCGTTGCTGGCGCACGCCGATGCGCCCGCTATGCGCCCCCGCGTCCTGGAGCCGGCGCACGACGACGGTCAGGACCTTGAAATTCAAGGTCCGGACCCTGAAGTTGGAAAATACACCATTTAGTGCATTTTAAGCAATTTTTTGCTGTGGGTCCGATTTTCGCGTATGTTTTGCGCGCCGGCGATTCCGACACATCGAAAAGGTGTCGTCAAGTCAGTGATCCACTAGCCAAACAATCCACAGGGATCCAGATCTTCACAATTCATGGTACATATAGAATTTATTTATGTTTTAATTTAGAATCAGGTTTGTAGGTTCATAACTTTCAAAATACTCAAATTTTTGTTGCTTATTATCCAACACTCGCAGTGTTAAAAAACTCTCGATTAAGCGACCAAATTTAATGCTAACGATAAAAAAAAAAATCGTAATGTATGGATAAACTTGTATTTCACGTACATGGCTCAGCTTTGGGGTTTGGCAGTCCATCAAAATTGAGTTGCCTACTTTAACGACTTTGCGGTCATATTTGCTCGGTTTAAAGACTTGGCGGTCAATTGTGTAGAATCTGGCAAAATTTAAATTTAAATTTAATTAAATTTAATTAAATTTGGATTCTTAGTTTTTTTGAATTTTAGTTTGAAATTGAATTTCAGCACCTTATTTATATACTGTGTATATCGCTTAACGAAAACGGAATCCAACAAAACAAAATTGCCACTATAATGGTCTGGTAGTGACAGAAGTGGTGGCGATGTTGGTTTTCAGATTTGGAAATCGTAGGCATGAGAACAGGGTGATTTTTGACAGGTCGTTGTCTTTAAAAAATGGGATTTTCGTAAGTCCCTGCATTTTATGTATGAATTTTCGCAAAAAATGACAGGGAAGGGATTTTCTGTGATGTTTCCCTGCTGTGAGGGTCTCACATTAAAATAAATATTTTAGAAGGACTTATTTGCAATTTTTGTAGATATGGGGCCTATATATATCTAGGTTAAAGTTGAATTTTGAGATTTGAACCTCTCTTGGAACCCCAGGCGACTTCCCTCACCCTCTGCGACCTCCATACCAAGCTCCCTTCTCCTCTGGCCATCTTCTCCAACCAACAACTCCCAGCAAAACCTCTCTCTCTCTCTCATTCCTTCTAGCTTTCTCTCTCTTTTTCTTGCACTCGAGAGGAGAGGAAGAGGCGTGGTTAGCATCCCCGCTACCACCAGGAGGTCAAGGAGACCCTCTAAGATCGCAGCTAACGCCGCTACCGCTATTGCCGAGATGTGCTCCCCAGACCATGCAATGCAAGATCAAGCTAGATCTTGGTCGCAGGTGTAATAACAGCAATTATTGAATTTCGAAATAGTATGGAATTTCGGTAATTGGAATGAAATTGATTTCTTCAGGAATTTAAAGAGGGTGATGTTGTTACATTTTTAAGGATTTATTCCTCAGAGTAGCTTTTATCGGGTTATTGGTGAAAGGTAGCTTAAGAGATTGGTCAAATCTGTTTTCAAATCCGGGGTGCGTGTTGCACCGAAAAACGTGAAAAGAGAATTTTGACAGGTAGGCGATTTTTCTCCGTAACTGTTAACTTTTGAGTGAGATCTTCGGATAGAAAGGTCGTCACTCTATCGAATTCGTTAAACAGAGAATGTCGGTGCAATCGGATCGCGAATCCGACTTGCGGACCTCCCAGAACGATACTTTTAAGTCATCGGGTCCGGGTGTGTGAGTGTGAATCTGAGTGTGGGGACTTTCGGTACCCATTAAGGTTTTTGGTGCATAGGAATCCGCGCTAGCGGTTATGGAACGTTTCGAAAGTTTGACACGCTTATCGAGAAAATCTAGTGAAAATCCCTTATATGTATTATGGGATTTGGGACTTTGATACATGCACAAAAATTAAAGAGAAAAGAAGATTTAAAATAAAAAAAAAAAAGAAAAAAAAAGCATTATATTCTGTTAGTTCTTTCAGAATTCGAGTTTTCTGGATTTAAATTTAATAGCCATGCAGTTTGAACTTTCGCTTCTTTATTTATCTTTTATCTTTTCTATTGGCATTAGAGTTTTATGTTACAGTAGCAGTACCTAGCTACTAATTACACTCATAAACAACATCAATCTGAATTCTTTTTCATATTAACCTATGTTAATATTTTAGATCATGTACTATAAAATCGGTACCAACACAAGTACCGATTTTAAGAATTGCTTTAATTAAAGCATAAATTTTGTCTCGGTAGTATTTAATCTATCCAAGAATTGAAGCAATGAAAAACAAATTACAAACGCACATCATATACCCAGGATTTGGTGGACAAATTACTCATAACCCCATGAGGTTTTTATTAAAAATATAAAACTTAATTACATTAGATTCAAAACTTGAACAGAATTCCATGAACATACTAAATAGGGAGACAAACCAATTATCCTCATACATTCTCGTACCTAAGCAGCTAAAAACATCATAATTAAGCTCCTCAACATATATGTAGAATTGAGCTACTATCCTATAGATAGTAGAGGAATAATATTTATTATAAACTTTTTAGCACTTGAATGCTTAGAATTTACTAGTTAATTGTAGTACTAGTATGGTGAAAAAGTAATTAATTTATAAACTCATTCATATAGACTCTCTCTCTCTCTCTCTCTCTCTCTCTCTCTCTATATATATATATATATATATATAGAGAAGTGCTAGGTGTACACCCCTAAATGGGGTGTACATCCTACACCCACCCATCCTAGGGTGGGTATTCATCCACTCGTCACTCGATGTGACGAGTGAAATTCACCCACCCCTAGGATGGGGTGGGTGTAAGATGTACACCCCATTTGGGGTGTACATCTAGCATTTTCCATATATATATATATATATATATATATATATATATATATATATATATATATATATATATATATATATATATATATATATATATATATATATATATATATTAAGCTCCTATGCTTTTAAAAATATCAAATTATTGGTGCTTATAAGTTTTTTGGCTTCGGATCAAAGAATGTGGGGTTAAGATGATGGTGGGTCTTTTGGGTTTAATGAGTGGTTGGTGGAATAGTATAATAAAAAAAAAATAAAATTAGTCAAAATGATAGATCTAACAGTAAAAAACTTACAAGCACCAATTACTTGGGCTTTTACAAGCACCATAACCGGACTACATATATATATATATATATATATATATATATATATATATATATATATATATATATATATATATATATATATATATGTAGAGTCCGACTTGAATACACTCTGAGTATAGATCCCTTCATATTTATAAGTTGTTTTCGATAATGGAGCTTTCAAATCAACGATTCATATCGTTAAATGTGATCCAGAGCACTTTAAATTTCTTAAACCCAAATTTTGTAACTTTTCGAAATTATAATAAAGTCCATCAAGTGAGTATAAATGAACGGTTAAAATAAAACAACCTTCTTAAAATAGAGAATCGGATTTTTCAATTTAAGATCAGAGTTATAGATCTATATCTAGATAGTGAATAGAATTTTCTATCAAAATTTCAACCTATTCCAATTCTTTTACACCGTTAAACTAGCAAGCATCCTATACCGACTGTTAAATATTGTCAATTTTGAGATCTTTTGATAGCTCCAAGCAATTGGTGCTACCAATTTTTTACCGTCAGATTTATTTCGATTATTTTCACTTCTTAGATTATACTATTCAACCAACCACTCACTAAACTCTAGGAGCCCACTATCATCCTAACCACATATCCCTTCATCTAAGAGCCAAAAACCTAATAGCACCAATGACCTGGTGCTATTAATAATATAGTAGCCTAGTTATATATATATATAGTCCGGCTAGAATATTATCGATAGCACCAAACAATTGGTGCTATCAAGTTTTCAGCCGTTGGATGAAAAGATATGCGGTTGGGATTATAGTGGTCCCCTAAGATTTTTACTATTCAACCAACCACCTAGTAAACCCTAGGGGACCACTATAATCCCAACTGCATATTTTTTCATCCAACGGCTAAAAACTTGATAGCACCAATGGCTTGGTGGTATTGATAGTATTCTAGCCTAATTATATATATATATATATATATATATATATATATATATATATATATATATATATAGAGAGAGAGAGAGAGAGAGAGAGAGGGGGAGAGAGAGAGAGAGAGAGTAGAGCCAATATATTTTAAAAAGCACAAGTCCAACTATGCTCGTAAATTTTTTACCATTAGATTTGCATTGAGATTTGTACTATTGTAAAGTAAACTAAAAAGAGAGAAAGAGAAAGTATAATAATATGAATTTCAATACAAATCCAATGTTAAAAAAATTATAAATATATTTGAATTTGTACTTTTGAAAGTATATAAACTCTACCCACGCGCTCGCGCGCGTGTATATATATATATATATAGAGAGAGAGAGAGAGTAGAGCTTATATACTCTCAAAAGCACAAGCACAAATGTGCATGTGAATTTTTTAACATTGAATTTGCATTAAAATTTATATTTTTATAAAGTCAACTAAGGAGAGAGAAAAAATAAATAGTACAAATCTTAATGTAAATTCAATGGTAAAAAATTCACAAGCATATGTTTACTTATGCTTTTGAAAGCATATAAGCTCTAATATACAAGCACACATATGAATCACTTGAAATACTATTTGTATTGTATAAATAGTATTTACTATCAATTTTAAAATCATTGAACTATCGGATCAATTATTGGGTACCCATCAGATTATCTAGATCAAGGTCACCTACAAAACAACTAGGTAAACACAAATTATATTTACACAACAGATTTGCTGTAGTTAAGGTGCATTCTCCTGCATTCAACACCAAAGTGGTTATCAAAAGCTTCTTTTAATCTTGAATTTCCTCCTTGTTAATCTTCAATAAATCCAATAATACAATAAATACAACAATCTGTGGTTGTGGCTGATCAACATATGCGATTCTTTGCAACCGTAAAACAGGGAAATATAGCAATTTGAAACACGAGATGATATCCAAAGAAAAAGAAAACAAAGGACTTAAAATGGCCAAAGATCACCCCAAAGAGATCGGCGAGCCTGGAGGTGTAAGGTAGGGTTCCTACTCTGAGTGACAACCATGCGCTCGAATGTACCCTCGGAGCCATCACGTTTGGTAGCTCTACAAATATCCATCTGTATTTGCCTTCCCCTCCGTACAGGCGTGTATATAATCCGACCCCAACCGCTTCCTACACCCGCACGCACCTCCTCTACTTCGTCTTCCTCCTCTTCATTCCTACGGAAAAAGCTGGTCTCTGCCACATCGGAAGCATAGGGAACCAACTCATCTTCGAATGAGGGCTCCTCTTCCTCCATGATTTCAGGTTGGTCCTCTAATGAAAAAAGAAAAGTACAATAATCAATAAAACAAGAAAAAGAGCACAAGCCCAAATTTAATGATCTTTCTCAATTCATCTGATAGAAATAACTAAAGGAGAAACAGAAGGTAAATAACATATATAAACAAAGGCAGGACGTGGCCGACAAAGTACTGGTAAAACCTAATCACTGTGAACATTTAATTACCATAGTCAATAATGAGATCCTCGGGTTTTCGCTTCGCAAGCCGTTCTTTAAGAGTTTCGAATTCCATACCATCAAGCGGCCAAGCTTCCCTAAAGGAGAAAAGGTCAAATAAAAAGAAAGCCTTTTGATGATCACGACAAAAGTGGATTGATGTAAGGTTCCTATGGTAATAATATTTACAAATCTCCATGTCTATGAAGCATATACATGGGTAGTAAATATGAAATGACAAGCCATATACAGCTGAAAAAGATGCTACTTATGATGAAACGGATCTACACCTCAACTCCAGAAAGTACACATTAAAGGAAATAGACAAAATCCACAATATGAACAGAGTTGCATTTCTTACAGCTCAAAGGATTCAAGCAAAAGAAGAAAAAAATTCAGATCATTTTGAGCTCTTACTGTGGTCGCCTCCCCCTTCTCAAAGCAACATAGCAAAATTTCTCATCCTCAAAACCACGAAGCGGCTCACCCTTTGACCGCTGAACAGAAAATATACGATTAGAAAACAGAAAACCTATTATAAACATTAAGGAGGTGAAAAGCATTTCAGGATTTCGCAGAAATTCTCCAGCTTACATAAATTGACTGAAATAAATAAGGGAATGTTTTGTCGGTCACACAAATGGAGAAAGCATTCTAAAGCAGCATTACATGGTAATCAGACATGTTTCCGCCCATCGGAATCACCCGCGTCAGCCAACTATCAATTGTTGTGCTCTTTCAAGCTCCCAGTTAGAAGAATATGAATTTGTCATTGTTCCTCATCCAGAAAAAAGTAGTTCATATGGATTCCAGTTTCGGAATATTTCTTACTAAAAGCACTCAAATGGTATATTCCACTCAGTGCTGGAGCACTTGTCCCCAACACATCCCAATAACTCAGCACAAAAAATCAGAATGAGGATGCTCACCACATACTAAGTCGAAGAAAATTCAAGACAAGAAAAAGGATGAAAAGTCATAAACTTTGACAACTGTAAAGATGACCAAAGTGATGATCGTACAATTATCAGTAAAAACTAAAAAGATAAAGAAGTTATAAAGGAACATAAGAAGGGACAGACCTTGTAGGCCCTCTGTGATGATGTCCTCTCCAAGCGCTGAACAAAATGGCAATATTTACTGGTGTTCTCCAGTGGGCACCGTCCATCATGGGGACACTGACCAGGAATATCATTTCAGTTGCTGACTTAGAAGAACAAGCTCAGAAATTCACAAAAACAGAGGATCCTTAGAAAACTTACAGGGGCAACAACAAAAGCACCAGTTCTTAATGAGGCATCGTCAACAGCAATACTCGTTGTATCACCGGAAACGTTTTTCATACTTTTTTCAATTTTTCGGGATCTCTTGAGGCGTGAATGAACAATGATAAGAGGTCAGCAAAAGAACGTATTGAAAGGGTGAAAAACTGAACAGAAAAAGTCAACTCACCCTCTTTTCCATCCACAGAAGATACGAACGCATTTGGCATATGATTTTGGATCCTTGAGGAGTTCCAGGCTCTAACAAGACCTAACCATGCATGACACAGATCAAAGATTGACAATAGTGCTACAAGCAAAACTTAAAAAGTTGGTCACACAAGATGAACATTCACACTACCTAATAGTCGGCAATAAGTAAAAGTCAAAAGATAGAGATGGACATAAGTGACCATCAGCAATCCATATCTAGATAGAGAATTCATTCGTGCACCAAATCCAAACTAGTAGGAGATAACATGCACATTAGAAAATTAAAATGAATCCACCCATAAAGCAGCCCTCACATTTATCCAAAAGCTGGACCAAATATTTTGAAATAAAACTACTCTAGAACAAAAAATATACAGATTGATTTCTGAATTGCAATAAAAAAAAAAAATTGATAGCTCAACTAACAGAATTTTTTTCATGTCTAAGCAATTTCATATGACTAAACAAAACTATATGAATTCAAATAAATAAATGCGCAAATACAAGGCAAATTAATGCAAGAGCATACCAGAACATCTCGTGTAAGGTCCAAAGCTGTCTTAAAACTACTCTTGAACAAAAAATACATAGATTGATATCTGAATTGCAATAAAAAAAAAATTTGATAGCTCAACTAACAGAGTTTTTTTCATGTCTAAGTAATTTCATATGACTAAACAAAACTATATGAATTCAAATAAATAAATGCGCAAATACATGGCAAATTAATGCAAAGAGCATACCAGAACATCTCGTGTAAGGTCCCAAAGCTGTCTTACTATAGTAATTCGGTCACTCAATGATGGAATCTCCCCAAGAGCATACGACTACATTAAGAGGCCAAAGAAACATAGTTTAAATTACTTTAATCAAAGAAGGACAAAAAGAGAATGCTATATCCAAACATCAAAGAAATTAAGGCATGTTTGGTTTGAAGGATTTGAGGCTTGGAATGGGGAATCGGAATGATCCATTCCAATTGTTGCTAGTTGGTTTGGGGAATTGACATTCCGATTTCCATTTTGGAGGGAATCGAGTCCCCTTAAAATGATTCCCACCATGGAGATAGGAATCAACTTTGATTCCGAATGAGATTGAGAAAAAAAAATTCCTTTGTCACTAACAATTAAATTCATATTAATCTATATTTAATTTTATAATAAATTATAATTTTAAATTTGAATTTGAAAATGGATTCAAATTTTAATTTTTAATTTCTTAAGTTGAAATTTAAATCTAAGTTTGCTATTTGAATTCAGTTCTAAATTTAAATTGCCTTTGAACTTGAATTTAAATTACAAATTCAAATTTGAGTTCAAATTGTGAGTTCAAATTTTGATTACAAATTTGGACAGTAAATTTAAATTTCTTTAATTTTTTTTTTAAATTCAATTTGAGCCTGATTTCGATTCCATTCCAATTTTTCTTAGGAGTTTTCATCATTTCGTTTTCGATTCTGGTCCTTCCTCATTCCTATTTCGATTGCAATTCCTATTTTGAACCAAGGATGCCCTAAGAGAATGTGCCAATACATAGAACAGTGATCAAATCAGAAACACATGAAAACATTCTCATGGCCTAAATGGAGTAATAATCCCCATAATCATTATATAAATTTTGAAAACATGCCTACCTCACAAGCTTCCGCATTATAACACAACCTCAAAAATCAGAGACAAATGTAACCAACTATTTTATTTCACACAAAAGAAAAAAAGAAATGTTTATTTCATATGATTTTTATTTAAAACTTTACAAGCAACTAAGTAACAACAAAACCAACATATAATGCTAGATGAAAGCTGTCCAAAACCAGTAATCCAGTATTTATTCAGCATAATAAAAATCAAGCACTACTCGCTGAGCCTATTTCAGCCATAAGTTAAAATCTATATAAAGGATACTGAACAAGTTAGAATATTAGACCTTAAGGCACATATTAAAAAAAAAAAAAAATGAATACAGCTCTTTGCATCTCTGAGCAATTCAAATTTATTGTATTGCAAAGTTTCCCCACTAAAGTATTATTTTAGACCACAAAGTTCAAATCCAGGAATACGCACTTTGTGATCTAAATCCCTGAAACCAAATGTCACATCTATTGCAACACGGAATGCTATTTGATAACTAAGCAATGTCCTGATCCATTTTACAAATCGCAGTTGGTAAATGTACATGAACAAAAGGTAATTTGTTTGACCTCTCAGAATACTCATTAGCTTAATTTACAAGACGGGGGGTGGGTGGGGAAAGCAGCATACCGCAAGATCAATCATCTATTAAAGTAATAAGTAACCATTATAGCCCAAGTTTTGAGAGCATAAATGTCCCAGTTTAAACAATCATTCAAGACTGGAAAATATTTTAATTCCAGCACATCATATCACTGCCACAAAACAGAATTATTTAACAGTTACCAGCAAAGGCACATCAAGCCAGTTATAAGAGAACTCACAGAAATTACGAGATCATGCTGCCGGCTGCGTTTATCAAGATTGCGATTCAATTCTTGGATGCTGTCATAGCTGTGAATAAGTGGCAGGTCCTTCAAATCTATCCAAGAATAAGGCACATATTAGGCAGACAATTGCATTATGTAAAAATACAGAAAAGCATTTACAAGGTAAAAATTCGGGTACACACGAAACAACTCTATCCATCATAAAACGAAGATTAACCTACCTCGCAAAAGGCTCTGGCCAGCCCTCTGCATTTCCTTGGAAGGTTCCACTAAATTAGCTTTCTCCAGAGAACGAGGCCACACCTCCCGCATTGCCCTAAAACCCCAAGATACAACCCGACAAAAACCTATAAACATCTCCTCTCATGTTCTAAATCAATACTTCACAGAATTGCGAAAAAGAGCTTGAATTCTCACCAAAGCGCCGAACTGGGTCCTGAGCCAAAATCCAAGACCTTTGCGGGGGAGAAATCCGGCAGCCTCCGACGAACCTACAGAGACAAATCCATCACTAAATATTAACTAGATGGAGCAAGATTTAGGCAGGAAACGAGGCTGAGACCTCTCGGAGGACGCGGTGGCATGCAGCGTAGACGGCAGGCATGCGCGAGGCCACGTAGGCGACGGTCTCGTCCTCCCGGTACTTGAGGCCGATGTCACCGTAGGCCGATCGTATCTTCCACCGCGCCGAGCGGTGGTCGACGGGGTGGTGGGGGTCCTCGACGAGGTCGCGCGAGGCGGAGGCGGCGAGGTGTCGGTTTGCGTCCTTGATCCTGTTGAAGGACTCCGAGAGGAGGAGGACCTTGCGGTTCATGTGGGCCTTCTCCCTCTCTACGGGGTAGGGGATCAACAGCAACAACAATTAGGGTTTTGAGCAAGGAAACGAGGGTGTGGATAATTAGGGTTTTGAGCAAGGAATCGAGGGCGTGGATAATTAGGGTTTTGAGAGAGAGGGGTTACCTCGGAGGAACTTCTTAATGGCGCGGCGGAGGGAGAGGGGGACGAGGTGGATGCCCTGGGATTGCTTCGCCGCGGAGCGGAGAGTCTCGGGGGTGAAGCCCTTAGCGGCGGCGGCGGCGGCGGCGGCAGCGACGGCGGCGGAGGTGGGGGTGGGTAGGAGAGAGGCCGCCATTTTTGGGGAGTTTGGAAGAGTTTTAGTGTTCGAATGGGAGTGGAGGGTTTTACGGAAGGAGACGAGGGTTTTGGGGAAATGAACAGGGAGTCCAGCGAACGTCCGCAATTGATTTTAATTTGAGAAATTAATTTTGATTAAAATCTTTAAAAAGTTTGTTTGAGTTTAGTAGAATCACACCGAGCAATCTTCTCTTATCAGCATCATGACCGCTGTTTCAGATGCGGCCAGACCGGGTATGTTGTGGCCAATTGCCCGTAGGGATCCGCGCCAGTGTAATTCACTGTCTCTGCTCCAGCCTGTCTCTGCTCCAGCCGTTCCACCTTTACGATAGGGCCCTTCACCAAGCACTGCATCATCTGGGGACCCCTCTCCCTCGCCAATCCGAGAGGGCACGCCAGATTTTCGGCGGACGAGCTTACACACCGACCCAGTATGAGACCACCCCGGAGGAGAATTTAACAAGTACGACTACTCTTTTCGTAGAAATAAAAATATTATTTGACACAGGAGCTTCGCACTCCTTCATTTCTACCTCTTCGTTACCACCCCACAGGATCACTATCTAGCGGGCCAGATTTACATATTGGGTGGAGGTATTTGGCTATAGCATCTTAATCGATGAGGAGTGTCGTTATTGTCTAGCTCGTCTCGGCGAGAGGTATTCCCCATTTCCATGTGGATCATCAAATTACGTCACCATCATTCTAGGGATGAACAGGCTAACGAAATATAGAGTTACGATTAATTGCGCCTTTCGGAGCTTGACGCTTGCACCGTTTGGTGAAGCTGAGATAGTCTATTTATGGTTCGAGCACTCGGCATTTTTGGGAATGTGCTCAGTGTCCCATGTACTGCGTATCAGGAACAGGTGTGTGGCGTATCTCGCCATGGCTGTCGACGCCCGTATTGAGGCAAATTGCGTCACTATGACATCATTCTAGGGATGAACAGGCTAACGAAATATAGAGTTACGATTAATTGCGCTTTCCGGAGCTTGACTCTTGTACCGTCTGGTGAGGTGGAGATAGTCTATTTATGGTTCGAGCACTCGACATTTTTGGGAATGTGCTCAGTGTCCCTTGTAGAGCGTATCAGGAATAGGTGTGTGGCATTTCTCGCCATGGCTGTCAACGCCCGTATTGAGGCATCGAGGAATTGAGGATATTCTTGTGGCACAGGAGCTCCCTAATATATTTCCAACCGGGCTCCCTTGGATGCCTCCCGAGTGGGAGATCAACTTCATGATCGACCTTATCCCCGCACCGCACCGATTTCTCGGGCGCCATATCATATGGTGTACGCCGAGCTATAGGAGCTGAAGACTCAACTCGATGACTTGCTAGCACTGGGCTTCATCAGGCCTAATGTGTCCCCTTGGGGAGCTCTTGTGCTCTTTGTCAAGAAGAAAGATGGCAGCATCAATTATCGCGAGCTGAATAAGGTCACTATAAAGAACAGATATTTCTTTCTACGGATTGACGACCTCTTTGATCATCTGCAGGGGTCGAAGGTGTTTTCCAAAATCAATCTGCAGTTGGGGTATCATCAGCTGCGGATTAGGGTAGAGGATGTACCGAAGACTGCTTTTCGGACTCGTTATGGTCATTACGAGTTCATAGTCATGCTCTTGGGCTCATCAATGCTCCGGTGGCATTCATGGACATGATGAACGGGGTCTTCAAGCCATTCCTCGATTGATTCGTCATGGTCTTCATCGACGACATTCTGATATATTCACAGAGTGACGTGGAGCACCGGGATCACTTGCGATAGGTTCTCCAAGTCTTAAGGGAGAACAATTTATATGATAAGCTAAAAAAGTGCGACTTCTGGCTCTGAGAGATAGCGTTCCTTGGACATATTATCTCAGAGTCACGGGGTTGCGGTGGATCCGAAGAAGATAGAGTCGGTGGTGGACAGGCCACGGCCGACCAATGTGACCAAGGCCCGCAGTTTCCTTGGTCTTGTCGGTTACTACAGGCGCTTCATCGAGAGGTTCTCCAAAATTGATGCCCCGATGAACCGTCTGACCAGAAAGGGCGATAAGTTTATCTAGACTCCAAAGTGTCAGCTCAGCTTCGACGAGCTGAAGCGCCAACTCACAAAGGTGCCGATCTTAACCCTACCGACCCCCGATGAGAACTTCGTTGTCTATGGTGATGCTTCTCGGATTGGTTTGGGGTGTATCCTGATGCAGCAGGATAAGGTCATTGCTTATGCGTTGCGACAGCTAAAGCCTTACGAGAAGAACTACCCCACGCATGACCTGGAGCTCGCGGTAGTGGTATTTGCTCTCAAGCTGTGGAGGCATTACCTCTACGTCGTCCACTGTAAGGATTTTACTAATTACCAAAGTCTTAAGTATCTCTTCACTCAGAAAGAGTTAAACTTGAGGCAGCAGCGATGGCTCGAGCTCCTGAAGGATTATGACCTAATCTTCCAATACCACCCTGGTCGGGCGAACGTGGTGGCTGACACATTGAGCCGAAAGCATATTTCACCAGAGCAGATGATGATCACTGAGCAAGATCGCTTAGTGAAGGAGTTCCAAAGACTAGACTTGGATGTAGTCCCTGTGGGATCGACTGCTTGATTTTTGGCGATAGTGGTGCAGCCCACCATTTTGGATTTCATAAAGAAGGGATAGCAATCGGATCCCTACTTTCAAAGGATCCGAGAGGACATCACACTGGGGTAGACAAATGACTACCACCCGTCTACCGACGGCTCTATCCGATTTTGGGGCCATTGGTGCATTCCGAAGGATGACGACCTGAGAAACGAGATTCTTACTGAGGCACATAGATCCTTGTACACAATGCATCCCGGCGAAACAAAAATGTACAAGGATTTGAAGTAACAATTCTGGTGGCTTGGAATGAAAGTCGATGTGGCGAAACATGTAGCTCAGTGCCTGGTGTGCCAACAGGTAAAAGTTGAGCATCAGCGACCGGCGGGAAAGTTGCAACTACTTCTAGTGCCAGTGTGGAAGTAGGAGCAAATCACGATGGATTTCATCACCAAACTAGCTCGATCCCAGCGAGGCCATGATGCCTTATGGGTCATTGTGGACCGACTGATCAAGTCGGCCCACTTTTTGTCGATACACATGACATGGTCCACGTCAGTATATATATATATATATATATATATATATATATATATATATATATATATATTATGAGAGAGAGAGAGGGGGGGAGAGTAGAGAGAGAGAGAGAGAGAGAGAGAGAGATTGAGAGAGAGAGAGAGAGAGAGAGAGAGCGCTAGGCTGGAATACTATCGATAGCAAGCGGGCTCCGTTGCCACTCATTTATTTTTGATGACGGAGTTTTCAAAACGACGATCAGCATTGTTAAATATGATTTAGACCATTTAAACTATCGAAAAATTAAATTTTATATATTTTTTATATTCTTTTCTTGTCCATTAAATGGACACAAAAATGAACGGTTGAAAATAAATATTTTTCAAAAAGTGATGATAGAACTCTTATAATCAATATTAAGAGTATAAATTTTACTTTAAATAGTTTTAAATTTTTTTTAATCAAAATTTAATTAATTTAGATTTTTTTTACACCGTTAAATTAGCAAAAGACTTATATTTATTATTAAAACTATAAATTTTGTGACTCTTTGATATTAGGTCAATGATGACAAAAAGATTTGAAATTTAATTTCTAAGTACAATGTGGTTTAGATCATATTCGATGGTGTCGATCGTTAATTTGGAAGCTCCATAATCGAAACCAAATGAGTGGTAACGGAGCCTATTTACTACTGATATATATATATATATATATATATATATATATATATATATCGTAGAGCTTATATACTTTCAAAAGCACAAACCCAACTATACTTGTAAATTTTTTACCATTAGATTTGCATTGAGATTTGTGCTATTGTACTTTTTCTTTCTCTCTCCTTAGTTGACTTTATGTCACGCCCCGAGATTAGAAAAAGAGTCTAAATTTTTTTTAAAAAAAAGAAAATCAGAGTTACAAACTTGAATACTCCAAGGCGTGAACAGATCGCCACACATATAGGAAAGGCTCTGTGCAACGGACAGAGTCCCCCATATATATATGCTCGGTTAACAGATACATCCAATCAGAGTAGATACAGAGTTAACTATAACTAATTAAGTTCTACTCTATTACATCCACAAGGTTTCATATGTTTATACAATCTAGTTCCAAAATATAAATAACAGTTGTGCAGTCCACTAAATCCAAAAGTAAAGTCCTACCAGGGACAACTCTATCTCGAATCCTCACCAGGACGTCCCAATGTCCCCGCACCCAACAGACGTGAAAAATGATCACCCGAGGGTGTGAGACACACATAAGTGTACCCCAGTGGGCACGACGGGCCGGGAAATAGCAAGTCGTACCTACTGGATACCATAATAAGCGGATAACTGAAAAGCTGGAATAGTATACCATAATAAGCGGATAACTGAAAGGCTGGAATAGTAATATGGAAACATAACTAAGCATGCTGAAAAGATCAACATGAATAATGTAAATGAATGAATAATGCATCAAAACCGAATACTACTATACCCAATCTCACGCCACTGTTGGTCCCCAGGACCTCAGGCAAAAGCCGCACTGAAACCAATCAGCTATTAATACCCCAACGGGCTCACGGGTCCATGTGACCTCCCTACCGGTAAAGAACACCTCTGCGGGTAGCTAGTCCGCCGGTGTGCGCGGCTGAAAGCTGGCTCGCGGCGATCATAATGCTGATGCTCAAACCATGGTCCAACGACCAAACAGACGGCAAAAAGCCGAAGAAAGTCCCCACCAGGATACAGATACTGAAGTATAACATGCCAAGTACTGAATAGTAACTCCTATTCTAAACATGCAGTGAAGAATAGATACAGGTATAGAACTATGCTAGTGACCAATCAAGCATGGTATGTGTCTAGGAATATGTATATAACTACTGCTGGAATAAAGTATGATATATCTCAATAGAGTAATCAAACAACTGCTGGAATATAAGCATGATATATCTCAATAGAGAAATCAAACAACCAAGTACCAAAGAGGTCCGTCCTACTACGGTACCCGTAGGGCCGATATGATAAAACGCGGACTGAAGATAAACCCACATCAAGGTAGTCGGTCGCGATATCTGCTGGACGGATCACGGGCTGGCTCCTGACGACTGGGGCCTACAATAATGTCATGTGTCAACACAGGATTCATCAAAATCCTCGAAATGCGCGTTTAGCGCGAACCGCCGATAAACCGACAAGTTTATCGATTTACGGTTCGTTAAGCAATTTTCGCTTAACAAAAAGCAACGGACTTCCAGCGAAAGGTCCACCAACCACACGCACACTGTCTACAGCAGCCTACCAGGCAACAATTACATTTAGACCCCCGGACTTTGCTAAGTTTACATCTTATACATATAAAATTCACTAATTATGCCCCAACTTTTAATCCGAAAATTCTTATATCAAAATAATTTACCAGTGACTATATTTTAACGTGCTGGACCTCGTGCTCATAGTTTGGAATCCAGTTGGGCCATAAAAAAACAAATTGGCCCATGATCATTGTGCATTGAGGCTCAATATGGCTAAACACATTTTTCCATTGGGTCTTTCCCAATATTTTTGTGAGCATCATGCTCAGGGCTCTCAGATGTTCAGAGGCTCACCATTGGACCTCTGCAAACCACCAAATCCAGGTGTATGATCAACACAACCAAACAAGAGCTCGACTTCGAGCTTTAACCAAAACAATAGTTCTGGATAGCAACTAAGGTGAACACTATTTCTAGGGCATCAAAAGTGTTCAAGGGCTCACCTAAAGCAGGTTGCAAACTCACTGGTTAATTTGCTGGAGCAACCACACCTTGCCTTTATCTTCTTGGAGCACAAGATGGCCGAAATCACCTCCCACTCGGTCACTCTTCAAACAAAGGTGAGCATCACCTTTCTGGGACTTCCAGAGGTGGAATAAGCCTCAGCCAAGCAAGTTTGAAAGTTCCTGTGCTCCCCAAACCCGAGGATGAAGAAGATTGAGCTTAATTAGCCCATTAATGGCAACTTCTCAACCAGTGGATTATAGGTGCAAGGGACAGCACCATTAGCTTCCTAGCAAGGTTTTAGGAAGGTCTGGACTATCCGTACCCGGCGGCAAGCGGTGGATGGCTGGCCGCCATTAACTAGCTCAAGCTCGGGCCATTAATGGTAGAACTCGATCCGGACGACATGGACCACATGAAAGTGCATTGATGGGTTCTTCTCGGCCACGGAGAGCTTGCTGGACACTTGGCTGGCGGTCGGGGGCATCGCCGGCGCTGGAGCAACAAGCTCGGCCGCACCTTCATCTTCCCCAAACTAGGGCATCATGGTGTGATGTCCATAGTGCACCAAATCACTCCAAATTTGGAGGAGAGTAAGAGTAGGACAAGAGGAAGAAGACCATCATTTTATTTCTCGCTAAAAGTCGCCAGGAGCGAAGCAAGCTCGAGGCGGAGCTCCTATGGTTTTCCGGCGGTGCAACCTGGCCGCCGGCCAACCGGAGCATTTTCCATTTCATGGGTCGGCTGGAAAGACTCCTTGGGCCAAGAGGAAGTCACTTCCAAAGGTCTCGGGCCAAAGAAACCGAAGGGAATGAAGAACTCACCTCGCCGGAGTTGGAGATGAAAGGATGAAGCGAGGTTCTTCTCCGGCGTCGCACGACCACCTAGCTCCCTCAGGCGCACTTACAGGAAGCAGAGAAACCTTCCAGCAAGTCCAGGGACCAATTTTTGAAGTCCTTGAAGAACTCCTTCTCTTCCTCACCCGAGCTCGGCCAAGGATGAATGGGATCCCCCTCCTCGGCACCCTGGCATTTCGTGCTTGATATGGTGCATGCAGAGGAGTAAGGAGACGCACAGGGTTCCATTCTAGCCCCTCGTACTCCCCACAGGCAGCCCAAGAGCCATCATGTATTGATTGTACACATTTTGCACAAAATGCAAATACCCCCTTGCACAACTTGCCACTAGCTCTCAGGTCCTTGCTGTAGGTGACAAATGCAGCCAGAACCCTCACCAAGAAACCTCACTTGATTTTGTACATAAAATATTAGGGTTTCTATGAAAATTCCCCATTTTCGACGTATTTCACGCATTTCGAGGCACACAAGTCGCCGAAACGAAAAACGGACTTCGCCACGACGTCCGGCTCGTCGAGACCTATCAAGTAGCATATTTGGTTCCTTAGTTTAGTGCCCCTAAAAATGTTCGGTCCATAAAATATAGTAAGTTTTACTATATGGAACGCATCCCGATGCACCATAGATGTCAAACGGAAATTTCGTCAGCGCCATTGCGTTCAGAATGATGAAGCGGTTAAAATCGACTATCTGGACCACTATGTTCGGGCTCCAAACAGCGAATCGGCCGACGTTGGTCGAGAGGGGAATTAGTTCAGGGGTTACTATTCATCACTTAAGCTGCCAGCCCCACTCGCTTTTCGCAGTTTTCGCGACGATCCGACCGTTAGATCGAAAATCGGATTGCACTTTCTTTAAGCAGTTTGACTAGACGGTTCTACTAGTGATCTCAGATTTTCGAGATCAGACCCGGATCTATTAGCTGCTATAGAAACTGTCATTTGACTTACAATATTATATCTGAAAAAGATTTGACTTTTAAATTTTTATTTCCCATTTTTGATAAACTTTTACAAATTAATTTCTCGAGTATTACACTTTACAATAGCACAAATCTCAATACAAATCTAATAATAAAAAATTCACAAGCATAATTGGACTTGCGCTTTTGAAAGTGTGTGTGTGTGTATATATATATATATATATATATATATATATATATATATATATAACTAGGTTGTTATACTATTGTTGGGGCCGAAAATGCCGCACTGACCATTGACCGAGTTTGGTCGTCGATCGGCCCCGCTAGGTGACCCTCGTGATGTGATGTGCCGCGTGCCAATGGATCAAGCGATCGGGCCGAGGAGGGATCCGCTCGGCCGGGTTCTTCTCAATTGAACTCTCGTGACCGTCCGACTTAAATTAGCCGAATCAAGATGTGGAGATAGAGAGTTCGACCTAGAATAGCCGAATTGGAATGTAGAGACAATGATTTAAATTTGACACGACTGAGGAGCCGATGAGGAATTATATTTCTTGAAGAAGGGTTACAAAGCAAACTGATAGCCGATTATAATTAAGCCTACTCTTTGGAAGTACGGTAAATATAGGTATGAACATCTATCTAGGAAAGCGGTAAAGATATGAAAAAACAGGGTGGTCACTGGTTTACGAGGTTGTAGGACCTCTTTTTCTTAGATGGTTCGGGTATTTATACACTCCCGAACCATGCGTATAATCACCGATTTGAATAATCAGCGTGATTTTGGGAGAATTATCGTAAATTTCTCAACTACTTTTTGAGTCGAACTTCCTTAATAGTATAATCTCTATTTCTCCGTCCAAATTCATTCCCTTATCAACATGCCGAAGCGTGATCTTCGGCACTTTCCAATGTTGGGCGCCGCTTGCCGTTCCGGAGTTAGTTACGAGATTCGCGCCCAAATCTCGCACTCCTTCCTTTCAGAGTCTTTCTTTCTTCGGCACGAGCAACCGAGAATTGACTCTGACTTCGCCATTTTCGTCGCTCGACTGGGGCGGTCTAGTGTTCGTTTTCAGTCAAAGTCGATCCTGAATGAGGTGATAATCTTCTTATTTCGGCCGCTTTTCCTGTCGGCTGATACCTTTGGCCGAATGGCGTATGTCGCATTCTGCACTCTTACACGACTGAGACCGGTCTTAATCGAGACGCGAGCCCATCTTTATCAACTCATTCTCCCATCAATTGATGTCTTAGCCGATGGTAGATGCCACATGTCACTCCCTCAGGTGGCGAAAATTCTGGTCTCAACAACTATTAATAGCACAAAGTCATTAGTGCTATTAAGTTTTTAACCCTTTGATGAAAGGATGTGCGGTTAGGATAATAGTGGGCCCCTATTGTGGTGATCCGAATCCCTGTGTTACTTGATCGTATGGTCGGCGGCATGAAAAGACCTATTTTTGGTATATCGAGTGCGTTGTGCATCAAACGGACGCGAAAAATAGACTCAGCGCGCGAAAATAGTCAAAAAAAGCTGTTACTGGGCTATTGGGCCTATTGTTGGTTTTATAGGATCCACAAGGATCTAAATAGGTACTATCAAACACCTAGAGGGGGGGTGAATATGTGTAATATTCAAAATACCAATCTCAGTGCAAAATAAAAACCAATGCGGAAAATAAAAATAGCACACCGAGATTTACGTGGAAACTCCAATCCAGGAGAAAAACCACGGGACCAACACGCAATAACAATCCACTAAGAAAAGAAGAATAACAAGGTGATTACCGACTCTACGGACTCCAACCCGTCCTTCAACTTCTTCGGATCTTGCGCTCACCGACTGCATGTCCACTACACACGTTCGAATTCACGAACGCCACTCGAATCCACGAGCAACACGTTTCGAATCCACAAAACGCCTTCAACACATCGAATCCACGATGCCGATTTAGGAAATCGTTGTTTTTCTTGGTGATGATAATCCGTCGAATACTTAGATCAAGGATAGATCAGAAAACACCATCTAAGTATTCATCAATTTGATTCTACAAGAATTAGGAGTTTGGAAACCCTAGAATCAAATTGATCAATATAGACGAATAAACATGAATTAATCGTGTTTTCCTTTCTTCTCTATATGTGCATTTATCTTTAAATCCATAACCCTAAAAAGATGAATATTAGGGTTTATTTATAGGTTAGAAACCTTTGGAAAGAGATAAGAATCAAAAACTGACTTAACAGAATTTTTCCCGCACGACGGTCCGGACTGGATTTGGCTGATCCGGACTGTCGTCTTTTTTCAGCAATTTTCCTGAAAAAACAGTTCGGGGTCCGGACTGGAATTTCCTGATCCAGACTGTTCATGCGATTTCATCAAACACATAGTTCAGGGTCCGGACTGAAACAAGGGAGGTCCGGACTGGATTTCCGCATGAACTAAACTATGATCGGGGTCCGGACTGGAATGGTCTGATCCGGATCCTGAACATCCAACTTGTCCAGTTTTTGATTTTTAAGCAATGAAAACCTATCGAAGTGTTTCTAAACTACACAAATGTATTCGGATCACCAAAATTATTTAGTTAAACGTACCTGATCATTCCGAACCCATTTTCCTTGAAGTTGATGTATATGATCCACAATTCTTCAACTTCAATCTTCAAGACTCAAAACACTGAGTGTCAACTTGAGCTCTTGTTGAATCTTCTCTGAGTCTTCGATTGCTGATTGACAATTTGATCACTTCAAGACTCCGACTCAACTCACGAAATATGCCAACACAAAAAGCCATAACAATCTCCCCCTTTGGCAATTTCGTGACAAAACCCAAAAGTACATAAAACGCTCAAAACACTCATCTTAAATCAAAAAATTGAAATTCAATGTCATCACCAAAACATTGACTTTCTTTGCGTGAAAGATCCAATAAACAAAAATACATTTGAACCAATTCTAGAACAAACTCTATGACTTAGCACTTAGAGTCTTAAAGTGATGTAAATCCTGCAAAACAAAACTCCAAACAGAATCAAAAGTCAGTCGTTAGAAATTAAATATAAATCCTACATTTGATTCGTCCTTTTGGTTCTTTTTGTTTTTCTGGCTCCTTTTTCATCATCTCCTCCTATCTCGAATCATCTCTCCCTATCTAGATCATCTCATCTCCATCATTTCTCTTCTCCCCCTTTTTGTCACAAATTGTCAAACAGTGAACATACTAGACAAAAGGAAATCACTAACAACATTAGTTCATAGAGAAAGAGAGATAAAAGCTCAGTTCCGGTATATAACAAAAACGCAGATTGCGTACTGGTACTCGAAGGCGCATACCGGTAACCAATTGAAAATTTGAAAAATCCTGTTTCGGGTTCTGGATTGAAAACCTAATTCCGAGAATTTGGTTCTGGTACCAAACTGTTAGTACCGGTACTCCAGAGCAAAAATCACAAAAATTCTTAAAATAAATCTAAATTTTGAAATCTTTCAAATACCGATTTGTGTGCCATCAAGAAAACAATTTAAGTGCTTGAAAATTGTGAGATCACACAGATATCAATCAATCCAATTAATTTTATAAAAATTAAAAAGATTTACTCCGAAATCATGAAAAACAAAGATAAAACATTATAAACCGTTTTTCATATTATATACGTCAAACACAAGTTATCAAAAATAAACTAGAGATCCAAACTCTATCAAGATGTAATGGATTATCAAAAATGACTTACAAAGATTTCCAAATGACATCAATTTGATCAATACCCTTTCAAATTTGAGATAAGCACTAAAATACCTAAGGGTGGCTCTTTGAGCATCTTTCAACTATCCCACCTTATACCAACCAGGAGATTGTTCAAAATATAGAAAATTTGAATATGAATCTCCAAATGCTTCATCTAAAGATTTTCTGAAAAAAAATACTATCAAGCATCCATAACATGTGGTAGCTTCACACACTAACCGGACGACCGGGGTGGCAGCTCTTTCCAACATGTGGTGGTAGTTTTCACACTCCTTTCGGATGTAACTCTTTCCACATCTTTTTCATTCGTTTATTTACCCTTATAAGAATGCAATCTCTTACGTGAAAGAATTAAATCCCAAATTTTAGTCTATTGGTTATCTCATGTTTATCACAATGAATTCACACAACCGAGATAGGTTAAGCACCTTAAGATCACACATGATTACTAAAATTTGATGAATATAACTATCAAAAACTCCTATAATGGAATATCTTCAAAGATTATGATTATGGAGTAAAGTCGATAATTAATATGAAATTAAATCGGAGTGAATGAAAGTAAACTCTTTTTATATTCAATGCACTAAAACAAGTCGCAATTATTCATTAAATCCCTTTTGTTTAAAAACAAAACATGAATACGACAAGCATTGAAATCATGTAATGCAAAGATCAAGATAAATATGAAAAGAAAACCGATCAAAGCATTACATACAGTCAAAAGCAATTTAAAACTTAAGAGAAGGAAAGATATCACCTTTTCGGATCCAAAATCGTCGGATTTTGGGTTGTCTTGATTCGTTGTGGCCGGGGGTTGTCCGCTTTGACTGTTGGTCCACCTTAGGTCTTTGCGTTGCAATGATCCAATTGAATGATCGATGTTGTGGCTCGGACCTTTGGTGGATTGAGGGAACTCCATTGAATTGTTGTGGCTTTTGAATCCGTAGAGTCCGCTCCGTAGATGAAGATGCCGAAGAATTTTTCTTTCTATTTTTCGGGCACGCCTTCGTTAAGTGTCCTTCAATTCCACATTTGTGAGATATTATTCCTTTCAATATAGTTGTGGAACTTGAAGTCTTCCCAGTTTGTTTTCTTTTAAATCCTAAACCAACTTTGCTTGTTTGATCTAATCCGGGCATACCGTCGAGTTTCTTGGAACCGGTTGAAAGATTTTGTATGTCGGATTTGAGTTGATGAACTTGCTTGGTCAAACCTTGGTTGGCTTCGTGAATTTCCTCAAACTGCTTTTCAAGAAAACCAATCCTGTCCAATTGAGAATTAGAGGTCGTTTCCGATTGGTTAAACTTTTCTTGGAGGATTTTATTATTGTCCATTAAAAGTTCTCGTTCCTCCTCGAGATCCTTAACTTTGATCTTTAATGTGCGGTTCTCGTCTTCAACCTCAAGTCGATGTTTCCTCAACTTCTTGATATGCTTGGCCATCTTCTTTGACTCCTTGAGAAGTTGTTGATACGCCTCAACAAGTTCTTCTTCGTCCGACTCCCCCTCAATTGACGATTCTCCGTCGGATGTCGATATTTCATGCAAAATCAAAGAGGTAGAGTCAGTAATTAAAGATGACAAGCAAAAATTAGAGGAGGGAATTTGAGAAGCATGAAAAGCAACAACTTTATCTTTTTCCTCTTTACTTGAGGCCGATTCATCGGAAGTAGAATCGTCCCAAGTTCTTGCTTGCAAAGCCTTCTTTTTATATGATTTCTTAGAAGGACAATCCGTTGAAATATGGTCGTAGCCTTTGCATCTATAGCATTGGATTTCCCCTTTGAATTCATCTTTTTCTTTTTCTTTAGAAGGTTTTACAAATCTATTGAGTTTAGAGGATTTAGAACCCGATGATCCTTTAAATGGTTTTGATGATGAAGATCTATCGGTTTGATTCTTCCGAAAATTCTGACGAAATTTCTTTGTGATCCGCGCGAGTTGTTCTTCAAAATCGGCAAACGAAATTTCATCGTCGGAGTTTGAGTCGCTATCTCCTTCCTTTGTTGATTTGAAAGCAATATCTGTATGCTTAGAAGAAAACTTGGAAGAAAATTGATTAGTAGGAAAAGTCATCTCATAAGTTTGTAAAGCACCTACTAATTCCTCTACTCTCATGTCATCCGGATGACTGACGGTTTCAATGGCGGCAACCTTTGCACTAAACCGTTCCGGAAGAGTCCGAAGAATCTTTCTTACAACTTTTGATTTCGGGATCTTCTCTCCTAAATTAGCACATGTATTGATTATATCTTGAAGTCTGGTATAATAATCAGTAAGCAATTCATGCTCATCCATATGAATAGAGTCAAATTGACTTGTAAGCATCTGGAGCTTTTGAATTTTTACTAGATTAGTACCCTCATGTGTAATTTTAAGAATATCCCAAATCTCCTTTGCAGTTTCACACGCGGAAATACATGTAAACTCAGTCGAGGAAAGAGAGTTAAATAAAGCGTTCATACCTTTCCCGTTGTAAGAAGATTTTTCAATCTCCTCTCTGGACCATCTAGAGCGAGGTTTTGGGGTAGTAGTATTTCCTACTTTCTCAATTGGATGCACCCAACCGTATTCCACGGTTTGCCATACCCGCTCATCAATTGCGATGAGAAAAGCTCTCATCCGGACTTTCCAATAGGCATAATTGGTCCCATCGAAAAGAGGAGGTCTATTAATATTACCACCTTCACCCGACATGATAAAAAAACCTAAAACCCTCTCTGATACCAATTATTGGTTTTATAGGATCCACAAGGATCTAAATAGGTACTATCAAACACCTAGAGGGGGGTGAATAGGTGTAATATTCAAAATACCAATCTCAGTGCAAAATAAAAACCAATGCGGAAAATAAAAATAACACACCAAGATTTACGTGGAAACTCCAATCCAGGAGAAAAACCACGGGACCAACACGCAATAACAATCCACTAAGAAAAGAAGAATAACAAGGTGATTACCGACTCTACGGACTCCAACCCCTCCTTCAACTTCTTCGGATCTTGCGCTCACCGACTGCACGTCTACTGCACACGTTCGAATCCACGAACGCCACTCGAATGCACGAGCAACACGTTTCGAATCCACGAAACGCCTTCAACACATCGAATCCACGATGCCGATTTAGGAAATCGTTATTTTTTTTGGTGATGATAATCCGCCGAATACTTAGATCAAGGATAGATCAGAAAACACCATCTAAGTATTCATCAATTTGATTCTACAAGAATTAGGAGTTTGGAAACCCTAGAATCAAATTGATCAATATAGACGAAGAAACATGAATTAATCGTGTTTTCATTTCTTCTCTATATGTGCATTTATCTTTAAATCCATAACCCTAAAAAGATGAATATTAGGGTTTATTTATAGGTTAGAAACTTTTGGAAAGAGATAAGAATCAAAAACTAACTTAACAGAATTTTTCTCGCACGACGGTCCGGACTGGATTTGGCTGATCCGGGCTGTCGTCTTTTTTCAGCAATTTTCCTGAAAAAACAGTTCGGGGTCCGGACTGGAATTTCCTGATCCGGACTGTTCATGCGATTTCATCAAACACATAGTTCGGGGTCCGGACTGAAACAGGGGAGGTCCGGACTGGATTTCTGCATGAACTAAACTATGTTCGGGGTTCGGACTGGAATGGTCTGATCCGGATCCTGAACATCCAACTTGTCCAGTTTTTGATTTTTAAGTAATGAAAACTTATCCAAGTGTTTCTAAACTACGCAAATGTATTCGGATCACCAAAATTATTTAGTTAAACGTACCTGATCATTCCGAATCTATTTTCCTTGAGGTTGATGTATATGATCCACAATTCTTCAACTTCAATCTTCAAGACTCAAAACACTGAGTATCAACTTGAGCTCTTGTTGAATCTTCTCTGAGTCTTCGATTGCTGATTGACAATTTGATCACTTCAAGACTCCGACTCAACTCACGAAATATGCCAACACAAAAAACCGTAACGCCTATTTGGCTGGCGGGCCGGTCCACGGCCTAGTGGCGTGCACCAGGACCACCGATCGCGCGCAGGGCCACGCATCGCCAGGCGACGGGCCGACCACGGGACACGCGGCACACGCCTGTTGGCGCGGCGCACGCGCGGGGGCAGGTGGCGCGCTGGTTCCCCGCGCGGGACACGCGTTGCCTTGCCATTGATGGGCGCCACCCACCCGCAGCTCACGACGTGGTGCGATCTAGGCCGTTTTTTCGGGTTTCGGGCGCGACCTGGATCGCTGCCACGTGTCCGGGCCTTTGTCGCGTGCCGGGACTGAGGGCTTTCGGGCGCCCAAATCTTGGGGAAAAGGCTGAGAAACCTGGTTTTCTTTGGCCTATAAGTATGTCCATTTCTCCTCCTTGTTAGCTCTTTTGGAACTTAGTTTTTTGGAGGACTTTTATAGAGCTCTCCCCCTTACTTCTTCTTCATCTCCACCACCAAAGAAGGATCCAAGGAAGCTTCTTCACCCTCTTCTTTCTCAAGTTGAGAGCATCACCATTGTTGCCGTTTTCCAGCCAATACCGTGGCGTTTCAGTGTAGAGCCTCTACAGGACTCATCTCTTGGATTTTTTGGTTGATTCTTCATTTGGGATCTTCACAAGAGGTAGGCCTACAACTTTGGTAATGATCACTCCTCCCAGATCTTGAGTTTTCTTAGAGTTTTTATGCCGTCTTTGGAGCCTTCATGCATAGAATAGACTTTGGATAGTTCAAAGTATTTATGGATTTTCTCAGTGATTTGTGCATGAATTTTGGAGTTCTTTGGCTTGTTTTGCATCTAATCTCGAAGAGAAATCCATTGAGACCTTGCTTGCTAGATTTGGAGCTCATTTGCCTAGGTAACATTATTGATCTTCTTGATCCTGTGACAGAGTTGGCTGCAGTTTTTGTTTTGGGTTTTGTGTTGAGGATTGAGCCTTTGGATGCAGATTTCTTGGTGATTTCTTGATCATTTTCGAAATTTTAAAGTTTGGACATCTTCTTAAGTTTAAGGTGAGCAATTCCTCTTTTGAATTCAGTGAAAAATTCCTTATGAATTAGTCTCTATACTTCTTGGAAGTTCATTCTGAAATTTTAAGCAATTTCTGGACAGCATATTGATGTTTGATTAATTTGTTAATTAAGAAAAAATAAAGATGAATTTTTGAAGCTTTGAAGATGTTCATTTGATAGAGGACACCTTAGATTTGCTGTTGGAAGCTTCAAATTGAGGTATTTGAGGTTGTACATGCATTTTATTTAACATATGAGTGATTACTGAAATTTTGGGATTAATCTGCAATCTGCGCAATGTGCGTTGTTATTGCAATTGCACCCAATCCGAGTAGAGAATTTGGGTGATTCTTGCGGCATTGGATTCCTAAGAGGCTGAGGATTAAGCACGCCAAATTTCAGCCAGATCGGCCATTGGATCGTGAGGTTTCAAGTGGGTTGGATTTTCTTTAAAATTAGCGGACTGTTTCTAATTCTATCTTATGGTGGATATGCATGATAGACTTGTACTCCTTGTGTTGGTGGAAATGTGAGCATGTTAGACTATACTCCCTATGTTGAATGAAATGTGATCATTATAGAGTTGCACTCCTTATGTGATTTAGATGTGATCATGTTAGAGTATACTCCCTATGTTGAATAAGATGTGATCATGATAGAGTTACACTCCTTATGTGATTGAGATGTGATCATGTTTGTGATGACCTGGATCTCCGCGAAGGTCTTACGGAGTGAATTGTGGCTTCTGAAGGCCTACGATGTGTGTTGGAGATGGTTGCGCGCAAATCGGACCTCAGAATTGGACCCAACGCAAAATTTGGATTAAGAATACCTGTTCGGATGCCTTCAACAAATTTTAGAAGTGGAATTTGGAAAAACAGATATTGGATTTGGACTCAGCACGCGAAAACGATGAAAATGGACTATTTACATATATTTTTCGAAGCTTAGATGCCAAAACACGGATTTCGAGGCTTGGTTACTGTTCCGGCGGCCGGCGGGCAGCACGGGCAGGCGGCGGAGCGCAGCGGCAGGCAGGCGCGGGCGCGGGCGCGGGCAGGAGCAGGTAGCGCGGGCAGGTGCGTGCGAGGCGCGGGCAGGCCGGTTCACGAGACTCGGGCGTGCACTGGGACCAGCGGACTTCGGCGGGACACGTGGCGCGCGCGGATTGGGCGGTCAATGGGCGTGACGTGAGGCATGACTCGCATCGGGCGCGATGCATCGTGGACCGTGCCAGACCACGTGGCGCTCGCCCATTGGCAGGCGCAGCGACCCGGGTGGCCCGGCGCAGAGCGCGGCGCGTGCACCCCACGTGGACCGCGTCGCCACGCGGCGCGCCGCGATTGGCAGGCGCGCATGCACCGGGCGCGCGGAGCGCGGAGCGGGTGAGATGGCGTGACGAGAGGGATTCGGGCGCGCACAGTAACGGGCTTGGGCCCGATTCGGGCGCCCAATCCGGCGTCCGAATCCGAACCCCTTCCTTGGTGGGCTTGGGCTATAAATAGCCATTTGGGGTTTCGTTTGTGGGCTTTTTCTCCGAGCTCTTCGGCCCATTTTGGACAGGGAGCATTGTCTGCGAGTCTTCTTTGATATTTGGGATCCCGGGAATTTTTGGGAGTCGTGCCATCGGTGTTCTTCTCGACATCGCGAGCTTCGACGCGCCTTGGATACCGAGTTTTTTCGTCGAAGCTTCTTCCGCGTGCTCCCCAGGACTGACGGGAGGGAGTTTTTGGCTGATTTTTGTTGCATCAGTTTCACGAGAGGTAGATCTTCGTTTTTCATGTTTTTCTCTCCTCTCAGTTTTGGGATTTTACTAGGGTTTCTGGAACATCTTTGAGCCCCTTTCCTAATGGTGGTTTTTCTAGACAGCGGAGGTTTGTCGGATTTTTATCTCTGCGCTCGGGTATCGGATTTCGACATGTGAGGACTCGATCAACATCTACTCTTCGCGAAGATCGCTGGCATATTTTTATTGGAATTTTTGGAGATCATATCGCAGGTGGTATTTAAGCATTTTCTGGACTGATTTTACAGCAGTGTTGTGATTGTGGGAAATGATGCTTATCGCGATGTTTGGACCATATCTTTGTACCCAGGAGGAGTTTTCTGGTATTCTTGGACTCGTTGGAATCATGGGAATCTGAGGATTATCCCCGTTCAGTTTCAGCCATTTGGATCTTGGTTTGACGCGCTCTTCAGGTGGGTTGCTTCGTCTCCAAAATCGGCGGACTATTCATTAATTCTATCGTGTAGTAAATCACGTATGATTGTTAGATGTGTTATGAAGCATGTTAGTTATAGAGAGGATGTTCTCGTGTACTTATCATGATCATGTTGATGTATGCTTCCTATCTGTGTTAACTTAAATACCACTATTGAAACTTGACCTAGTACCCTGTCATATGTTGCATGTGTAACCAGATTAGTAGAAAACTCTCACCTGGGCTAGGTTTATTTTATGTTTTAGACATCCACACTTTACTTCCTATCCCTGGACATAGTGTTTTCCTCGCCCGGGTAGTGGGCTGAGTGGTCGGGATTTCTCTTAGTGTGGGATGCATGTTACACTCGTGCTTGGGAGCATAGTGGAGTCTGGTAGATGTAGATGGTCTTATATCTGTGGCGGGAGCCGTTTGGATAAACGGTGGTCTCGGGTTGTCGAGTTCTTCGTTTTCTTGTCGCTACTGTGTTCGCAGCAGTGGTGTGCTAATGATAGCAGGACTTTGAACCCAGAACCTTTTTGAACACACATGATTTTAGACAACCAATATTTTTCTTCCAAATATCGAAGGGTCGCCGGAGTCTGTTCTTGTCTGATTGGACGAAGGCATTAGCCCTTCGGGATTTGGGAATAAAACTTATTTTCTAACTGTTTTTCCTAAAAGAACTAAAAATCATTAAAAATGGGTTTTCCTCAAATCAAAATGGTTTTCAGTAATAAATGCCACATTTTTCCTATAAACTTCCTCACTCGAGAGGATTCGAGTGGTCTGGGTTCTAAGGGCTGCCTTTTTCTTTGGGTCAAGAACAACGAGAGGCTATGCCTAGAGCTTGTTCTTGTTTGATTTGGGTTGTAGGTTCTAGTCTTTCGGGGTTCCCGGACCCTTCATTGTTGTCGGCTGTGGAGTATACCCAGCTAGTGAGTTTGCATGTTGAGTTGATGTCCTATTGTGGGAGCCGTCGGGTTGACGGTGGTCCCGGCTGATGAGTATTTCCAGCTAGTGAGTTAGTGATGTGATGTTGGTTACTGTCGATCTTGTTGATCGTGGATTTGGACT
The DNA here is from genome assembly GCA_029204045.2 of Tillandsia leiboldiana. Classification (NCBI taxonomy): domain Eukaryota; kingdom Viridiplantae; phylum Streptophyta; class Magnoliopsida; order Poales; family Bromeliaceae; genus Tillandsia; species Tillandsia leiboldiana. Next base: position 15,134,961 of record CM055069.1, read on the forward strand.
ATAGCCTGCATGAGCCATATTGAGATCGACAGAGATGCGCGGATACTTTCCTCGGTGGGGTCGCGCCCCTCGAGTGCCGCTCCGGAGCTGGGCCTGTTACATTGCTATCGCGACTTGTCAACGCAGTCCCTCTGGCTGGGCCTGTGTTGGTAGTCACGGACGCCCTACGTAAGTCCAGTCCTCCGTGGACGTAATGGCAGTAGGTAGGCGCAGGTTTGACTGGACCCCATGTGGCAGTCACTGTGATTGGGTTGATTGAGTATATTGGGTTAGAGTCGATGCATCATTTTCATCTGTATCACCCCTTTGAGCATTGTAGATAGAGGTATGATAGCTGTAGATTTCTTTCCAGCTTATCTTTACATTATATCAGTTTTCATGTTATCTTATGCCTCTAGTAGACTTAGTGGGCAGACCGTCAGGCTTGGTGGCGGTACCCACTGAGAACTACGTGACGGTGTAGTTCTCACACCCGCTGTGGTGATAGGTTTTTCCGAGGTAGCTGTTCCGGCTTCTGTTCGAGCGGAGACAGCAGTTCGAGGTGAGGGAGTCACGAGCTAGTTCCCTACGCGTCCTTGGAGTAAAGTGGTACCTTTTTTGGAGCTTTGTAGTACAGTCTGCTGGATTATAGTAGATAATTACTTTGAGAGTTTTATTTTTGAGAGACTTATGTATTGTGAGGTTCAGATCTGTACTATTTGGAGTTGTACATTTATGTTTCAGTAGTTTATTTTACAGCTCTGATATTTGTATAGTCGTAGTTTTATCTTTTGCTGGTTAGACGCTTCGTCCATACGGGGTTTTCCGTATGGGCGGCGGATCTGTTGGCGGGCCCAGGTCGCAGTTTTGATCCTGGGGCATGACAGATTAGAGTGGTATCAGAGCCTAGGTTGTAGGTCATTATGGACTTAGAAACCCTAGGCATATGGATGGACCTTAGGATGACTACGTGAGAGTCGTGATTTATAGCGAGAGTCCTGATTGAGTTTTATACCACTTCCAAGGGACGGCATGTTTATTCTCCAAAGCGATTATGTTGGCTGCAGACAACATAATGTTGTAGAATGAATGACATGTTTTAGACTTCCGCTAGATTGGGTCGAATGGTTGTTGTGTCCTGGTGTTTGTTATTGTGCAGTGGACAACGATGCCCCTGAGACGTCGTGTAGTGAGGAGGGCACATCCCGCATCAGATGAGGAACCCGAGCAGTGGGAGGCAGAGCAAACAGAGCAGCGTGAGATCCAGGAGTTATGGGCCCAGATGGCACAGATGTCGGAGGCTGTCCAATGCCAGGAGGAGGCCATGGAACGTTTGATGCGCCTGTCGGAGCAGAGAGCACGCAGTACCGCCTGAGTGTCCTCCAGCACTTTCTTCCCATGCAGTGGCACCCATTGAGCGAGAAGCCCCCTCTGTGCCGACGAGTAGTGCCGAGACCTCCACGAGCGTGAAGCGCCCAGCGGCAGATGACGGTGGACAGACGAGTAGGCAGGAGCCTCCGAGACCTCCACGATTGCCCTTGAGGATCGTGGGATTCAGAGGCGCCAGAGATCTGGTGCACCCCAGCAGCAGCCGCAGTACCAGAAGTCTCAGCAGCAGTATCAGTATCAGCAGCGGCGGTAGAATGGATGTGTTATCTACGGAGGGCCCCATTCGTTGCCCCAGTGTGAGCAGAGGCAGATGCCGTGCTTCCTATGTGGATAGTCTAGATGTTTTGTAACCGACTGGACTTTGACGTCGAGGCAGACTGAGCGATGACCACCTGCATTGAGTGGATGAGTCTGTGCCACCCGGTTAGAGGGCGCCATGGCAGAGGATCGAGTTGTCGGAGGTATGATTTCATTACAGCAGTCTGAGTTAGAGTATTTTGCTTTCCTGCATGGACTAAAGGTAGAGTTGTTACCGCGTGCACTAGAGGCACAAGTTCCTGTTGGTGTTGTGTACTTGGAGGAGGCTTGTGGATCATGTCCAGTGAAGTGAGACTGCGTGTTATACCGGCAGACGTGACGGTTTGGTGGCAGCTCCAAGACTCTAACCGAGCACACGGGATGCACTGGTTGGCGCGATATCATGCAACGACTGATTGTGGAATGAGAACAGTGCCCCTTCCATGAGTTGGACAGGAGGAGTTCATTTTCACAGGTTGCCGAAGAACCCTTCCCACAGCGAGGGCTTCAGCGGCAGTGGACAGACGCCCCCACTTGAGTAGATGTGACGATTAGGACTGGAGGTTGTGTCCCTAGAGGTCACGGTTAGATCGTAACTTCGTTTTGTAGCCACAGCAAGAACGGCTTCGACACATCTCTCTATTTTTCTTGCCTTTATGCTGAAACTTACGAACGGGACGAAAACTTCGGAAGGCTACTCTAGAAATGGAGATAGTGCCCGAACCTGTTCTTGTTTGATTGGGGCGAGGGCACCGGCCTTCCAGAATTTTTGGACTTTTCGTTATTTTCGGCTGCTTTCCAAATTGAGAGTTGTAGTTGATGACGTTCCTGACGGTGGGGCCTTTACCTTTCTTGTTTGGTTGTGTTGGCGTACTTCGAATAGATTTGGACGGGTTGGTTTTGTGGTTGTGGTGTGTTTTAGTTTTGAGGACGAAACTTTCTTTTAGTGGGGGAGGATGTGATGACCCGGATCTCTGCGAAGGTCTTACGGAGTGAATTGTGGCTTCTGGAGGCCTACGATGTGTGTTGGAGATGGTTGCGCGCAAATTGGACCTCAGAATTGGACCCAGCATGAAATTTGGATTAAGAATACATGTCGGGATGCCTTCGACAAATTTTAGAAGTGGAATTTGGCAAAACAGATATTGGATTTGGACTCAGCGCGCGAAAACGATAAAAAAAGACTATTTACATGTATTTTTCGGAGGCCGGATGCCAAAACACGGATTTCGAGGCATGGTTACTGTTCCGGCGGCCGGCGGGCAGCACTGGCAGGCGACGGAGCGCGGCGGCGCGGCGGCGGGCAGGCCCGGGCAGGCGCGTGCGAGGCGCGGGCAGGGCGGTTCACGAGACTTGGGCGTGCACTGGGACCAGCGGACTTCGGCGGGACACGTGGCGCGCGCGGATTGGGCAGTCAACGGGCGTGACGTGAGGCGTGACTCGCGCCGGGCGCGGTGCACCGTGGACCGTGCCAGGCCATGTGGGGTAGCCCGGCGCGGACTGCGGCGCGTGTACCCCGCCGTGGACCACGTCGCCACTCGGCGCGTCGCGATTGGCGGGCGCGCGTGGCGTGCCGAGAGGGATTCGGGCGCGCACAGTAACAGGCTTGGGCCGGATTCGGGCGCCCGAATCCGGCGCCCGAATCCAAACCCCTTCCTTGGTGGGCTTAGGCTATAAATAGCCATTTGGGGTTTCATTTGTGGGCTTTTCCTCCGAGCTCTTCGGCCCATTTTCGACAGGGAGCGTCGTCTGCGAGTCTTCATCGGTATTTGGGATCCCGAGAATTTTTTGGAGTCATGCCATCTGCGTTCTTCTCAACATCGCGAGCTTCGACGCTCCTTGGATATCGAGTTTTTTCGTCCGAGGCCCAGGAGTTATGGGCCCAGATGGCACAAATGTCGGAGGCTGTCCGACGCCAGCAGGTGGCCATGGAACGTTTGATGCGCCTGTCGGAGCAGAGAGCACAGCCAGTTGCAGTACCGCCTGAGTGTCCTCCAGCACTTTTTTCCCATGCAGTGGCACTGATTGAGCGAGCAGCCCCCATCGTGCCGACGAGTAGTGCCGAGGCACCAAGGCAGGGTGGATAGTTGATAGTAGATGAGCTTTGGGACATCATTGATCGATGGAGCCCGTCCCGGCAGTCTAATCCACCCCGATTCGCAGGATTGAGCTTGGAGCCGTGGGAGGCACAGTCTCGGATTACAACGATGGAGTGACTCTTTGAGACCCTTTTTATTGAGGAGAGGTTTCAGGTTCTTCTGGCGACAAACTTCTTGGAGCACAATGCCGAGGCTTGGTGGCGGCGAGTGCGACCTGTTGGTCCGCCGGGGACCCAGCTGCTCACTTGGGCGGAGTTCTGCTGCCTTCTTCTTGGAGCCTTCTTTCCGGAGAGTGGCAGACATAGGCTGGAAGAGGATCTGAAGAACCTCCAACAGGGAGACCGTTCTGTACAGGAGTACATCGTGGATTTCAACCGGCTATTGGACAGTGTACCACACGCGACCAGGGACGAGGCGCATCGGATCTACATGTTCGAGCGGGGATTGCTCCGAGATATCCATCAGTTTGTTCGGTCACGCAGACTGCAGACTTTGGACGCCTCGATGGAGCAGGCCCTTTATGTGGAACGAGGGAATGTGATTTTGACTGAGTGGAACACAGCCCCCGGTGGGGGGTTCAGGCGTGAAGCGCCCAGCGGCAGATGACGGTGGACAGACGAGTAGGCAGGAGCCTCCGAGACCTCCACGATTGCCCTTGAGGATCGTGGGATTCAGAGGCGCCAGAGATCTGGTGCACCCCAGCAGCAGCCGCAGTACCAGAAGTCTCAGCAGCAGTATCAGTATCAGCAGCGGCGGTAGCATGGATGTGTTATCTACGGAGGGCCCCATTCGTTGCCCCAGTGTGAGCAGAGGCAGAGGCCGTGCTTTCTATGTGGATAGTCTAGATGTTTTCTGTCCGACTGGACTTTGACGTCGAGGCAGACTGAGCGACGACCACCTACATTGAGCGGATGAGTCTGTGCCACCCGGTTGGAGGGCGCCACGGCAGAGGATCTGGTTGCCGCAGGTATGATTTCATTACAGTAGTCTGAGTCAGAGTATTTTGCTTTCCTGCATGGACTAAAGGTAGAGTTGTTACCACGTGCACTCGAGGCACAAGTTCCTGTTGGTGTTGTGTACTTGGAGGAGGCTTGTGGATCTTGTCCAGTGTAGTGAGACCGCGTGTTATACCGGCAGACGTGACGGTTTGGTAGCAGCTCCAAGACTCTGACCGAGCACATGGGATGGACTGGTTGGTGCGATATCATGCAACGACTGATTGTGGAATGACAACAGTGACCCTTCCGCGAGTTGGACAGGAGGAGTTCATTTTCACAGGTTGCCGAAGTACCCTTCCCACAGCGATGGCTTCAGCGGCAGTGGACAGACGCCCCCACTTGAGCAGATGTGACGATTAGGACTAGAGGTTGTGTCCCTAGAGGTCACGGTTAGATCGTAGCTTTCGTTTTGTAGCCACAGCATGAACGGCTTCGACACTTCTCTCTATTTTTCTCGCCTTTATGCTGAAACTTACGAACGGGACGAAAACTTCGGAAGGCTACTCTAGAAATGGAGATAGTGCCCGAACCTATTCTTGTTTGATTGGGGCAAGGGCACCGGCCTTCCGGAATTTTCAAACTTTTTATTATTTCCGGCTGCTTTCCAAATTGAGAGTTGGAGTTGATGACGTTCCTGACGGTGGGGCCTTTACCTTTCTTGTTTGGTTGTGTTGGCGTACTTCGAGTAGATTTGGACTAGTTGGTTTTGTGGTTGTGGTGCGTTTTAGTTTCGAGGACGAAACTTTCTTTTAGTGGGGGAGGATGTGATGACCCAAATCTCCGCGAAGGTCTTACGGAGTGAATTGTGGCTTTTGGAGGCCTACGATGTGTGTTGGAGATGGTTGCGCGCAAATCGGACCTCAGAATTGGACCCAGCGCGAAATGGACTATTTACATGTATTTTTCGGAGCCCGAATGCCAAACACGGAATTCGAGGCATGTTTACTGTTCCGGCAGCCGGCGGGCAGGCGCGGGCAAGCCGGTTCACGAGACTTGGGCGTGCACCGGGACCAGCGGGCTTCGGCGGGACACGTGGCGCGCGCGGATTGGGCTGTCAACGGGCGTGACGTGAGGCGTGACTCTCGCCGGGCGCGGTGCACCATGGACCGTGCCAGGCCACGTGGCGCTCACCCATTTGCGGGCGCAGTGACCCGGGTGGCCCGACGCAGACCGCGGTGCGTGCACCCCGCCGTGGACCGCGTCGCCACGCGGCGTGCCGCGATTGGAGGGCACGCGTTCACCGGGCGTGCGGCGCGCGAAGCGGGTGACGTGGTGTGACGAGAGGGATTCGGGCGTGTGACGCCCCACTTCCCAGGGGGTCACCCATCCTAGAACTACTCTAGCTCTAGCACGCTTAACTCTCATGTTCCTCTTGGATCTTGCTACCATCCAAAATGCTATAGCCGGGTTAGAGATTTAGTCCTATTATATCATTTATATATAGGACTAATCCAAATTCCGGGGGTGTCACATTCTTCCCCCCTTTAAGCCCTGACGTCCACGTCAGGCTCAAGCACACTCACAAGCACCAGGCGATGTGAGACTCGTCTCGCTAGCCTTAGCCGACCTTGTAGGGAGCTGCACTCCACCTACAACGGTCATTAGCCGGGGAGCCACACTCTACCCGCTATATAACCCTGGCTCAGCCGAGACTCATCTCACATTTCCGGCTGGTGAATGTCTCTGATACCAACTGTGATGCCCCACTTCCCAGGGGGTCACCCATCCTAGAACTACTCTAGCTCTAGCACGCTTAACTCTCATGTTCCTCTTGGATCTTGCTACCATCCAAAATGCTATAGCCGGGTTAGAGATTTAGTCCTATTATATCATTTATATATAGGACTAATCCAAATTCCGGGGGTGTCACAGGGCGCGCACAGTAACGGGCTTGGGCCCGATTCGGGCGCCCGAATCCGGCGCCCGAATCCGAACCCCTTCCTTGGTGGGCTTGCGTTATAAATAGCAATTTGGGGTTTCGTTTGTGGGTTTTTCCTCCGAGTTCTTCGGCGCATTTTCGACAGGGAGCGTCGTCTGCGAGTCTTCTTCGATATTTAGGTTCCTGGGAATTTTTGGGAGTCCTGCCATCTGCGTTATTCTCGACATCGCGAGCTTCGACGCGCCTGCGATACCGAGTTTTTTCATCGACACTTCTTTCGCGAGCCCCCCAAGACTGACGGGCAGGAGTTTTTGGCCAATTTTTGTGGCATCCGTTTCACGAGAGGTAGATCTTCGTTTTTCGTGTTTTCCTCTCCTCTCAGTTTTGGATTTTTACTGAGGTTTCTAGAACATCTTTGAACTCCTTTCCTGATGGTGGTTTTTCTGGACAGCGGAGGCTTGTCAGATTTTTATCTCTATGCTCGGGTCTCAGATTTCGACATGTGAGGACTCGATCGACATATACTCTTCGCGAGGATCACCGCCGTATTTTTATTGGAATTTTTGGAGATCATCTCGCAGGTGGTATTTAAGTATTTTCTGGACTGATTTTACAGCAGTGTTGTGATTGTGGGAAATGATGCTTATCGCGATGTTTGGACTGTATCTTTGTACCCAGGAGGAGTTTTCTGGTATTCTTGGACTCGTCAGAATCACGGAAATCTGAGGATTATCCCCGTTTAGTTTCAGCCATTTGGATCTTGGTTTGACGCGTGCTTCAGGTGGGTTGCTTCGTCTCCAAAATCGGTGGACTATTCATTAATTCTATCATGTAGTAAATCACGCATGATTATTAGATGTATTAGGAAGCATGTTAGTTATAGAGAGGATGTTCTCGTGTTGTTATCATGATCATGTTGATGTATGTTTCCTATCTGTGTTAACTTAAATACCACTATTGAAACTTGACCTAGCACCCTGTCATATGTTGCATGTGTAACCAGTTTAGTAGAAAACTCTCACTTGGGCTAGGTTTATTTTATGTTTTAGACATCCACACTTTACTCCCTATCCCTGGACATAGTGTTTTCCTCGCCCGGGTAGTGGGCTGAGTGGTCGGAATTTCTCTTAGTGTGGGATGCATGTTACACTCGTGCTTGGGAGCATAGTGGAGTCTGGTAGATGTAGATGGTCTTATATCTGTGGCGGGAGCCGTTTGGATAAACGGTGGTCTCGGGTTGTTGAGTTCTTCGTTTTGCTTGTCGCCACTGTGTTCGCAGCAGTGGTGTGCTAGTGATAGCAGGACCTTGAAGCCAGAACTTTTTTGGACACACATGATTTTAGACAACCAATATTTTTCTTCCATACATCGAAGGGTCGCCGGAATCTGCTCTTGTCTGATTGGATTAGCCCTTCGGGGTTTGGGAATAAAACTTGTTTTCTAACTGTTTTTCCTAAAAAAACTAAAAATCATTAAAAATGAATTTTCCTCAAATCAAAATGGTTTTCAGTAATAAATGTCATATTTTTTTCTGTAAACTTCCTCACTCGAGAGGATTCGAGTGGTCTGAGTTCTAAGAGATGCCTTTTTCTTTGGGTCGAGAACAACGAGAGGCTATGCCTAGAGCCTGTTCTTGTTTGATTTGGGTTGTAGGTTCTAGTCTTTCGGGGTTCCCTGACACTTCATTATTGTCGGCTGTGGAGTATACCCAGCTAGTGAGTTTGCATGTTGAGTTGTTGTCCTGTTGTGGGAGCCGTCGGGTTGACGGTGGTCCCGGCTGTTGAGTATTTCCAGCTAGTGAGTTAGAGATGTGATGTTGGTTACTGTCGATCTTGTTGATCGTGGATTTGGACTATAGCCTGCATGAGCCATATTGAGCTCGACAGAGATGCGCGGATACTTTCCTCGGTGGGGTCGCGCCCCTCGAGTGCCGCTCCGGAGCTGGCCTGTAACTTTGCTATCGCGTCTTGTCGACGCAGTCGCTCTGGCTAGGCCAGTTTTGGTAGTCACGGACGCCCTACGTAAGTCCAGTCCTCCGTGGATGTAATGGCAGTAGGTAGGCGCAGGTTTGATTGGACCCCATGTGGCAGTCACTGTGATTGGGTTGATTGATTATATTGGGTTAGTGTCGATGCATCATTTTCATCTGTATCACTCCTTTGAGTATTGTAGATAGAGGCATGATAGCTGTAGATTTCTTTCCAGCTTATCTTTACATTATATCAGTTTTCATGTTATCTTATGCCTCTAGTAGACTTAGTGGGCAAACCGTCGGGCTTGGTGGCTGTACCCACTGAGAACTACGTGACGGTGTAGTTCTCACATCCGCTGTGGTGACAGGTTTTTCCGAGGTAGCTGTTCCGGCTTCTGTTCGAGCGGAGACAGCAGTTCAAGGTGAGGGAGTCACGAGCTAGTTCCCTACCCATCCTTGGAGTATAGTGGTACTCTTTTTGGAGCCTTGTAGTACAGTCTGCTGGATTATAGTAGATAGTTACTTTGAGAGTTTTATTTTTGAGAGACTTATGTTTTGTGAGATTCAGATCTGTACTATTTGGAGTTGTACATTTATGTTTAGTAGTTTATTTTACAGCTCTGATATTTGTATAGTCGTTGTTTTATCTTTTGCAGGTTAGACGCTTCGTCCATACGGTGCTTTCCGTATGGGCGGTGGATCTGTTGGCGGGCCCGGGTCGCAGTTTTGACCCTGGAGCATGACAATGTTAAAGTATACTCCCTATGTTGAATGAGATGTGAGCATGGTAGTGTTATACTCCTTGTGTTGTTTAGATGTGATCATGTTAGAGTTGTACTCCATGTATTGGTTATAATGCATGTAGGATAGAATTAGCAAATCGTTTACCGCTTATGACAATGAAATTGTGGAACCTTGACTAGCACCCCGTCACATGTTTGCATGTATTTACCGACTAGTAGAAAACTCTCACTTGGGTTAGTTTCTTTTATGTTCTAGATTTTTCCACACCTTGTATTCTTTTTTTCTGGACTTAAAATTTCTCCTCGCCTGGGTAGTGGGCTGAGTGGTCGGGATATTGTGGGATGCATGTTGCGCTCATGCCTGGGGGTCGAGTGGAGTCTGGTAGCTAAGGCTAGTTTCATGCTAGTGTTGGGAGCCGTTTAGGCAGACGATGGTCCCGGGTCGTCGAGTATTCTCCGATCAGGTTGTCGCCACTGAGTTCATGACAGTAGTGAGCTTGTGATAGCAGGACCTAAAACCCAGAATATTTTTGGACACACATGATTTCAGTAACTAATATTTTCCTTTCGAATTTCGAAGGGTCGTCGGAGCCTGTTTTTGTTTGATTAAGGTGAAGGCACTAGCTCTTCGGGGTTTAGAAAATAAAACTTATTTTTAACTGATTTTCTTAAATAACTAAAATTTATTAAAATTGGTTTTCTCAAATCAAATAGTTTTATAAAAATGAACTACTTTTGGTCCTCACCCCGAGAGGGTACGAGTGAAAATAGTTTTCAGTAATAAATATCATCTTTTCTTATAAACTTTCTCACCCGAGAGGGTTCGAGTGATCTGGGTTCTAAGGGTTGTTTTCATCCTTGAGTCGAAAACTACAAGAGGCTATGCCTGGAGCCTGTTCTTGTTTGATTGGGGTTGTAGGTACTACTTTTTCAAAATTTTCAGACCCTTCGTTGTTGTCGGCTGTTGACGACCTTCGGCCAGTGAGTTTTAGCGTAGTGAGTTGGATGTCCTATTTTGGTAGCCGTTGGGTTGACGACGATAAGGGTTGATGGTAGTACTGACTGTTGAGTACCTCGGGCCAATAGTGTCACTCCCCGAGGTCGAAACTGCGACCTGGGCTCGCCAACAGATCCGCCGCCCATATAGGAAGCCACGCATAGGCGAAGCGTCTAACCTGCAAAAGATAATACTACAGCTATACAGATATCAGAGTAAGGAAAGTAAACTACTAAAAAAAATAAATACAACTCCAAATAGTACATGTCAGGTCCTCACAATACATAAGTCGCTCAAAATAAAACTCTCAAAAGTAAATATACAATACAATCCACTGATAATACGAGAAATCTCCAAAAGGGTGCAGCTACTCTCCAAGAAGGGGCAGGGATCTAGCTTGCGACTCCCTTACCTTGGTCAGTAGAAGCAGCAACAGCAGGGGTAGGAACTAGAGTAGATGCCTCTGAAAAAAGTCACCACAGAGGGTGTGAGAACTATATCAAACAGTAGTTCTCAGTGGTACCGTCTCCAAGACTACGGTCTGCCCACTAAGTCTATTAGAGGTATAAGATAACAATGCAGTATAAGTGGTGATAAAAAGCTGGGAATAACTCTACAGTTATCATGCCTCTACCTATCATGCTCAAAGAATGATATCGATGATAAAATGCATCTACTCGATATGCTCAATCAACCTAATCACACTGACTGCCACATAGGGTGCAGTCAAACCTGCGCCTGCCTACTACAACGCATCCCCACAGGGACGGGATTTACGTAGGGGGTCCCACTCGGACTACGTCTATAAGTCACGATAGCAAAGTAACAGACCCAGCTCCGAAACGGCACTCGAGGGGAGCGACTCCATCGAGAAAGTATCCGCGCATCTCTGTCGAGCTTCATACGGCTCATGCAATGTGGTGTCCTGGTTTTTTCGTACGACCTGTCTGGGTGGTCGGCGGTGAGAAAACACATATTATTGGTGTATCGAGCCTGTTGTGCGTCAAACAGATGCCAAAAACGGACTCAGCGCGCGAAAACATTGAAAATCGGCTATTTTCGGGCTAAACGGGCCAAACGGGCCGATTTCTCGGGTGGGTCGGTCCACGGCCCACTTGGCGTGCACCGGGAGCAACCAATGGAGGGCGCTGCCATGTGGCGCGCGCCGATTGGCGGGTCAACGCACGCACGACAGCGCGTGGACCGTGCCTGGCACGGCGCACGGTGGACCCCACCGGGCCACGTGTCGCCCGCTCATTGGCGGGCGCAGTGACCCGGGCGGCCCGCCATGAACCACGGCCCACGGTCCCCGCCGTGGACCGCGCGGCCACGCGGCGCGTCACGATTGGCGGGCGCGCGGGGCGCGGAGGGACACGTGGCGGCGTGTGGGGGTTTTGGGCGCAGTTGGTGGGCCGGGCCGAGTGCCTTTTTGGGCTCACTGTAGCAGCCCGGATGTAACGGACGCCCGGAAAATGGGCCCGAAAGCCCATTACTTGGATTTTTGTGGGCTTTTTGTGAGGGGGCCTATAAATAGGCCCCTTCTCTTACCGTTTTGGGCTTTTTCCCGAGCTCAGACCCCCTTGAGCCCTTAAGCAACTTTGTTGATCTTCTTGTGCTGCTTCTTGTCAAGGAGTTTCAGATTTTTTGGAGGCCGCAGCATCAACATATTCGGTGAGTTAGCGCAGTGCGACGTTCTTTCTTCGGTGGCCCGTTTCCGTCGCATTTCGGTCCACGAGGTCCACAGAGCTACTCCAACGGAATTTTCGGACGATTTTCATGGCGCCGGATTCATGAGAGGTAAATCTACAATTTTCGTATTTTCCACTTCTCCCAGATTTGAGTTTTTTTAGGGGTTTTATTACATCTTTAAGCCCCTATTTTGCTGGTGATTTTTCTGGATAGCAGCGCATTGTTGGATTTTTATCTCTGCACTCGTTTATCGGATTTCGATGTGTGAGGACTTGATTGACATCTACGCTTCGTGAGGATCGCTGTCATATTTTTATTGGAGTTTTTGGAGTTTATCTTGCAGGTGATAATTAAGCTTCTTTGGGACTGAATTTTCAGTAGATTGTACACTTGGAAATTTTGTGTTGATTGTAATGTTGGGCTATGTCTTTGTACCCTGGTGGTGTTTTTGGGTGTTTTTGGACCCGTTGGAATTGTGAAAATCTGAGGATTGTCCCCATGCAGTTTCAGCCTTTTTGGACTTTGGATCAATTTGCACTTCCTGGTGGGTTGCTTCGTCTTCAAAACCAATGGACAGTTCATTAACTCTATTGAGTCGGGAACATGCATGATTTTGTGATGTACTAGGAAGCATGCTAGAAAGAGAATGTTGATACTCCTTGTGTTGCTATGATGATCAGGGTTGTTTTATTGCTCCCTAAATGTGTTAAATTAATGTTATCATTGGAACTTGACCTAGCACCCCGTCATATGCTACATGTTTAACCAGACTAGTAGAAAACTCCAACTTGGGCTAGTTTACTTATGCTTTAGACATTCCCACACTTTTATCTATTATTTTACCTGGACATAGAGTTTCCTCGCCCGGGTAGTGGGCCGAGTGGTCGGGTTGTTGTGGGATGCATGTTACACTCACGCCTGGGGGCCGAGTGGAGTCTGGTAACAGTGTTTAGATCAGTATTTTATTTTGGGAGCCTTCTGAGTCGACGGTGGGTCCCAGCTGTGTGGTTTTCCAGCCTGTGAGTGAGAGTTGGTGTTGTTGCTTACTGTCGATCTTGTTGATCGTGGATTTGGACTATAGCCTGCATGAGCCGCATTTGAGCTTGACAGAGATGCGCGGATACTTTCCACGGTGGGGTCGCGCCCCTCGAGTGCCACTCCGGAGTTGGGCCTATTACTTGCTATCGCGACTTGTCGACGCAGTCCCTCTGGCTGGGCCAGTTTTGGCAGTCACGGACGCCCTACGTAAGTCCGGTCCTCCTTGGATGTAACGGCAGTAGGTAGGCGCATGTTTGACTGGACCCTATGTGGCAGTCAGTGTAGATTGGGTGATCATATATTGAGAGATAGTAGATGCATCATGTTTCTATCTGTTCCACTCCTTGAGCATTTAGATAGAGACATAGTAGTCGTAGTGTTATTTTCCAGTCTTTACTTTCTGTACTGCATTTGTTACTTTATGCCTCTAGTAGACTTAGTGGGCAGACCGTCGGGCTTGTTGGCGGTACCCACTGAGAACTACTATGGGATATAGTTCTCACACCCGCCGTGGTGATTTTTCCCCAGGGACCTCTACTCTAGTTCCTGCTGCTCCAGTTGCTGATCCTACTGATCGAGGTAAGGGAGTCGCGAGCTAGATCCCTACCAGTCTTCTTCCAGTGAGAGTATATGTACCCTTTTTGGTGATGTTTTAGTACTGTCAGTGTTTTTGGGTTGTATCTTGTACATTTTACCTTTTGTGAGTTTTAGTTTTGGAGGGACTTATGTATTGTGAGGACCTGGCATGTCCTATTTGAGGAGTTGTATACTTTTATTTCAGCAGTTTACTTTTCAGCTCTGATATCTGTATAGTTTAGTTGATCTTTTGCAGGTTAGTCGCTTCGTCTATATGGGGCTTCCCGTATGGACGGCGGATCTGTTGGCGAGCCCGGGTCGCAGTTTCGACGCTGGGGCGTGACATGCAAGCTATAATCCAAATCCACGATCAATCAGATCTGAAATAATAACTCAACACTAATAGCCTCAGCCGGAAACACTCAATGGCTCGGGACCACGGTCTACCCGAACGGCTCCCAACTCTAGTACTGGTCTAATCTCAGCTACCAGACTCCACTCGGCCCCTAGGTACGAGCGTAACATGCTCCCACACTAAACCAACTACTTGGCCCACTACCCGGGCGAGGAAAAATCCTAAATCCGGGGAAATATAAATAAATGGTGCAGGAAGTTCAAACATGGCAAAAATACCTAAGTTGAAGGTTTTCTAAAGTCTGGCCAGATATCATGCAACATATGACAGGGTGCTAGTCAAAGTTCAACAACTCTAATAATATCATGAATACATCAATAGTAGCACCTATTCTAGCATGCTGAGATCTACAATACTAGAATTAGAAGGAAATTCGAAGACTTGGAGGGAAAATCCAACCCACCTTGAACGCGCTGATCCAGAGCCCGAACAAGCTGAAACTGGACGTGTGCGTTACTTAGGCTCTCACGGTTCCAACGAACTAAGAAACTTCAAAAAAACTCCTCCCGGATGAACGACGATGCACAAAATACCAAGTGCTGCCCAAACAGTCCAATGCAAAAATCAGCGTGCGCATCGACGGAGTGTAGAAGCCAAACCATACGCAATTTTCACCCGGAACCAAAAAGAAAGATGCTCACATCGGTCGTAAGAAGGAGTCCTAACTTTTACTTTCTCAGCCACATACCAAAATCCCAACAAAAACTAAAAAACAAAGCTGAAAGTCGTGACGAGTTCAAACACAGATTCCAGCACCAAAACCCTGTCATTCAGCTCCAAAGACAGGAAAAATTCACCATCTAAATGCCTTAAAAGAAATTCAAGAAAGGTACGGTTGCACTTCTCTCGAAGTCTAGATGAAAATCGAGTCCTTAAACATCCAATTCCGCCAACAAACGGCCGAGAAAAAGCATAAAAACTCCCTGCTATCTAGAAAAACTACAACACAAAACGCAGTCTAAAGATGCTGCGAGAAATCCAATAAAAACCCAAAATGGAGAGAAGCAATGAATACCAAAAGTTGAAGACTTACCTGTCGTGAAGATCTAGAACAAAAAATCAACAAAAATCTCCAAGGGGTTAGCTTTGGGCAGTCCGCGGACTAAATGTCGACGAAGAAAATCGTAGTCGAAAGAACGTCGAAGGTCGCGGAGTCGAGGGGGAAGATAATGAAACGACCTCCAAAAATCCTCCAAAACCCGTAGAAGTGAAGAAGACTTGATGAACTTGCTCTCTACTAAAGGAGGCCCCAAGAGAAATTTTTAAAAAAGTCCAAATGGCTGAGCAAAATAGCCTATTTATAGGAAAAACTAGAAAAAAACTAATTTCGAATCAAGGGTGAGGATTCGGGCGTCCGGATCCGCACAGTGTGGCGCCCGGACGCGTGGCATGCATCCGCGCCACCTCCGCGCAGCGCCCAAAGGCGCAGGATCGCGCCACGCATCCCATGCCCGCACTTCCGTGCGCCCCACGCCCGCGCGGTGGTTGGCGCTGTCCAATCGGAACGCGCCACGAGGCCAGGCGTGGCCCACGGTGGGGTGCACGCGGTGCTAATTGCGTCGTGCCTCCTGCGCCGCCGCCTGACCAACCACACAGTGCCATGTGTCCCTGCCCGCATCTTTGCTGGTCCGGTGCATGCGCAAGTGGGCCATGAACCGGCCCACTTTTAAATTGAGCCCAATAGCCCGAAAAGTCCGAAAATAGCTATTTTTTACTGTTTTCGCGCGCTGTGTCCGTTTTTGGCATCCGTTTCATGCGCAACGCACTCGGTACACCAAAAATAGGTGTTTTCTCACCGCCGACCAAATAGTCAAGACATACGGGACTTCGAGACACCACAAGTGGGTTAGTGTGTGAGTTGAGTTTTGCCGATTTGATTGATCGTGTATTTCGACTATGCCTGTGTGAGCCATATTGAGCTCGACAGAGATGCATGGATATATCCTCGGTGAGTGCCGCTCCGGAGCTGGGCCAGATGCTTTACTTTCGCGACTTATCGATGCAGTCTGTTTGGACACCCTACGTTGGAGTAGAAGGTGGGCACAGGTTTGACTGGGCCCTTTTTGGGCAGTCATTACGATTGGGTCGATTGAGCACCTCGTGTTTGAGTGGTTGCATATCATCATTTGTATCACCCATTGTGCATTATAGATAGAGGCATGATAACTGTAAATTTCTTTCCAGCTTTTCCATTCATTATTAAAGTTTTTATGTTATCTTATGCCTTTAGTAAACTTAGTGGGCAGACCGTTGGGCTTGGAGACAGTACCCACTGAGAACTACTGATTGATATAGTTCTCACACCATCTGTTGGTGACAGTTTTGTAGAGGCTTCCTTTCCGTTCCTGCTCTAGCTGGCATAATGGATCGATGTGAGGGAGTCGCGAGATAGATCCCTACTAGTGTAGTTTATTTTAGTGAGATAGATGTACCATCCCGAATTGTGGGATTTTACTGTACACTGATGTATTTTATTATTTTACGTTACCTCCCTTTTTGGATTCATAGATGTTGTATAGGAGGATTTTATGTGTACCATTCCTGTGGATTAGATTATATATTATTTATTTTTGGGAGTTCGATCTTGTGCCTTTATTTTTTTTCAGTTGTGCAGTGGTTTGGATTTTTACTTTACAACAGTTATTCTTTCTCTAATATTTGTATAACTATTAGTACTATATTTTGCAGGTTAGACACTTCGCCTATGCGGGGTTTCCCATATGGGTGGCAGATCTGTTGGCAAACCCGTGTCGCAGTTTCGACCCTGGGGCGTGACACCAAGGATTTAGTGGGTGGTTGGGGAATAGTATGATCTAATGGGTGGAAATGATCAAAAGGGTAGATCTAACGGTAGAAAACTTGGTAGCACCAAATGTTTGGTGCTATCGATAGTATAGTAGCCGAACAACATATATAGAAAGAGAAAGAAAGAGAGAGTGAGAGATCTAGAGAGAGAGAGAGAGAGAGAGAGAGAGAGAGAGAGAGAGAGTCCGGCTACTATGCTTGTAAAAGCACCAAGCAATTGGTGCTTGTAAGTTTTCTACCGTTAGATCTACCCCTTTGACTAATTTCATCCCTGTTGGGGCCAAAATGTGGCTTGCGCGCGATCGACTCCAGGGGGTGACCCTCAGAGATGTCGAGTGCGTCGCGTGCCAATGGATCAAGTGATCGGGCCGAGAAGGGATCCGCTCGGACGGGTTCTCCTCTTGTAACTTCTCACGACCGTTCGGCCTAAGATATCCGAATCGGGTTTACGGTGGTTGAGAGGGATTGCAGGGTTCGACTTAGAATAACCGAACCCGAAGAAATGAAAATGACACTGCTGAGAGCCGATTGTAACTTTAAACCACAAGAAATACAAATAAAGACACGGCTGATGAGCCGGTTTACACTTTATATTGATTGGGAAGGGGATACAATGACAGGGTGATGAGCCGATTATAACTTTGTGGAACAAGAAAAAGGGATACAAGGAAGAAAGTAGAGATAGAAGGATTACAAGTAAGCCTACTCCTAAGAAAGCAGTAAAGAAACCGGTAAATGCAGATATGAAAAGTTAAGTTAACCTACTCCTAGATAAATGAAGAAGCTGGGGTGGTATCGAGCTTATGAGGTTGCCGGACCCCTTTTTCCTTCGTTGGTTTGCTTATTTATACAGTTTCGAACCAAGATATATAATAGTACAAGAAAATAGGCATATTGTGGCGAAACTAACGGCCACAAATATATACAAATTCGCCACAAAATATTTTTTGTGGCCAGAATAGCTTTGCCACAACGTCGCCACAATAGGACCGCTACAAAAAGATATTATGACCAAAAAAAATTTTCGTCACAAAATGTTCTATGAATTTACGGCGAAAGGATTCGTCACAAAACTTCTAACAATCACCATAATAAGTTACCATATGGCTACAGATAGTGATTAAAATACTAATAAGAAATCTAACGTTTTGTGTGAAAAATTACTTTTGGCCACAAAAGACATCATATAATTTATGACAACATTTAATATCAGCCACAAATAATATTCAACTTATTGTGACAATTTATTTGATGGCCACACATATGCCACACATTTTATGACCAAATAAAATATTGGCCACTAAATGTATGGCCAAATATAGTGGCGAAATTAAATAGTCGGCCACAAATAATGTTGGAATTATTGTGACAAATGTATTTGATGGCCACACATACTGCCACACATTTTTGGGCCAAATACAATATTGGTCACAAAATGTGGTGTAAATATAGTGGCGAAATTAAATAGTCGGCCACAAATATCAATTGTATTATTGTGACAAAATCCATTTGATGGCCACTCTTAATGGTGTGGCCAAATAAAATATTGGCCACAAAATATGAAAAAAAATATAGTGTGGCCAAATATTGTTCCAGTCACTATAAGGTTTTCAAATTATATATATTGTGGCTATTTATTATTTGGCCACAGAAAACTTGTAGTACTAATTTAGATCCAAAAAAAATAAATTTTACATATTATTACTGCACCATAATAGTTGAATACTACTCAATCAGGATTTAAACATAATATCAATCACAATAATCAAGATATATTCAACAAAATACAGAAAGTGAATAGGAGTTCAACTGACATAATCAAAATAAGCTAACAGTTAATTGTTTATAGAATCCATCATTTGTACCCAACCACATATGTTTTCAATCTCATCCAAATCACATATGATATTAATAACTCTTTAGAATCAAGATAATAGAAATTCTAGGCTAAAAGTGAAATGAAGTTCTTGAGATGATCCAACTCGAAAATATTGAGCTTCCAAGGTTTAGTCCTGTAGAATAAAAAAGAATAATGATAAGAATTGTGCATATTGTCTATTTATTTTATCAAAAAAGTAAAATATATTGCTAATTTATACCTATTTAAGACATACTTAAATTAAGCATACTTTAAGCCGAAATATTTAATCTGAATTCATTCCGCTCATTTTAATTCAAATTATATTAAGTAACTTACATTTCCTGTCGATGTTGGTTGAGTAGGCACAGGCAATCCCATTTGTAAAAGTTGTTCCATCATACTACGCATCTGAGAATTCATCTCGGCACGCATTTGTGCTTGTATTTCAGCAATTCGTGCCTCAGCTTCTCTCTCCCTTTGGCTCATCCGCTCCTCCACCTCAGCTTGAATTCGTGTTGCCATTTCATGTTCCATCTCTGCTCGTACTTGCGCATGAATCCTTTGTCCTTTAGAACCGCCCCTTTCTTTAGGAATAGGATCTCGGCCCATACCACGAATGCAGCTAAATCGATAACCAAGTGCTAATGTATATGCTTGTTCCGTGGATAGAGTGTTTTTTTCGTACTGTTTTAATTGATCATCATGAAGTTTTTTCATCCGATTATATGCATCTTCAGCATCATTATCAACCCAACTGCCATCTCTCTTCCTCCTCGCCTTTTCCCACAGCCTCATATATTCAGGCTTTTCCTCTCGCTCTATCATTTGCTCCGATGTTAAGTTCTCTATAGGGTTCCTCTGTTAACGCACCACTACAACACAATAAGGTTATAGCGACACTTTTAAGTGTCCCTAAAACCTAGAAAAAGTGTCACTAGCAAAATTACCGACACTTATTATAGTGTCGCTATATGCGCAGTCGTTAGGGTATATAGCGACACATTACTAAGTGCTGGTATATCCCAAAAAAAGTACTGCAATTTAGCAACACTTTTTTATACTTTTAGTGACACACTTATGTGTCCCAAATTTGAAAAAAGAAAGTTATATTTTTTTAGCATAGTGACACTTTATAAGTGTCCCATTATCATTAAAAATAATAATATTATATTTAAACATATAGTGTTAAACTTTAGTTAAGCTAATCACATTTATATTAAATCGATAAGACTAAAAAAAACAATCAATAAAGTTTTAAAAATTTTCATTAAAACTTCAATCAATAATATTAATCCCAATAAAAAAATATAAAAAATTCTACTATTGCATAAACACTCGAAATAATAGGGGAACAAAAAAAAAAATTTCATCACTTTTTTATTCACGATGAATTAGTAAGATCTTCAAATGCATCACTCTTATAGCATATATATTGCTTTCAATTTAGTTGTGCGCTCTTGTAATGTATATGTTGGCGCAGACAAAATATCCATCCTACAATGGCAGACAAAAATAAACATTAGCATAAATAGTTAATTCACCAATCAAAACCAATATTAACTTAAACAAAAATTTAGTAAGAAGTATTAAACAATCTAGCAACCAAATAGAATAATTTTACTCCTTTTCGTTCAATCCACTTCAAAACATTAACCTGCATGCTTTATCACATGAAATTGCAATTTGACTTATTTATTTGATCATCAATAGTAACTATGAGGATACAAGTTAGAAAGTTCGTAGTTAATGTAGATTGGAGGGAAGCAAAGAATGTAAAGAGTAAGTTCAGTAAGGCTATTTAAATACCATAATAATTTTATGAACAAGCCAATCAATAAATGTATTATGCCCCTTCGCTATTCGGCTCCTCGCCAAGGAGAGATCAAAATGTGCAGGATCTGTTCCAACAGCAGTCGGAAGATGGCTCAAACACCTATGCTTCACATAAATTTCGTCATAATAGCCAGACAGCATACCAAAGAAACCAGCAAAATTAACTAAGCGTAAGATTAGCACAAGTAGGAATTGAGTACAAGCTAAAGAATATGTTCAAAGAAGATAGACATTAGCAAAAGAGCCAACTACCAGATGGTAGCAGCGGGGGAGAATGATCAGAGCAAACAATAGCAACCCTGGTGCTGCTTTTGTAGTGCAGCACTTAGCAATCAAGTGACATGCAGCTCATGTTGAGCATCAGGGCAGTTTCTTTAATCATAAATGAAAGAATTGAAATGCACAACCAGAGTCAAGCCATCAGCATTGCCTCCTTCCTCACAACAATTACTCATTGTGTTTTTGCACGTGCATATGTTTCCTTGTGGGTTGGCAGATTGTCAAATTAGCCGTAGAGGATTAAAGACTATTGGCACACAACTCAACAAAACTCAATAAACATATGCCGCAAGAACAAAAAAAATTCATTGTTTGATATGCAAAACATAAATGCCATTAGCTAGTCTTATTTCATAGAGCAAAATAAGAAGGCAGCTGGCACCAAACACAAGAAGCAACAACGATAGGATAATTCTTGATAATACTTCATCATCCTAAGTTATTAAGATTGACTTCCACGTACCATCAAAAGAAGTGATAGAGAGACAAATTTTGGGATTTAAAATAAAGAAAAATATGAACGTACCATATTTCGCAATGTTGCTAACCATCGTGATGGACATAAAGGAGATGATGCATATAGCAAACGATCAATGGTTGTACGAACCAAACTTGCAATCCTAACAAAAAAAAAAAAAAAAAAAAAAAAAAACTATTTGTGAGATACCAGTAATTGATATCATAATATTATCCATGGCAAATCATGTAGTACTCCCGGTACTATCCAGGCTCGATACTATCAACTCATTTTCAATGACAACGCATCCAAATAGGATGATCCACTTAGTCAAAGATGATATAAGGAGTTTGAAGTTTCTAGGAACTGAATGTCATTACTTTTCAACATGATCTATCTCATGATCTAATAGTCCAAAAATTAACAATTTTCAACCGCCAGGATGAGGTACTTACTCATTTAACAGTTTAAAAAGATCTCATATATTTTGAGAATTACAAAATAATCTTTTTGAGGTTTGAGGAATTACAGAGTAACAGTTTAAAAAGATCCAAACAGATGATTCACTTGGCAAGATTCATGCGCGGCACGGTACCATGGAGAGGTTTGAGCAGCACAATGCCATGCTACAATTTTTATATACTTTCCAAGAGTATAATCCTAAACTAAAAATGACACCTAATTTTACAGGAGATTTTGGATAATCTGAAAACTTTCAATAGCAAGAAAGATAGAACATTAATGACAATATGTGTTCTGAAGACCTCTATGCAGGAAATGAAAATCAACTGATAATTCTTAAAATTTAATTCCAGATTAATTTGACAGATTTTTTAATTCTCTAAACCTGATTGGTGCTACACTGAAATGGAAGAAGCGTGCAGGTAACATTAAAAGAATGCCAACTACACATACAAAAAGTATGTCCATATTGAGAATTACAAAAGTAACATACTCTGAGTCAGTTTCCTCGTCAAGCATGGCAAACAAGTTCTCTTCAATCTTCTTATCAATCAGAGCAACCTGTAAAAACAATATGAAGCCTTGTGAGCAAACGGAGAAAATGATGTGCCATTAGTTTGATGTACGATGTCTAACAGAAAGCAGAAAAAGTTTTGATGCCCTCAAAGATAAAAAGCTCTAGAGTTTACATTAAACTTCTGCTAGAAACTTTATTAACAAGGAATTAAGTGCCGTGGCACGGGGGCGTGCCGCTCAGCCTGGCACGGTACGGGCACGCTTCCGTGCCGACACATGGTACGCTTGCGTGCCGATGGATACGCATGACCTCCCAGTGGCACGCTCTAGCACAAATTTTTTATTTTATTTTTTTTGTTCCCAATAAGCTCTTATAATATTATTTTGAAATGTTTAGTCAAAAAAATATGAATATTGGCTATATATAGCTTATTATACTCACCAATTAACATATTGATAATTTTTTTATATATAAAATAAATACAACTATACCTCATAGAAAATAAAAATAACAATATAATAATAAAATTCACTAGTATAAAGTATTTAACCATATATTTACTGTAAAACCATGTGTTAAAAAAAAAAAAAAAGAAAGAAAGCTCAGCACGCTCGGCACGGCACGGGCTATACCCATTGGGTATCGCTTGAGACATGGGTATCGCCGAGACCGGGGGGGGCTTGGGCGTAGATACCCCCCCCCCCCCCCCCCCCCCCTACCGTGCCCCTATTGTAGGGGCACGGTACGTGCCGCTCGGCACGGGGCGGCACTTAATTTCCTGTTTATTAACAAAGCAAGATTACCACAATGATATTGATTTATTTCAAGAGAAACCTTAGTCAATATAATCTGTTTTTCTTCAAGTTGTGTATGTACCATCTAGCAGAGCGGAAAGAATGATGAGTTATTAAGAGATTCAGCCTATTCATAACAATAAATTTTAACCTAGTCCTCTTAAATGCTTAATGAGTGCATAGGATAATATTTCATCGAGAGGAAACAGCGGAACTGCTCATTTTTGAGAAAAATCTGGAAATGAAAACTTTTCCATAACAAAAAGGGAAATCAACCATTCCAAAGAAAAGATGAAGTAAACTTAACAGTAAAATTCCTTTGCAAGAGTGAAGCACCAGATGGAAATATCCGACCCAAAGAAATAGCAGGCACAACAGAAACTTGAAGAGGAGCAGGTTAAAGACTGTGAGTAAATCTGAGTAGAATGCCATGCATAACAAAATCTCTCATCATTGTCACTATCATCTGAATATTCTTGACTAATGTTTATGATAGAGAACAATTCAAGTTCGGAAGGTTCCATTAAAACAATGGAAAAGCTCCTACAAACATCCATCACCTTGACATCAACCTTCTACAAATTAGTGGCTAGCACATAGATAAAAAGTTCGTCTGAAGCCAGCCAGATGAAATTGTTCATTGCTGGAAGGATCTTCAAACACCACAGAGAACTTTAAATAGGGCAGTTGTAAACCAAAGAGCCAAAAGCAACAAATTCAGTACTATGCCCATAATTCAAGGTTGTACTAAGTACATTACAATAATCACTACAGATAAACTACTACCTCATAGCATCAACCTTTTAAAGATTAATTGCCCATTCTGCTAACTGGAAGTTGCGACATATTTTGTTGTTTGACACGTTAAACAGGCCTATAGAAATGCTTGTAGAAGAAAAGGATAGACGTATTCAGTTGGTTGACAAGACTCGCTAATCAGAACATTTCCAAGTCCAAGCTTTGTTTGCAAAGCAGTGATTGTAAATTAGTAGAATACTAAATCTTTTCGGGCAGGGTACAACCAAGTGTGACAAGATAGAACTCAATTGACTAGGGAATAATACACAGATCAGACATGATTATGCAAGGGCACATATGTACAATATTTCTAGAAAAAGAAGGTTTATAATAAAAGTCGATAGCATATTATTTAAAGATCATCAAGCATTTCTTACCGGATCCTTTTCAATCAGATGACGCAGAGTTGATACGGCAAGATGCCTCAGGCTTGGCTGTTTCAGATAAATAATAGTATGAAATGAAATAGTATCACATCACTAGCAAATAATTTCCTGTGGACTTTAACATCACCTGTCTTGAGTTTAGTGTTGGAAGAAGATTTTCAACGTGAGAATGCACAGGGACAGCTTGGCGAGCAAAAATAACAAGTTGCTGGGTGAACCGAACAGATCTGCAAGAATAACAATAAACCTTACTATTTACTGTATAGTTATTGACCTATTCTCCAAAATATAAACATCCTACAACAGCTCAATAAAATTATATCGAAAACTGAAAATTTTTTGACTCCATATCCAACTGAATCTTTAAAATAAAAAAGACACAATTTAGGTAGTGACATACTCAACAAGTGTTGCTGTCTCCTTGCAAGAGCTTATTTCTGCAATAGCAGACTAAATAAAACAAAAGGAACTGAGTTAATATAACCAAAAAACTTATCTAGAAATTTCTATAGTCAAAAACTTAGTAGCCAAGTAGCTCTTCTTTATACAGAGTACAAACTTAAAAAATACTTAAGACGCCAAAGGGATAAAAAAGATTAAGGATAAAATTACTACTTGCACATAAACAAACCTTGCAACGTGAAAAGAATGTACTTCCAGGAGAAAGCTCAGGGCCAAGGACAACAACTATTGCATTTATAAGATGTCCTATCTCCTGTCTAAGATCCATATATACATTTTCATCTGATAAAAGAATTTCCATTGCAAGGAAGAGTGTTCCCTATGTACCACAAAAGGAAGCAAAGAATATAGTCAGATCAAACTCTACACATAGAATACATATACCATAATTTTTATGTGCAAAGCAAAAGAAGGGATAACTGATAGTGTTTTAAAAAGACTTAATTAATTGGTTGAAAATAAATGTGTAATTGTATAACTTGTAATGTCAAACTTTGGCATCTGAGATTTGGTATAGAAAATGACCAGTTCAGCCTCTGAAAATGGGAAGATGTATTGGGAATTTCACTCTTACCAACAAAAATCTGGTCATGTAACTCTCACTCATTTTCAGTTATGGAAAACAGTGAAAGTAAGTTTCAGTTATATGTTTAAAAATGGTTAGGATATGTGCACTGTAAAGGATTAGAAAAAATATACCAAAAAAGATATTAATCTAGAAGACTAGTTTGGGTAGGTATTGAAGGCAAGTTTAGCTAAGCATATAGAGCTATGCTATCCCGGGATCGCTCTTAACTGGATTAATCACCATTACCATTACCAAACAAACCACGAAGAGCGAGCTAAAAAGGAAATGGTCGGGGAGATGGAGATGGAGCAAGCAACCTAGCTGAAGCGAAGCTTGCTTCAACGATGCCTCGGTGAAGGACCTGATCTCGCTGTTGGTGTCGAGCGCCGCCGTGAGGCACTCCACGAGCCATTTCTGGTCCTGGTCGACCGACGCCTCCATCGAGGGGAAACCCTAGCGTGAGAATGCCGAAGAAGAAGACGACAACGATCTTAACTCTAGGGTTCCGTTCGCAGAGAGAGAGAGAGAGAGAGAGGATTCGATCGAATGGCCTTGAGCACGGCCTCCTACGGCGGGCCCTGCTCGTCAGGGTTGGGCACCGACGATGACGAGCAGCGCAAGGTAGCGGCCGCGGCAGCGAAGCCAGAGAGTGGAACACTACCCTAGATCGTCGTCGGAGGAAGATGAGGAAGTGGGGGGGATTGAGCTCGGAGAGGGGGAGGGAGATAAGAGGGAGAGCTCAGAGAGCTGGAGATCGAGTTCGTGCGGAAAAGGGGCGTTCGCGTGAGCTCGAGCTCGAAAAAGGGGTTTCACCGTAGGAGGGTTGGGTTTGGGTTGGGGTTAGGATTAAAATTTTGAGATTTAAAATTTAAATTATTATTTAAAAATTAAACATATAATTTTAATTTTTAAAATTTAAATTTTTAAATTTAAATTTTATCATAAATATTAAATATTAAATTTAAAATTTAAATTTTAATATTTAAATTTTTTAAAATTTTTAATTTGGAATTTTTAAAATTTGATTTTAAAAATCAAAATCACTTTTTAAATACTCTATGGAATAATAATTTTTTCCATAGAGTTTGGGCTTTGGGCCAAAGATTGTGGTTGGTGTGTGTGGTGGATTGAGTAGGAATAATAATTTTTTTTTTTGGATTGAGTTTAAATTTGGGCTTTGATTTATAAATGGGACACTTGCATAAAAGTGTCCCAACAATGTGTCGCTATAACCTTATTGTGTTGTAGTGCACATAGGTAATATTTTATATAATAATTACACTTTAAAAATAAGAATGAAAAATTATCTACAATGTAAAATTAATAGACTATTAGATAGAAAGAAGAAATTACCATATAATATATATTTCTAGCAATCGACATTGTACCCACACGCGAAACCATAGTTTGCTTGCTTCTGTTCGCTTGGTTTGCCGCACTAACACACTATTAATATGAGAAAATAGTTAGTAAATCATATATATATAATAAAAAAAATTTTTAAAAAAATAGAATTATAAAATTCGTTGTTATCTTAAACTTTGGATCGTTTCAATAGTTAATAAGCCAATTCCAATCCTCTTTATCAATGTCCTCCGGGCAAAGCGCTCGTCTTTGTTCATCAGTCTTATACTTTTTGTAATAAAATTTGTACAAACGATAACGCCATGCATTGAAATGATCACGAAGTTGTTGCACAATAACACTAAGAACATGAACCTCATCCGAAAGGGCAAATTTTTTCTTTAAAATAGTAATATAAATACGAAAAGAATAAAAACAAATAAACAAATAATTAGAAATATAGTAACTATAAAAGATTTTACTTAAAACAGAGTAAAAAGATAAAATTCTAATAAATACTTACATTAACAAGTTGAACCATCTTATCAATTGTATAAGTAGGAATTTTACTCTACTTTTCAACATTCAATGGAGCATGTTGTTTGACTATTTGAGATGTCTCCATGATGAATTGTTGGGCATTGCCACCAACTACTCGTCGTAGGTCTGATGGAATATTTACCGATGGTTTGGTCGTCTCATATGATTTTCTCATTTTGGCCTATTTTATACCCATAGTCTTTTTACATGTTCTCTTTCTATTAGAACATGAAGCTAACATAAAACAATAAAATTCGTTATTTTACAAAATAACAAATATGAACATTAGATATTTTTTTTAAAAAAATAAATAATTTGAATGGAATTGAGAAGAATGTAAATCAGGTTTAGAAAGAAACTATGTTGTAAGTAATTAGTAATATCAGCACTACTCCCATTGAGTGCATTGTGTGAATCTGTTGATAGATGCTCCGTTCGAGGTTATGGGATATTAGATTCCATTCGTGGGTGATGCTCCCCAAACTCTTCAATTGATGGAGTTGGATTGGCCTGTTGAGTTACAACTCTACTCCTACTATTTTCATATCTTGATCTACTCGTCATTGTATCTGTAAAAAAATTATTAAAAAAAATATCAATTGTATCATAAGAGAACTAAAAATGGAAGTGAAGTTTGTAGAGATAGAATTTTATTTTCGTAGAAAAAACTATAAAAAGGAGAACATTGAATAATCTTAGTATTCAAGACAACTTACCTTAAACAATATCATACAAATTATTTGTGCAATCCTACTCATCTTCGCCAACTTCCATTTGTTCTTCACCTTCATCATCTTCGTCAACTTCTATTTGTTTTTTATTGATAATAATGCTATCAACATCATTTCTCCTCAAAGAAGCAATGGCATTGTTACGGAATTTAAGTTGGCGTATTTCGTGAATTCGGTTAAGTCTTGAAGATTGAAGGTAAAGAAGGTTGGATCATATAACTCAATCTCAAGAAAGAAGAATTCAAAAGGATCAGGTATGTTGAACTTAATATCTTTGGTGATCCGAATACTTCTTATAGTGTAGAAACACTTGGATGAACTTGTAATTGCATAATTATCAAAAACTGGACATGGGACATGTTCAGGATCCGGATCAGGCTTTGCAATCCAGATCCCGAAGGTGGTTCGTTCATACATCAGTTCAATCCGGATCGTAGCTTCCCTTGATCCGGATCCCGAACACTGGGTTTACCATTTTATTTGAACGATCCGGATCAGGCTTTGCAATCCGGATCCCGAACGTTGATGTTTGGTGAACTGTATGAACGATCCGGATCAAGCACTTCGATCCGGATCCCGAACCTTCGTTTTTCTGGAAACTGTTTTTCTCGCTACTGCAATCTAGATCGCCGATCTCCGATCCGGATCGTCGTCATGAAAAATTCCAGAAAAAGATAGTTTTTGATCCTTATCTTTTTCCAAGGGTTTCTAACCTATAAATAGACCCTATGATTCTTTTTCTAGGGCTAATCCACATAATCGAAAAAGAAGCTGTCATCTTTTATACGGCCTAAGATCCACATATAGAGAAGAAAGGAAATCATAGATTCTATCTTATGTTTCTTCATCTATATTGATTGATTTGATTCTAGGTTTTAATACTCAAATTTTGAGTTGAATCAAATCAATGAATACTTAGATGGTATTTCCGATCTATTTCTAATCTAAGTATTCGGCGGATCATCACCACCCAAAAACAACGATTTACCCCAAAATCGGCGCGTGGACTCGCGTGGCCTTGTGGATTCAAGGTGCTACCGCTCTCGTGGATTCGGAGCGAGGTACGTTCGTGGATTCGAAGCGTGCTACTGGGTGAAGACCGTGGATTTGGTCGGACGTCGTGGACTCGACGTTGGACGCTGTGGATTCGGCGTTGGACGCACATCGTGGATTCGAGAAGCGTCGTGAAGCGAGCGGAGAAGATCAACTAGGAGCGTATTGAAAAGGTTGAGTTGTCTGTGAGTACGGTATATCACCTTGTACGTGTTTAATTCTAGTGGATTTCACCGTGTTATCGGTCCCGTGGTTTTTTACTCCGGTTTGGAGTTTTTCACGTAAAAATCTCTGCGTGTTATTTATTTTTCCGCATTGGGTTTTATATCGCAAAGATTTTTGAGTGTTTAGTGTTTACACCTATTCACCCCCCTCTAGGTGTTTTTTCCCTAATTTAGATCCAATTATGCATAACCCGACAAGTGGTATCAGAGCGGGAATAGGGTTGTAAACAATGGTTGAAGGTGGAAACATCAACAGACCTCCGTTCTTCGATGGAACAAATTATGCGTACTGGAAAGTACGGATGAAAGCCTTTTTAGTTTTCATCGACGAACGGGTGTGGCAATCAATTGAATTAGGATGGACTAATCCAACTGAAATTATTGGTGATGTTCGCACCATCAAACCTAGGTCGAAATGGACCAAGGAAGAGATTGATATATCTTCTTACAATGGCAAGGGAATTAATGCTTTATTTAATGCCTTATCACAAACAGAGTTCTCTCGCGTCTCGGCATGTGAGACTGCGAAAGAAATCTGGGATGTTCTTCAAGTTACGCATGAGGGAACTAACCTTGTGAAGATTCAGAAACTGCAAATGCTTACGAGCAAGTTTGACTCTATTTTCATGGCAGAAAATGAATCGTTCACAGACTATTACACACGATTGCAAGACATCGTAAACTCATGTTCTAACTTGGGAGAGAAGATTCCAGAATTTAAAATTGTAAGAAAATTATTAAGAACTCTTCCTGAAAGATTTCGTTCCAAGGTCACAGCCATTGAAACTATTAAACACCCGGACGAAATCCGTGTAGAAGAATTAGTTGGTTCTTTACAAACTTATGAAATGACATTTCCTACTAACTATTCTTCGGGAAAGGCATCCTCTTCTAAGTCTTCAGGTTATGCTTTGAAAACAACAAAAGAAGAAGACGCGGATTCATCCTCCTCAGGCGATGACGAGAACCTATCTATGGAGGACTTTGAGAAGCAGCTCGCTCTCTTGACAAGGAAGTTTCGCCGAAATTTTCGAAGGGGTAATTCAAGGAAAACTCCATCCTTCGGAAAGTGGAAGAAAGGCAAGGGTTCTTCAAGTTACAAGTCAAGAAAGCAAGAGGGTTTTTCTAAGGATAAGAAAAGCACAGAAGGACAAGTCCAATGCTTCAAGTGCCGAGGATACGGCCATATCTCAACGGAATGTCCAAATAAGAATCCGTCCAAGAAGAAGGTGATGCAAGCCGTCACTTGGGATGACACCTCATCGTCAAATGAGTCATCGTCGAGTGATGAAGAAGACAACGCAACAGCGTTCCACGCGTCCACATCTTCACCCTTCATGTGCTTAATGGCAAGTACATCCGAGTCATTGTCCAACTCCACTGTTGAAAAGAATGCAACGGACAATGAATTGGATGATTCGGAAGGTGAAGATTTTGCTCTAGCCTACCACAGACTTTTAAGGGATTCAAAGAAACTGGCTAAGCAAAACAAGGGGTTGAGAGGGAGATTGCAGGATCTCGAAGAAGAAGTAAAAAGGGTAACTTCTCTCTCGACCGATCTTGAAGTGGAAAGGGATAATCTGATAAAAGCAAATGTTTCCCTTCAAGAGTCCAATGAGCAACTCGAGAAGAATTATATAGATATGGTGAACAAAGCAAATTACTTCTTGAAGCTCAACGGCGAGGCTCGACAGGAAAAATTGGAAATGACAGAGACCATTCTCCAACTCAAGGATGACTTACAGCGATTTTCATCAGAAAGGAGTAAGTTGGATAAGCTTCTTGGTCTTGGTCAATCAAACAAGTTCGGCCTCGGATACAATCGAACTGAAGATAATTTTAGTTCGGTTGGGACAGTTTTTGTGCCTCAGTCGGTATCTCCTCCTCAGACACCGGAATTCACGACAGCAATGACAACAAGCCTACTTCACCCTCCTCGGAATCGTCAAGCACTAAGGTATGTTTTCGTTGTAATTTTGCAGGGCACATAAGGAGAAATTGCAAGATGGGAGCCAAACGGTCAACTCAAGCACTTCTTGCAACGACTACCAAAAGGGTGATTCCTCGGAAATCAAATGGAAATTCTTTGAAGGAAAAGAGCCTCGGTAGTTCATCAAACAAGACGACGACGTCAAGGAAAAGCGACGGATCAAACAAGACGCTTTCACCAAAGGTATCAACCTCACACTCATTTCCGACGTACACCAAAACTCGAAAGGTTTGGGTACGCAAAGGTGAATTCTTCTTTCATACTTGAATCACGTCGGTACCAAACGGCCCTTGGAATTATATTGCATATGGATCTTATGGGGCCGACACGTCAACCATCCTTGGGAGGTAAATGGTATATTTTCTTATTGGTTGATGATTTCTCTCGGTATTCTTGGGTAGCATTTTTAAAAGAGAAAGCTGATACTTTTGATTCTTTTCACGAGTTTTGCCTTCGTATTATGATTGAAAAGAATGAAAAGATCATTCGTGTTAGAAGTGATAGAGGTGGAGAATTCATAAATTCTAAATTCGTTGAATTTTGCACTTCCAACGGTATTAAGCATGAATTCTCAGCACCCTATACACCTCAACAGAATGGTGTTGTCGAGCACAAAAACAGGGTTGTTCAAGAGATGGCACGTGTTATGCTTCACAGCCGGAATTTACCGCTACATTTTTGGGCTGAAGCTGTGAACACTGCAATCTATGTTATTAATCGAGTTTATTTGCGCCCGGGAACGTTAAATACACCATATGAACTATGGTGTGGTAGAAAACCCAACATCAAATATTTTCGCATCTTCGGGAGTCGGTGTTACATTTTACGTGACCGTGAAAATCTTGGAAAGTTTGACTCTCGAAGTGACGTAGGAATTTTCTTAGGGTATTCTACAAATAGTAGAGCATATCGGGTATTTAACTTGGAATATAAGACGATCGTAGAATCTATAAATGTTAAAGTAGATGAAGCTTTCCACTTTGCATCTAATAAATCTACTCCTGATATCTCTCTTGATAATGATACTCCTGTAAGTGCATCTTGTTACGGATTTTGAGTTGGCGTAGTTTCGTGAAAGTCTCAAGTCTTGAAGATTGAAGGTGAAGAAAGTTGGATCATTTAACTCAATCTCAAGAAAGAAGAATTCAAAAGGATCAGGTATGTTTTACTAAAGATTTTGTGTGATCCGAATACTTCTTGTAGTGTAGAAACACTTGGAAGAATCTTTCATTGCATAAAAATCAAAAACTGGACTTGGGACATGTTCAGGATCCGGATCAGGTTGTTCGATCCGGATCCCGAAGGTGGTTCGTTCATACACCAGTTCAATCCGGATCGTAGCCTCTCTTGATCCGGATCCCGAACACTGAGTTTACCATCTTCCTTGAACGATCCGGATCAGGCTTCGCAATCCGGATCCCGAACGTTGATGTTTGGTGAACTGTATGAACGATCCGGATCAAGCACTTCGATCCGGATCCCGAACCTTCGTTTTTCTGGAATTGCCTGACTCGTTACGACGATCCGGATCACAGCTAATCCGATCCGGATCGCCGTCCGTAAAATCTCCAGAAATGTTAGGTTTTTGATTCTTATCTCCTTCCTAGGGTTTCTAACCTATAAATAGACCCTATGACTCTTCTTCTAGGGTTAATCCAAAAAGAGGCCGAAAATAAAAATAGCCGTCATTTTCATATATACGCCTCTAGATCCACATATAGAGAAGAAAGGAAATCATTAGAGAATACTCTATGTTTCTTCATCTATATTGATTAGTTTGATTCTAGGCTTTCATACTCACATCTTGAGTTGAATCAAACTAATGAATACTTAGATGGTATTTCCGATCTATCTTTGATCTAAGTATTCGGCGGATCATCACCACCCAAAAACAACGATTTACCCCAAAAATCGGCGCGTGGATTCGCGTGTCCTTGTGGATTCAAGGTTCAACCGCTCTCGTGGATTCGGAGCGAGGCACGTTCGTGGATTCGAAGGGTGCTATTGGGTGAAGACCGTGGATTCGGTCGGACGTCGTGGATTCGACGTTGGACGCCGTGGATTCGGCGTTGGGCGCAGATCGTGGATTCGAGAAGCGTCGCGGAGCGAGCGGAGAAGATCCTCTAGGAGCGTATGGAAAAGGTTGAGTCGTAATTGTGTACGGTAAATCACCTTGTACGTGTTTTAATTATAGTGGATTTCTGCCGTGTTATCGGTCCCGTGGTTTTTTACTCCGGTGATGGAGTTTTCCACGTAAAAATCTTGCGTATTATTTTTATTTCCGCATTGGGTTTTTATCGCAACGGTTTTTGAGTGTTTATACGTTTACACCTATTCACCCCCCTCTAGGTGTTTTTTCCCCTATTTAGATCCTTATTACATATAACCCAACACATCTTCTCATGATAATACTTCCACTATTAATGATGCATCTAATGGTTCTTCAAGTTTATCTGATGTGCAGGAATCATCTCATGTACCTCCGAGTACTCCATTACAACAAACGTTACGCATCTCCAAGGATCATCCTGAATCAAACATCATTGGAGACCCACAAGAAGGAGTCAAAACTCGGAGACAGTTGGTTTGTGGATTCGCATGTTACGTTTCCATGATCGAACCAAAGAATGTAGATGAAGCTCTTCAGGATGACTACTGGATTGAAGCAATGTAGGAAGAGCTCCATCAGTTTGAACGCAACAAAGTCTGGGAATTAACGACGCCTCCGAAGCAACACAATGTGATCGGTACCAAATGGATTTTCAAGAACAAGAAAAATGAGGATGGTACCATCATCAGGAACAAAGCACGTTTAGTTGCTCAAGGCTACTCTCAAGTAGAAGGTATAGACTTTGATGAAACGTTCGCCCCTGTAGCTAGACTCGAGTCCATTCGTATCTTATTCGCTATTGCTTGTCACTTTAAAATAAAACTCTTTCAAATGGACGTTAAGAGCGCGTTTTTAAATGGGTTTTTAAATGAGGAAGTTTATGTGGCTCAACCGAAAGGTTTTGTAGACAGTAAACTACCTAACCATGTTTTTCGTTTGAAAATGGCTCTTTACGGTTTAAAACAAGCACCGCGAGCGTGGTACGAAAGGTTGACAAAGCACCTTTTGGAGAAGGGCTATACTCGAGGGGGAGCAGATCGGACTCTCTTTGTGAAGCATTATCAAAATAACTTCATTGTTGCACAAATCTATATCGATGACATTGTGTTTGGAGCAACAAAGGATAATGATGCTTCTAAATTCGCAGAAACCATGGAAAGCGAATTTGAGATGTCTATGATGGGGGAACTGACATACTCTCTTGGATTGCAAGTGAAACAAAATGGTGAAGGCATCCATCTGTGTCAATCCAAGTATGCAAAGGAGTTGGTAAAGAAATTCGGATTAGAAGATTCTAAAGATTTTCCTACTCCTATGGGAACTAGCAATAAGGGATTAGGAAGTGAATCTCTTAGTGAGAATGTAGATGAGAAACTTTATCGCAGCATGATTGGAAGTCTACTTTACCTCACAGCTAGTCGCCCGGATATATCCTTTAGTGTTGGGATTTGCGCGAGATATCAATCAGCACCAAAGGAGGTTCACCTGAAAGCGGTGAAACGGATCATCCGGTACATCAAAGGAACCATTAATTTCGGAATTTGGTATCCTATGGGAACAAGTCTAGATATTATTGGATACTCAGATGCCGATTGGGCAGGATCTGTGGATGATCGGAAAAGTACGAGTGGTGCATATTTTTATCTTAGCCATTGTCTTGTTGCATGGCATAGTAAAAAGTAAAACTGCATTGCACTCTCGACTGCCGAAGCGGAATACATCTCAGCGGGTAGTTGTTCAACTCAACTCATTTGGATGAAAAGCGTGTTGAGCGACTTCCGGATTTCAGCAACTTCGGTAACTGTTTTATGTGACAACACTAGTGCTATAAATATTTCAAAAAACCCTGTGTTGCACTCTAGAACAAAACACATTGAACTTAGATATCATTTTCTTAGAGAGCTAGTTGAATCAAATATTCTTCAAATTTCCTACATTTCAACTGAAGATCAATTAGCTGACTTGTTAACAAAACCTTTGGATCAAAAATGTTTTATTCATTTGCGTAAAGCAATTGGAATACTTTCCTTGAAATAACCTCTTTTTGAAACTTTTGTTTAGGTTAGGTTTTGTTTTTGTGTTTTTGTTCATTATCTATGCTTAGACATAGAACATTAATTGAGCATTAGTTTTGATTGACTTTAACTGCATCCTTTTATATATTTAGAAATCTATTATGCCTTAGATATCATAATATTTCATTTGATGCAATGATCATTTATGTCAATTAACTCATCTTTGTTTTGATCAAAGTCAATTTCTCTCTCGATGATCTCTTGGTATAGTTTTTATCTTATTTGACTGTTTAGTCGAGTATGAAATCGAGATCAATATTTGGCTAAATACTTTATATCTTAGATAATTGATAGCCAATTGAGGGGGAGTCAAAGAAAAAGTATTATGCTTAAAAGATGTGGAAAGAGTTACATCCCAATGAGGAGTGTGAAAACTACCACCACATGGAGGAAAGAGCTACCACCTCGGTCGTCCGAGTACTGTGTGCAGCTACCACGTGTATACCAAGCAAGGTTTTTCAAGTTTGATTAAATAAAATGCATGTTGAAATACTTGACTCTGTCAAAATTTCAAGGTTGGTATAAGGTGGGATTTTTAATGAAAGATGCTCAAAGAGCCACTCTATTCAATAAATTGACTAGATATATTATCTAACTTATCTGGGATGTTAGACATCTATTGATCTTTGTATTTCATTTTCTTTACCGAATTGATGATTTGATAAAAGCATTACTCATAAGATCAAGTTAGATGTAATTGAAGTTGTTCAACTTTAAGGGATTTAATTTTTATAAATTTTCGTTTCATTTGTTGGATGTTATTGATAGATTTGGTATAATATATTTCTTGTTGTATGAAACGATGATTTTCATTTAAAGTTGATACACAAAAGTGCTTACAATCTTTTTCTGGTTTTTCTAGAATTTCTCTGAAATTTTCTAAAGAAAAAGTTGGAGCCGATCCGGATTGGACCTGCCGATCCGGATCCCGAACGCAGATATTCTTCTGCGGGCAGCCGATCCGGATTGGACCTGCCGATCCGGATCCCGAACACAGTTTTTCTCTGCGGGTAGCCGATCCGGATCGTAATCACGAACTGATCCGGATCGCGGCTAGGGTTTTATATAGAACAAAAAGGTTTTGATTTCTTTTACTCCAATCTTTTGTTCCAAAGTTTCCAGAGCTTCTCTCTCTAGAATTCATCCATCTTGGAAGCTTTCAAACTCAAGTTCTTCGATTCCAAGTAAGTTTTATTGATCAAAATCTCGGTTTTTCTCAGTTTTTCTTATTCCTCCTCAAAACGTGATGAAATTCTTGTATCTATTTCGTTTGTGGATGGTTTTTGATCAAATTTCTTTTGAAATAAGAACTCTGGGTAGATTAGTTTTGATTATATGCTAGGTATTCTCAAGATAAACGGATTTTTTGGCCTTCGATTTCAAAAATTTCGGTTTTAGGGAATATAATGGGAATTTTCGAAAATCATGCGATTGATCTATTTTTAAAATTCTTTTTGCAAAACTAATTTGATTCTTAGTCTCTCTACACGATAATGATTGTTTGGGTACAATTTTTCTAATTTTTGAAAATTAACAATTTTTTCGTGTTCTTGAGTTGTTGCTCACAGGATTTCCTTTTTCACAAGAAATAGCAACAATGACGTTTTCATGGATTATCTTCCTGCTAGTTGCCATGGTACACACTCGAGCAACAAACAAACTGAAAAGAGCTAAGAAAACTCAACGGAAAGGTGAGTTTCATCTGGTCAGCGACTCAGAGGCTGAAGCAGATAATCAAGAAGTTGATTGGGACAAACTGTCGGATGATGAATCAATGCATGTTCAACCTAAGCAAAAGACTTTTGACACGTCAAAAGGTAAAGCGCCAATGACATCCTCTATCTCAATGAAAAGAAAGAGACTGGCTCGACGGTTTGGACGAGCACGAGGTCTCGAGATTAACGAACCAATAGTTCCGGATTCTCCACCTCGTGAGAAACAAGTGTTCGTTAATGCGGATCGCCTAAGGGCATTTGAGAATTGTGAGTGCATTGGCGAGAGGCATGTTAATATTGAGGCTCTACGAGATCACTCCCCCGAGTTTGGTGTTCTGATTGAACAAGCAAACCTTATTCAAGTATGCCGATTCCCAGAAATGCTTGGATACTGTCTGCATCACGTGAGGACCTTCTATACAAATGCACGACACCTTCGAGAAAATGAAAATGGTTCGATGGAGTTTTACACGAATATCCAAGGCACGAGGTTTAAAATCACTCCACAGTTAATTGGCGAGGTATTGGGAATGCAAGCCAGCAAGACAGGAGTTAATTACTTGAAGGGAAAGGTTTTGACAAACACGATGTGGCAAATGGTCATAAAGGGAATATGTTTGGAGGGAACTCAATCAACTGAGAAGTCTATCAAATCCAAAGAACTTCGTCTTGAGTACCGGTTTCTAAACTTCATCACTTGTTACAATATCCTTCCAAATATGCAGACGAAAGTCTTGAGATGGGATCGAATGTTGTTTTTGTATCTCTTAGGACATCCGTCAGAGGCAATGGGATTAAATATCAACATTCCATACATTATTTGGAATAGAATGACGAGATATGTTGAGCATCCTCATCCCACTGAAAGGATCCCATTTCCATTGATTATAATGAGGATCTTAAAGAGATTTCAAGTTGATATTAGTTCAACAACTTATCATCACTGCTTGGGCATGATCGATGAGTCCACCATTGTCAAGTCCCTTCACAAATTGCCTCATGTCACTCCAGTTCCTCCATGCGGAACGAAACCTAGTACCGGCACTTCCGCATCACCATCACAACCAGCACCCACACCAGCGGATGAAGCATCAGTCTCATCCATCTACAAAGAACAACAACGATTATCTTTTGAGCAGGAATAGATTTCGAAGGCACAGACGAGAATTTCCAGTGAGCTGGAGCTCATCACGGCAGCTCATATTACCATAACTAAGAAGGTCAATTCAATGAACAAGCTGGTGAAAAAGATGTTCTCTAAGATGGGCTGCACGAGCTCTGAAGACTCCGAATCTGATGACTAATTCCTTCCTTTTATTCTTTTTCTTATTCAGATTTTTAACTTTCTTTTGTGCAGGTTTTACGTTTTAGTTTTTAGTTTTTAGTTCTCAAACTATTGGTACTTGAACTGTTAACCATTCTCTCCATTTTGGTATTTTTTGGCTAAACTTTTGTGACAAAAAGGGGGAGAGAGAGATCAACAAAGATACAATGTGTGTGAGAAAGAAACTTGAAACTATAGAGGTAAGTAGAACTTGGTAAGTAGAACTTCAACTTTCGGTTTTCATTTGTGTTTGAATGCATGCCTCGACTAACTATTCGACTAACTATTTAGGCATGTAATATAACTAACAAGTTGATGTTCACTAACAAGACATTTGGATCTTGATTGCATAGAAGATATGTTGGTGTTTTAACTACGATCAATTTACATATCTGAATGTATAAATGTCATGGTAAGTATAAATGAGTATAAACTTCATCTCTGTATGTGGTTTTTGAATGATATAAAATTCTTGAGGTATCTAACGATTTCTTTTGTCAAGAATGATTTCTTTTGCAGAGAGTACAGATGTCTAAGTCTAGAGTCTGTTTTAGGAGTTTAACTCATGTATTTTATTTTGGATCTCCATTGTAAATTTTTGTTGTATGGTGATAGCAACAAAAATATCTTTTTGAATTTTCTTGAGTGGATCTATGTTTTGTCACGAAACCGCCAAAGGGGGAGATTGTTACGGAATTTAAGTTGGCGTATTTCGTGAATTTGGTTAAGTCTTGAAGATTGAAGGTAAAGAAGGTTGGATCATATAACTCAATCTCAAGAAAGAAGAATTCAAAAGGATCAGGTATGTTGAACTTAATATCTTTGGTGATCCGAATACTTTTTATAGTGTAGAAACACTTGGATGAACTTGTAATTGCATAATTATCAAAAACTGGACATGGGACATGTTCAGGATCCGGATCAGGCTTTCCAATCCGGATCCCGAAGGTGGTTCGTTCATACATCAGTTCAATCCGGATCGTAGCTTCCCTTGATCCGGATCCCGAACACTGGGTTTACCATTTTATTTGAACGATCCGGATCAGGCTTTGCAATCCGGATCCCGAACGTTGATGTTTGGTGAACTGTATGAATGATCCGGATCAAGCACTTCGATCCGGATCCCGAACCTTCATTTTTCTGGAAACTATTTTTCTCGCTACTGCAATCCGGATCGCCGATCTCCGATCCGGATCGTCGTCATGAAAAATTCCAGAAAAAGATAGTTTTTGATCCTTATCTTTTTCCAAGGGTTTCTAACCTATAAATAGACCCTATGATTCTTTTTCTAGGGCTAATCCACATAATCGAAAAAGAAGCCGTCATCTTTTATACGGCCTAAGATCCACATATAGAGAAGAAAGGAAATCATAGATTCTATCTTATGTTTCTTCATCTATATTGATTGATTTGATTCTAGGTTTTAATACTCACATTTTGAGTTGAATCAAATCAATGAATACTTAGATGGTATTTCCGATCTATTTCTAATCTAAGTATTCGGCGGATCATCACCACCCAAAAACAACGATTTACCCCAAAAATCGGCGCGTGGACTCGCGTGGCCTTGTGGATTCAAGGTGCTACCGCTCTCGTGGATTCGGAGCAAGGTACGTTCGTGGATTCGAAGCGTGCTACTGGGTGAAGACCGTGGATTTGGTCGGACGTCGTGGACTCGACGTTGGACGCTGTGGATTCGGCGTTGGACGCACATCGTGGATTCGAGAAGCGTCGTGGAGCGAGCGGAGAAGATCAACTAGGAGCGTATGGAAAAGGTTGAGTCGTCTGTGAGTACGGTATATCACCTTATACGTGTTTAATTCTAGTGGATTTCACCGTGTTATCGGTCCCGTGGTTTTTTACTCC
This sequence comes from Tillandsia leiboldiana, assembly GCA_029204045.2. Classification (NCBI taxonomy): domain Eukaryota; kingdom Viridiplantae; phylum Streptophyta; class Magnoliopsida; order Poales; family Bromeliaceae; genus Tillandsia; species Tillandsia leiboldiana. The sequence goes on from CM055069.1 coordinate 15,175,226, forward strand.
GGTTTGGAGTTTTTCCACGTAAAAATCTCTGCGTGTTATTTATTTTTCCGCATTAGATTTTATATCGCAAAGATTTTTGAGTGTTTAGTGTTTACACCTATTCACCCCCCTCTAGGTGTTTTTTCCCATATTTAGATCCAATTATGCATAACCCGACAGACATCATCACTACTAGCAATATATTATGGTAATGAATTAGAAGTTATATTCCTTTCCATATCAACCTGTTCCAAATCAAGTTCTTCATTATCAATTGACTCTTCATCAGTGATAGGAAAATTATAGAAGTTCCGAGATGTTGTTTTGATAACCAACCGCCAATCATGTGGTGTTCCGGAATCCCCGTGCGACTTGACCGTGTGGTTGGTGGTGAGGAAACACCTATTTTTGGTGTATTGAGTGCGTTGTGCGTTGAATGGATGCCAAAAACGGACTCAGCGCACGAAAATAGTCAAAATCAGCTATTTTCGGGCATAAATGGGCTAACGGGCCCATTATGGTCGCCGGCCGGTCCACGGCCCACACGCGCGCACCGGGTGCAACGAACCCGCGTTGCTGCCACGTGGCAAGCGCGGGTTGGTCGAGCCGGTCGCAGGCCTAGGCGGGGGCGCGGCGACCCAGGGCGCTGGCGCGGGGCGTGGGCGCACGTGGAAGGCGCCACGCGGCCGCTCCGCATTGGGCGATCCGACCAACGCGTTGACGCGCGCGGGGAGCGGCGCGGGCCAGTGCGGGTGGCGACACGTGGCGGGGCCCGATTCGGCGTCGGTGCGCGATAGGACGCGACCCTGGCGTGCGTGGTCGCGGAGTGGCGCCCGTGCCACCACGTGGCGGCCTCCGGGTGAACGCGCGCGGAAGCGGGGGCCCGTGCTGCTACGTGTCGGCCCCCGGTTGGCCAGGCGGTGCGGGGTTTTTTGTGGGGTTACTGTAGCTTGCGCCCGAGGGGGGTTTCGGGCGCCCGAATGTGGAATTCGGGCGCCCGAATCTCGACGCTTTGGGCTATATAAAGCCCAAAACGTCCCCTTTTCTCCCTTTTTCCTCTTTTGCTCCGTCCATGCCCACGTGAGGAAGAGAGAGAGGGCGTGTGGGGGAGTTTGCAGGGTGCCATAAGTGCACGGTTTGTGTCGTGGAGCGCGCGCGAGGTGTTTCTTGGAGCCGGGCGAACGTGCGTGTGCATGTTTGACGACGCGCCGACTTTAAGGTTGGTTTCGTTCATCTTTTTGCGGTGTTTTTCGGAACAGTTTTGGGGTTTACCCTTTTGGATTTTGGATTTGACCCCATGCCTTTGTGCTTGTTAGGGACCGTTGTTTACCTTACCGTTTTGCGTGCGGACTTCGATGGAGTACACCGTTTTGTGTGCGGACTCTGGTAGCGTGCACCGTTTTGCGTGCGGACTCCGGTGGCATGCACCATTTTGCGTGCGGACTCTGGTGGCGTGCACCATTTTGCGTGCGGACTTCGGTGGCGTGCACCGTTTTGCGTGCGGACTTGGGTGGCGTGCACCATTTTGCGTGCGAACCGCGAGGAGGCAAGAAAATCGCGCGAAGCCCAATTGCAAGTGTCTACGAGCAATTGGTGGCAAACCAAGGTGGGTTGGATTTTTCTCCAAGTCTGCGGACTTCTTTCTAATTCTATTATAATAGGACTCAGCATGCTATAATAGGTGCTTTTATTGATGTTTGTAGAGTTATTGGAACCTTGACTAGCACCCCCGTCATATGTTGCATGTGTTTAACCAGACCAGTAGAGAACCTTAATTTGGGCTAGGTTCTTTTATCTTTAGACATCCCACACATTGCATTTCTTCCTGGACATAGAGTTCCTCGCCCGGGTAGTGCGCCGAGTGGTCAAGGTATTGTGGAACGTATGTTGCACTCGGGCCTGGGGGCTAAGTGGGGTATGGTAGCTGAGATTAGGCCAGTGATAGTGTTTTGGGAACTGTTTGGGTAAACGATGGTCCCGAGTCCTTGGGTATTTCTCCGTTTTGTTCGTCACCACCAAGTTGTGATCGTGGTGCGCGTGTGTTATCAGGACCTTGAACCCAGAATGTTTTTGGACACTCATGATTTTAGTAAACCAGTGTTTTTCCTTCCGAATTTCTAGGGGTCGCTGGAGCCTGTTCTTGTTTGATTGGGCGAAGGCATCAACCCTTTGGAGTCCGGAAAATAAACTTGTTTTTAACTGATTTTCTCAAAAACTAAAATCTATAAAAGTTGGTTTTCTTAATTCAAGACGGTTTTCAAAAAGGGGCTATTTTTATCCTCACCCCGAGGGGGTTTGAGTGAAAATAGTATTTTATAATAAAGGTCATCTTTTCTCATAACTTCCTCACCCGAAAGGGGTGAGTGATCTGGGTTCTAAGGGTTGATTTCATTCTTGGGTCGAAAATAATGGGAGGCTACGCCTATAGCCTGTTCTTGTTTGATTGGGGTCGTAGGTATTAGTCTCCCGGGGTTTTCGGACCCTTCGCTGTTTTGGCTGTAAAGCATCTCCAGCACGTGAGTTTAGTGTGTTGAGATGGATTCCCGCTTTAACCGAGGGAGCCGAATCCCTGAACGGTAAGGGATCAAGAACTTCGAAAGGCTGAGCCTAGAGTCTGTTCTTGTTTGATTGGGGTTCTAGGCACCGGCCTAACGGGATTCTCGGACCCTTGCTATGTCAGTCGGTTCTTCTCGTCTATGAGTGGGGTGTCGTTTGGGAGCCGTTTAGGTAAACGGTGATCCCGGCTGTGGAGTATTTCCAGCCAGTGTGTTTAGAGAGGCGAGTTGGGTGTCTCGTTTTGGGAGCCGTTTGGGTTAACGGCGGTCCCAGCTCTTGTGTACCTCCAGCTAGTGGGTTAGCGTTGTGAGTTGGACATTGTCGATCTGTTTGATCGAGGATTGTAGCCTGCAGATGCCGCTTATTATGGCAGATGTGACACGCTTGTTCCTCGGTGGGGTCGCTCCCCTCGAGTTGCCGCTCCGGATGCGATGATGATGCGCCTGATGAGGCTGTTGTGCGTGGTACTTGATAATCCGATTGGACACCCTACGTTGATACACGAGGGACCCTAGTTGATACACTAGGGGGCGCAGGCTTGACTGGACCAGATTTGGCAGTCACTGAGATCGAGTTGATATGAGCGAGGTGATGCATTGCATGTTCTTAGTCGAGTTTTTCCTTGAGCATGATACATGAGGCATATTAGCTGTAGTTTCATTTCAGCTTATTATTTATCTTTTACCTATCTGTTATGCCTCTAGTAGACTTAGTGGGCAGACCGTGGGTCTTGGAGACGGTACCCACTGAGAACTACTGTAGGATGTAGTTCTCACACACTCTGTCGGTGACAGGTTGCCGAGGCTTTTTCTTCCGTTCCTGCCCTAGCTAGCTTGACAGACCGAGGACAGGGAGTCGTGAGATAGATCCATACCAGCGTAGTTCATTTTAAGTGAGGTAGATGTACCATCCCGGACTGTGGGATTCACTGTATACTGTTATATTTCTAGTTTTAGTTATCTCCCTTTTTGGATTCATTGATGTTGTATGGGTGGATTTTTATTTATATCTATCCTGTGGATCTAACCTTGTATTATTCTCGTATTTGGGATATGGACCTTGTATTTATTTCAGTTTTACAGTAGTTTGATTTTATATTTACAGCTGTTATTTTTCGCTCTGATATCTATGTAGTTGTAGTACTATCTTTTGTAGGTTGGACGCTTCATCTATGCGGGGCTTCCCGTATCGACGGCGGATCTGTTGGCGAGCCCGGGTCGCAGTTTCGACCCCGTGGCATAACAAATCAGAATTTTTATTATCTGCTACGTAATAAACTTGTTCCACTTGACATGCTAACACATAAGACTCGTTGACGACCAAGTGTCGAGTAAAATTAATAAGGGTGATTCCATTGGCTTCCTTCTTAAAATCTCTACCCTCATTATAAGTGTCCCACCAGTCACACTTAAAATTATTATTTTATTTCCTCAGTCATAATCCAATTCAATAATATCTTTTAAAACTCCATAATATTCTCTATTATCCGATTGCGCATCACCTTTGACGACAACACCGCTACTTTGAGTTTGGCGTCTATTCTCATGCTTATGAGTGTGAAACCTATAGCCATTGACTATATAGCCCGTATAGTGATTCACCATTTTATTTGGTCTACAAGCTAAATTTAAAAGTTCGGTACTCACGTTTTCTATACTTTCATGATATAAGTGTGTTACCAGTTGGAAGACAAATATATAGAATAGTTAAATAATTATTAATAAAAAGGAATTACTAAGTATATAATTATAGTACATTCACTTACTCGTTGTTTAAACCATTTAACAAATATTACATCCTGCCTTTTGGTCACATTAATAGAATCCTCCTTTTCTAATTCTATCTGGTGTTCTCTATGTGAATTGTTACGGCTTTTTGTGTTGGCATATTTCGTGAGTTGAGTCGGAGTCTTGAAGTGATCAAATTGTCAATCAGCAATCGAAGACTTAGAGAAGATTCAACAAGAGCTCAAGTTGACACTCAGTGTTTTGAGTCTTGAAGATTGAAGTTGAAGAATTGTGGATCATATACATCAATCTTAAGGAAAATGGATTCAGATTGATCAGGTACATTTAACTAAATAATTTTGGTGATCCGAATACATTTGAGTAGTTTAGAAACACTTGGATAAGTTTTCATTGCATAAAAGTCAAAAACTGTTTTTTCAGGAAATCCGTTCAGGACTGAAAATTCTGTTCAGGACTGTTTTGCTAATCCAGTCCGGACCGTGGATTCCAGTCCGGACCCCGAACCTTGTTTTTTCAGGAATTGCTGAAAAAAAGACCACAGTCCGGACCGAGCCAATCCAGTCCGGACCGTCGTGCGGGAAAATTTCTGTTAAGTCAGTTTTTGATGCTTATCTCTTTCCAAAGGTTTCTAAACTATAAATAGACACTTAGGGTTTCTCAAGAACTACCGATTAATTAATAAAACACTTGAGAGCAACCCTAGAGGCTAGGTTTTTTATCGTTCTTCTTTATAGCCTCTTTTAGGTCAATTCGACGGTTGTTCCAAGATCTATCTTTTGTCGAATTGATCTAATCTTTGCTTAGATATTCCTTCTACGGTTCCTCAATGATAATCTAAGCAAAGGATCACCATCGAAGCTTTTATCAAGTTTGCGTCATGGATTCGACGTAGCATCGTGGATTCGATGTGTTGAAGGCATTTCGTGGATTCGAAACGTGTGCTCGTGGATTCGAGTGGCGTTCGTGGATTCGAACGTGTGCAGTGGACGCGCAATCGGTGAGCGCAAGGTCCGAAGAAGTTGAAGGAGGGGTCGAGTCCGTGGAGTCGGTAATCACCTTGTTATTCTTCATTTTCTTAGTGGATTGTTATTGCGTGTTGGTCCCGTGATTTTTCTCCTGGATTGGAGTTTCCACGTATATCTCGGTGCGCTATTTTTATTTTTCGCATTGGTTTTTATTTTGCACTGAGATTGGTTTTATAAGTATTACACCTATTCACCCCCCCTCTAGTTGTTTGATAGTACCTATTTAGATCCGTGTGGATCCTTAATATATTAAAAACCAACAATTGGTATCAGAGCGGGTTTTAGGTTTATCTATCATGTCGGGTGAAAGTGGTAATATTTATAGACCTCCTCTTTTTTATGGGACTAATTATGCGTATTGGAAAGTGCGGATGAGAGCTTTTCTCATCTCAATTGATGAGCGGGTATGGCAAACCGTGGAATACGGTTGGGTGCATCCTGTTGAGGAAGTAGGAAATTCTACTACCCCAAAACCTCGCTCTAGATGGTCCAAAGAGGAATTCGAAAGATCTTCTTACAATGGGAAAGGTATGAACGCTTTATTTAATTCTCTTTCCTCGACTGAGTTCACACGAATTTCCGCATGTGAAACCGCGAAGGAAATTTGGGATATTCTCAAAATTATACATGAGGGTACTAATGTAGTAATCTAGAAATTAAAGACTTTAAATTTACTTTTGGAATTTATTTGATTAATAGTTTTTGGCAAAATTGGGACTTAGTGGATCAATGGTGGCCCAGAAATATCGACTTTTGATCGGGGCCTGATCTCGAAAATCCGATATCACCATTGTGATCGTCTCGACGAAACATGAAAAGCTCATATTCACTTGTCGACGATCCAACGGTCGGATCTTCCGCAAAACAGCGAAGAAGAAACGGGTCCTACAACTTAAGTTGTGAATAGTAACCCCTTATTTTAATTCCCTCTAGACCACTAACGGCCGATCTACTATCTGAAACCCTGACATAGGGGTATGAGTAGTCGAACCTAGCTAATTTCGACGTTCTAAGCGCAATGGCACTGACGGATTTCGCGTTTGGCGATCCGGGTGCATCGAAGTGCGGGCGTCGGTTTGCGACATACAGAAGAAGATGGCCCGAGATTTCATACGAGCACCAAATCAAACAAATGATTAGCCTATTTTGAAGGTCTCGACGAGCCGGACGTCGTGGCGAAGTCCATTTTCAGTTTCGGCGACTCAAGTGCCTCGAAAAGCGTGAAATACATTGAAAAAGTGAGTATTTTTGAAGAAACCCTAATATTTTATGTACCGAATTTAATGAGGCTTCTTGGTAAGGGTTCTGGATGCAATTGTGACCTACAGCAGGGACTTAAAGGCTTTAGGTTAATTGTGTAAGGGGTTTTGTGCAAATGTGCAATTAACACATGCACACACGTGTTGGAGTATTCCCGAACCCCTGCCTCTTCCTCTTCGGTAACTGAAGCATCCACCAGCCTCTTCAGCTCGCAACCGACGTGACCTCTCAGCTGCTGTAACCTCCGGCCGCTCGGGTCACCGGAGTTAGGGTGAGAAAGCTATGAATAGGATCTTCTCTTGAGTTCATGAAGCAGAGTTCAACCAAGAGCTTTAGGTTTAGCTAACCTTCTTCTGAGAGCTCCACTGTGAGGCCGCAACCAAGCTCTGGTGAACCCGACCCCAGCCGTCGCCGAGCGCCGCCGCAGCCACCTTCCTCTTTCTTCCTTACTCCGACGAAGTAGAAGGTTGGAACCAAGTTGCTTCAAGGTTGGAGTTAGAAGGCCTGTGGAGTTCCTGCTGTTAGGAGGATCCTTGCTGAAGCTTGCCGTGGCCGCGCGTGCAAGTGGGACCAAGATTCCGGCTACTTCCTTCTTCCCCGAGCTCGGCTAAGGTAAGAGACCCAAACCATTGGTTGTTAGCCCCCTAGACCATGTGCAGTAAACTTCCTAAGCCCTACGCATCATCCCTGCAGATCCCTGAGCCCCCATGCAAAGCAGTTGGCCGGCGGCCACAAAGGGTCGCCGGAAACCTAACTTAGCTCCGCCTCGGGAGAACTCCGTAACCATTTGACAAAAATGGCTCAAATTTGGTGTGCGTATACCGTAGGACTTGCAGATCATTTCTGCAAAATTTTAAAGAATATGGTTAGGTATTTAAAAAGATAATTGATGCCCTAGATTTTCGGTTTTTAAGCAATTGGCCGAGCTTGCTGCTCCGGCTCCGGCGGGCTTCCCCGACGCGGGCCACCTACCCAGAACTCTTCCTGGGTGTGAGAGGAGTGCACCCATGTATTTGCATGGCACCCATGCAGCAAGAATAGAGCGCGGCCAAGATGGGTTCGAAATGAGATCTAATCGCGGCAGCCGGCGTTCCGGCCATCTCCGGCCGGGGAGGCTTGGTCGGGAAGCTTCCTATGAATCTTTAGAGCATTTCCATTCAAGTTGGAAGTCTCCAAATTGCCCCATTAAAAATCCGCCATTAATGGAGTTGAAGCTCCAAACCGAGCTTGTGGCCGCCGCGTCGCCGCCGTGTCCTGTCGCCGGGCACGGGTCCAGGTGGGTTAGTTGTAAGTTTTAGCATCTACTTGGTCAAGTTGTTTGGTCCCAGATGCCCTGGTTGAATGATCACAAATTTCGATGCCTTAACTTCATCTTCAACCTCGAACTCCGGCCAATCCATCCATGCATCTTGGCCCAAACTTACAGAGAATGTAGATAAATCTATTTAGAGCATTTCCTTCCAAGAATGGAAGCTTTTGGTTCAGTATTTGCAGAGAATGAGCTCGGGAATGGTTGTATATGCTTGTATACAAATGGTGCACACCAACTGTTTGCTTAAATGTCTCAAAGAAGAAAAGTTTTGAATTGGACTTTTGTGTAAATATGAAAGTTGCTTACAAATGTCCCCTGAGCTTAATGCTCACTTTAGACCAAGATGGTTCAGTGTGGACAAATGTTTGGAGCAATGTGAACTTGTTTGAGTGCATGGCTTTGGTTCTGGTTGAACCAGCAGACCTGGGCTACAATTAGGGTGAGCCCTAGCATCTTGACACTATTTAGAGACACTTTCATATACAAAGTTTAATTAAAAGAGGTTTAGATTAAAAGTTGTAGTTAAAACAACCATTTAATGAAATGTTGGCCCAAAACCATGTCCCGGGCTGTTTGCGAAGCCGCGACAGTATGCCCTAGGCTAATTTGGGGTCACCGGACGCGATGCTCGTGTTAAAGTTTCTGTTTGATGTCCCGAAGAAACTAAATGACATTAAGGCTATGTTAGTGCATATATTATGGGCCAAAGTTTGCCTCGGAACCCGTGATGCCACAAATGGGTGAGCACGGTGTTCAGCATGACATAAGTAACTTGCTGGAAGTTACGGTTCGTTAAAATGAGTTTCCAGTAGAAAGAACGAGCGAAAACAGTGCTAAAAAGTGTTAAGTTGACTTGAAATAAGTTAGAGTTAAAATCAATCCCTGATCAAAATGTTTGATTCAGGTCTGTCCGGTTTGCATCTGGTTCTGAGCGTACAGTTGATTCAGTCTAGTCGCCTGCGATTTGACAGGTGGGTTTATCTTCGGTCCGGGCTTTATCATTTCGGCCCTCTGTGTACGGTATTGGTTGGACCCCTGTTTTTGGTAGCTTAAATATTACTTTGAGCCTGCCTTCCTTTCGATTCAGTTTATACTGCTTCATGCCTGAGTTATAACTTTTATCAGTTATCTGTTGCTTTACATAGTGCTTCCAGTATTCATATCATTATTCTGGACATTGCCATGCCTGATTGGTCATTTGCTAGGTTATATACCTGATTATCAGTACTTCCTGATTATATCTGATCCATGATATTTAGTTGCTGCTTATTCTTGCATATGAGTTGAGACTCAGTTGATTCTGATATTGCATCCTTGATTGGATTGTGTTGAGCTTGCTTTTCTGTTGATCAAATATTACACTGCTGAACACATAATTTTAATCAACTAATGTTTTACTGAACGACGTAGGGTCGCCTGAGTCTGTTCTTGTTTGATAGGACAAAGACATTGCTCTTCGAAGTTTGGGCCTAAAAACCTATTTTCAGAATAGTTTTCCGCAAAGATATGTGTTTAGTTTTGTATGTTTGGTTGGTCTGCATGATTGAGTTGAGATTTGCTGTTGATCTTATATTGAGTTGAAATTTGCTGTTGATCTTATGTTGAGTTGAGATTTAATTGATTAGTTGCTGATTATTCCTGCATGAGAGTTGAGATTCAGTTGATTTTGTTATTGCATCCCAGTGGGGATTTCCCGGCTTATTGCCGATTACCGGTCAGTGGACCGTGAGCTTGAGCATTTGCATATGATCGCCCGCACCGTTGTACTTCACGAACATGGCCGGGGTCGCTCCCCGTGGAAATGTTCTTTACCGGTAAAGTGGTTAGCAGTGGCAACCCGTGACCCTTTGTGAAGGGAATGTCAATCCGCTGGTGCCAGCTGGGCAAATTCGCCTGAGGTTTGTGGAACCAATATGGTGGCTTGTGATTGGATAATTTGATATATCCTCTATTTGATGCATATGTTGCTTTTAGTCTGCTTTTGTCTTATCTCATGATTCATGATATTCATTGGTTTGATACCTGCCTATACAATTATTTAGCATGCTTGGTTCATTATATTCCTGTCAAGATTATACTAATTCCTGTTGGTTATTCATTCGCTTCATAAATGCTTACCTAATGTGATCTTTACTATCCGCTAGTATTGTATACCAGTAGGTACGATCTGCTATTTCTCGGCTCGTCGTGCCCACTGGGATACACTCCGGTGTGTCTCACACCCTCGGGTGACTGTTTTTCAGGTCGAGCGGGTGTTGGGATGTCGGGACGAATTGGAGAGGTATCGATATAGAGGTTGACGCTGGACAGCCGAAAAGTTATGTAATAGATGTTTGAGAGAAAGGATTTTGTATTTCAGTTGTATATTTGTAAAGATAGTTGTAAGGTTTTCTTGTAATATTATTTGTAGTACGTAGTTAGTACTCTGATGTTGTTGCTAAGCTAGCCGTGCATATATAGAAAAGGCTCAATTCCAAAGGGGATTGGGACTCTTCTATATATGTGGCGGTCTGTCATTGCCCTGGCTGTTTTTGCAACTCTGATTAAAAAAAAAAAAATTTATTATACACTGGTTTTTGAACTCGGGGCGTGACAGATTAGATGGTATCAGAGCAATAGGAATACGATGCCTAGGTTTGGTTAGGAACGAACCCTAGGATGACTTGTGTTCACGAGAGAGTGCTGGGTTTTGGCATAGCGGTTTGAAACTTAGAAGTGTTTCGTGTTCATGTTTCGGGAACCGTTGTTAGTGAAGGGTTAGCCGCGGTCATTGTTTCGACTGTGGGCTTAATACTTTAGTGGAGCCAGAGGGCTCAGATCAGTACATGTGGTTCAAAGGTTGACCACGATTCTTGCAGTAATTGTTTGATTTATGGCATAGCAGCAGATGGCTGTAAATATTGCACCATCCCTACAATTTGCTTAGAGATTTCATAAAATGTTGATCTTTCGATGACCCCGTGTCATAGTTCAGTGGCCTTTGTGCCGTTGGTAAATCCTGAATATGGAAAGATTAAAAGTTTGTCCTACGTGTCCAATTTAATAAGAAGATAGAGAACGTTGAAATATGACTCCAGTTTCTTGTGATTAGACAAAGTGGCATTCCTGACCACGTGATGGTAGTGACCTTTGGTAGAGGTCATGTCATTAGCATAGTGACTGTGTAGGGAGGTATGTGATGTACCTTCAGATGTGAGTTGTGCCTCCAACTAGTGGTTGGCGACAGATCTATGGTATTTCGTCTTTCTTTTGGTAAGCACGTTGGCTGCAGACAACGTACTTTCGAAAGAATCGAGGAAATACTCTGCCCTGTAATGGGGAATATCAGATTGGGTTTAAATGAGTAGCCTGAGAGTTAACGACGCGTTGTGACTGATTGTACCTCTGCGAACCTTTTAGAGGTTAAATAGCGGATTAGTTAAGTTTAAGTTTCGGGGACGAAACTTCTTAGAAGTTGTGGGTAATGTAGTAATCTAGAAATTAAAGACTTTAAATTTACTTTTGGAATTTATTTGATTAATAGTTTTTGGCAAAATTGGGACTTAGTGGATCAATGGTGGCCCAGAAATATCGACTTTTGATCGGGGCCTGATCTCGAAAATCCGAGATCACCATTGCGATCGTCTCGACGAAACATGAAAAGCTCATATTCACTTGTCGACGATCCAACGGTCGGATCTTCCGCAAAACAGCGAAGAAGAAACGGGTCCTACAACTTAAGTTGTGAATAGTAACCCCTTATTTTAATTCCCTCTAGACCACTAACGGCCGATCTACTATCTGAAACCCTGACATAGGGGTATGAGTAGTCGAACCTAGCTAATTTTGACGTTCTAAGCGCAATGGCACTGACGGATTTCGCGTTTGGCGATCCGGGTGCATCGAAGTGCGGGCGTCGGTTTGCGACATACATAACAAGATGGCCCGAGATTTCATACGAGCACCAAATCAAACAAATGATTAGCCTATTTTGAAGGTCTCGACGAGCCGGACGTCGTGGCGAAGTCCATTTTCAGTTTCGGCGACTCAAGTGCCTCGAAAAGCGTGAAATACATTGAAAAAGTGAGTATTTTTGAAGAAACCCTAATATTTTATGTACCGAATTTAATGAGGCTTCTTGGTAAGGGTTCTGGATGCAATTGTGACCTACAGCAGGGACTTAAAGGCCTTAGGTTAATTGTGTAAGGGGTTTTGTGCAAATGTGCAATTAACACATGCACACACGTGTTGGAGTATTCCCGAACCCCTGCCTCTTCCTCTTCGGTAACTGAAGCATCCACCAGCCTCTTCAGCTCGCAACCGACGTGACCCCTCAGCTGCTGTAACCTCCGGCCGCTCGGGTCACCGGAGTTAGGGTGAGAAAGCTATGAATAGGATCTTCTCTTGAGTTCATGTAAGAACTCGAAATATTTTATTTTTAATAAATAGTCAAAAAGGTGAAATTTTTGACCCGGTTTTGATTTCAAAAGACCTATGTTGATTTATTTAGTCAATTGCCAGTGTGCGAGTTGCACGTTTTACGAGACAAAAAGGCTACTTTCCAATCCGGACATGATCTTGGAAATCCGAGTTGACCGTTGCGATCGTCTCGTCGAACTGAGCGAGATTCATATTCAGCACTTTTCGATCTGACGGTCGGATCTTCCAGAAACCCATGAAGAAGCAAGTGAATAAACGCAACCATTGTAACAGTGCCTGTGCACAGTGTCACTTAAGTGGCCACTGTAGATGAACAGTAAACCTCAATTTCGGGACTACGGCGGTTGCAACGCTGACCAATTCACTGTTCGGAATCCGAATATAGTGATCCAGGTAGTCATTTCGAACGGTTTCGACGTTCTGAACGCAATGGCGCAGTCAAAAATTCTGTTTGACGACTCTGGAATCTCGAAAAGCGCGAAAACTGTATTTTGACACAGTATTTATGGACCGAGATTTTATCCGGGCAGTTGTTCGAAAATTAGAAACCGCTACCTGATAGGTCTCGTCGAGCCGGACGTCATGGCGCAGTCCATTTTCCGTTTCGACGACCGGATCACCTCGAAAAGCGTGAAATACGTCGAAAAAGGCGTATTCTGCATTCTAAATCCCTATTAAACGTGCCTCGGAAAGCGTGCCACTGTATAGGGAGGGACCTAAGTGAGAAATTAGTGATGCTGTGAGGGATCTAGGGTGAAATACCACTTGTAGAGGGGTTATATTGCAACTTTGATCAACCTAGGAATATATACGTATATAGGTGTGTAATCGCAATGCCCTAGAAAACCTAAGCCTCTACACCCTAGACCTAGCCGCTAGCATCAACAAACTCCTCTCCTCTGCCGCTCCCCTCGGACCCAGCCGCACCGGCCGCCGCCTCCCCCGTCGCCGGAGAAGAAGGAATCAAGCCTTCTTCTTCCTCTCGGTTGGAGGAAGGGAGACCCGTACGAGGAGCTTGGCTGATCCCAGACCCCTTTGGAGAGACCCTCGGCATAGCGGAACCCGAGTGGAGGCGAACTCGGGCGCCGCCGCCGCCGTGCGCCGCCGCGGCCGTCCTCTCCTTTTTCTTGAAATTCCGGCGAAGGTGAGTTCTTGGGACGCTTCTCTTTATTTCGGCTTTTGGGCACAACCCTTGCACTCCTGACATCGAGGCCACCCCTCGGGTGCAGACCCAGCCACAGCCGTCGTCCCGATCGCCGGCGGAAGCCACCCCGCCGGAGGTTATCGTTTTTCTGGCCGACCGCGCGCGCCGCCGTCATCTGACCGTCGAGATCGCGATCAGCACCGTTGAACCTCGTGATCTTGACGACTGCAACCTCTCCACAAGATCTGAGCTCGATCGGATCAGAATCGGTGCCGCGCGAGAAAGCCCTAGGAATCGGTTTTCTTCAAACTAAGCCGACCTCGGCCGTCCGGCGCCGCCGCTGCCTCCCATCGCCGGCCAACTGCACCCGAAGACTCCTGGCATCGAGTGGACCCTTTTGGTCCAAGTTGCTCCGGCCCGGAGCAAGTCGGCCGGAAACCGCCATTGTTGGGCATTGGAGCTTCAACCGAGCTCCGCCGCCTCGCCTTGCCTGCGCTTCCCGGCACCGGGGAACCACCCAGGTAAGCTCCTCGGACCTTCTAGAGCTCCCCTATCATCTTGCATGCAAGATCTAACGTCGGGATCCTTACCTCCAGCATTGCACCCGAGCAACACTAGCTTCGATCTCCGGCCAACTCCGGCGCTCCGGACTCCGGCCACCTCGACAGGTAGGCTCTAAACCTCCACTATAAGAACTCCATGATTTTATTTTGAGGCCAGAGACCCCCTGTAGTTTGGTCTTAAAGCTGGCACCCGAGCTAAGCCTCCCGGGCTCATCTCCGGCCGCCGCCGCCTCCGGCCGCCGGGGCTCGACCCCGCGTGGACCCGAGACCTTCTGGGACTCCAAGTAACCCGATGCTCAACCTTGCTGCAGGTCTGAGCCTGGCTTGATCCCAACTTGCCCAAGCCGAGCCTTGCTCATTCTTTGGTGGTTACTCCACCTTGCTCCGGCGACTCTCCGGCCGGCCTCCGACACGCGCAAGGTGAGCCCCATTACCCTCAGTCCCTACTGTATACCATGCTCCAGTTAGATCACACGCAGACCAAGTATGTATTAAGTCGCAACATTACTAAATTGGGGCCCTTGTGTTTTTGGGCCAACTTGTAAATGGGCCTGGTCTCGGCCCAAATATTGCGAGCACGGCCTCCGTCTCGTCGTAACAAACGCGCTGAAAGTTACGGCGCAGCTTTTGGACTCCCGGATTTTGAGAATGAGTCGAAACATCGGATTAATGCATAACCTTAGGCAAATTAAAATACGTTTTGGACTAAAATGCGATTCGGACTTGCTGGCTATCCTTAGACAGCGTTGACACGCCTACTAGGCATCTTGTTAGAGTTCAGTAGGTCCTCACTGATCGAGAATTAGATTCTGTGCGGTAAATCGGCAATATTGCCCCGTATAAACACTCTGTTACTGTCGTGTCGTCGGGACGGGTATATGTGAGTCTAGTTCTGACTACAGTCTCTGTTCAGGGCCCAGCAGTTCGGCACCAGCCTCCCGGTAGTCTAGCGGGAGTTCGGGATCGGCCTTCATTCAGGTGGGTTTTATTTTCTTGGTCCTAGCATCTAACTCTATCATATTGGACGGGGTCAATTCAAAGCATACTGGGGTTAAATATTGATGGGTGATGGCTTATGCATGTTAATGGGTTGAGTGTGATATTTGGCATCGAACCACATTGATTGTTTTAATTCAAATATTATATGTTACCGTTCACTTCAGTAATCATTATTCTAGATGCTACGGATTATTGTTACACATCGATAGTTACGTAGTCTCGTGTTTTGATGCTTCAGCTACCGTCTTTCCTTCGACTATGCTAATGGTAGGGCAACATGAGTTTACACGCCTCTACCTTATTCTGATTCGTGCATCATGGTTACTGCTTTACTATTTCATATACATTGCGATTACTGCATTACTATTGCTCATACATTGTGGTTACTGTGCTCGAGGCTGCAACACGTGCACCCGCGGTTTGGCCACCGTGAGGGGTGCACTTTTCCGGAAAAGAGGTCGTAGGACCCGTGTATACCCACGAGGTGACGTAGTGGGGCCCCTTATTAGCTGTGGGGTTGAGGCGCCGAGGTGCGAGCGGAGCGACCCGCCGGTTTAGTTGTCCGGCGCGGTCGCGGTGCTGCAGGTACGGTATGGGCCGTCGGTAGTGGACCGACGCGGCAGGGTATTACAGGATGCAGATATACAGGTTACCATTTTTTTCCCCCCCCCTCCTTGGGAGGGTGGTTGCACCAGTTGTCTTCACGGTTTGTTTTACTATATTCTCATGCTTTACTACTTCTGCGTCACTGACATCCCACTTCGTGACAGGGTCCAGACGGGGAGAGAGGTAGGCGGTGGTGAGGACGGGACAGGAGCAGCTGGGTCGCTGGGGACCCTGGACTGTGTTCATTCTTTTACTCTCGCTTTTCATTACTTTGTAGTTATGTGAGTGGTTCGCGATACCCTCGTGGGGTCGGCATGGATGTCGGTACGGGCTACATTTAGTGCCCCTGGTGGAATATTTTTCCCTTTTTATTTCTATTGGCCATTTAAAAATCAAAAAGGCAGAAGCCAAAGAAAAGATTGCGAAAACCGTTTTTAAAATCTAAGTGTCGTGTGGGCACTGGTTTCAAAACCCTGTGGATTTATGGATTGCGACAGAGATTTCAAAACTTGGTGTCGGGTGGGCACCGCTTTCAAACCTTGTGGATTTATGCTAATTTCGAAACTAGCTTTCAAAACGTAAGCGCCGGGTAGGCGCTCTTCCAAAAACTGTGGATTTATCCTTTCCAAATTGACCGGCCATATGTTCTTCTGATATTAGTTTAGAATGCTGGTTAATTGTTGTGATTGAATGGCTGTGTATGTTGGAACATGTACTGAACGCTACGCCGTGCACGTACAGGGGAGACTCTGTCCGTTTGCAGAGTGATCCTGTATGTGTGGCGGGTCTGGGCACGTGCCGGGGAAGAGGGGTTCTCTTTTAAACAAAAAAAAAAAAAAAATTTTACACGTCAAACATTCGACTTTTATGAATCGTTTCCGCTAAAACAAACCCCGGGGCGTGACAGATTAAATGGTATCAGAGAGTTCTTTCAATCACAACAGTTAGTGCCGACATCCGTGGACAAACCTCGCATGCCTACATACAAATGAAACGGGTAGGGCATAGGACTGTAGAACGTGAGGGACCGGGGGGGGGGAGTCAAGTCCTTTCTTTCACTTTATGGTTGTTGTTAGTAAGGTGGGCTAGGGTTGACTCTTGTGGCGTGCGACAGACATGGCCCGTACTAGATCATCGGCCGGGGACACAGAGTCAGAGTCCGAGTCCTTTCCCTCGCTAAGAGGTGCGATGTACCGTTGATGATTAGCAAAGACTAAAGCCGACCTTCTTTGTGTGCATACAGATCGAGGGCCGACTCAGCCAGCAACCGACGACGGAAATGGACATCGCCGACGAAGCCAATCGCCTGCTCCGCAACCAGCTGCGCGACGTGGCTGGGCAACTGCTGACTCTCGCGGAGCGCCTGAACATGCTGACACAGGAACTCGAGGGCGTCGACCGGTTCCGGGGCGGCAGCAGAAGCGTTGCCCCTCCCGGGATGCCACCGACGGGCCCTCCCGCCGTCCAGGAGGCTACTAACCTGACCGTGCACGCCAACGCAGAGTGCGCCCGGCAGGAATGCTCTTACCCCGAGTCGGCCGGGGACCCCCATCGGAGGGGCCGGGCGAGCAAACGCCCGAGAGCCGGGCAGACCCTCGGGCAGACGACGGAGGAGAGACCTAGGCCGCAGAAACCGTGCGTCATATGTGGCAACGCACACCTCATGACGAGCTGCCCGTGGCGGGGACGGACACTGTTTCCGATGTGGCAGGCCGGGCCACACGCGTTATGAGTGCCCTCTGAAGCCGTCTGTCAGAGGACCCCCGGCGCCGCGACATGTCGAGCCCAAGGGAACCGCCGCCTCCACCCCTCAAGGGGGCACCGATCCAGAGAGCCGACCTAATCCACGCCCGACGCAAGCACCGAAGGTCGAACGAGGGCTTAAGGGGAGCGCGCACGGTGCAACCGGGATCCTGCGTCATCTGCAAGGGCGCGCACCCAGTGACGGAATGCACTTGGAGGTACCACTATTGTAACCGGTGCGGCTTGCCAGATCACAATCACCTCTCCTGCCCCCAAGGGCCCACCCCCGCCTCTGCCGCCGTGCCACCACCGCCAAGAGGGACAGAGAGCGCGGCGGCCCCCGTGCAGACAAAGAACTCGCCCGACGACCAACGATGCGCGGACTCTTTAGACAGCAAACCCCCTCCCCAACACGCGGTGCGACGCTGGCCCAAGGATTGTGGGCGGACTCCCCCGGCCGCCCCGGTAGACGACGCGTCGTCCCGAAATAGGGAATGACAGGTACTATTTCATTTTATTTTTCTATATTTTTCCTTGTTGCCTTCCCTTCCCTTGGCTATAGAAGCACCGTTTGGGCCGGAGCAACCCGACCCTACCAGACCCTTGCGAGCCCCCCTGCCTTTAGCTCTACCTTTCGTTTCGTCGACTGTTCCGGTCTAGTGTGCTTACGGGCGAGGAAGCAGATCTAACCTTAGCGATTTGCACACCGGTACGTGAATTGCACAATCTCCGATGCACGAAATTCCGCCTTCCCGGTCCGATACCTGGGTATTTAGTTAGGAGCGAGCCCTAGGGTGACTTGCGTTCACGAGAGAGCGCAGGGTATTGGCATAATGGGTTGGAGCCCCGAGTGTGTTTCACACAGTTGAGTCTCGTTGTTTCGGTTATTAGTCGTACGCACTCTGATTTTTGGGATCATTATTAGTGCAGGGTTAGCCGCGGCCAGGGTTTCGGCTGTGGGCTTGATGTTTCAATGGATCCAGAGTGCTCGGATCAGTTACGGTGGTTAAGGGTTAAATCACTGTTCTCTTCGTAATCGTCCAGCGGATGGCACAGCAGTAGATGACTGCTATTGTTGCACTAGCCTCACAGTTTGCTTAGAGGTTGAACAAGTTGCCGACCTTTCAGTGTCTCCGTGTCTTATTTCGTTGGCCTATGGGCCCGATAGTAACCCTGTTTGGGGGGCGGATGCAAATTGACCCCACCTTTTGCTCAGATTTTGTGGATCGACGTGGACTCGCCTATGTGTTAGTCATGGTGATGGTTGTGACCACGAGGTGGTAGTAATCCTTGATAAAGGTTATGTTTTTAGCACTGAGATCGTGTTGGGAGGTATGTGATACACCTTCCGATAGGAGTTACGTCCCCAACTAGTTGTTGGCGACGGATCTATGGTATTTCGCTGTTCCTTTTGGTAAGCACGTTGGCTGCAGGCAACGGACTGTCGAAAGAACTGAGGAAATACTCTGCCCGGTAATGGGGAGTATCAGATTGGGTCTAAATTAGTAGCCTGAGAGTTGTAGATACCTTGCGACTGACTTGTAGCCCTCGATTAAACTTTTTGAGCATGTTCATAGAGTATGACTTCAGGATGTAAGCTTCGGGAATGAAACTCCTTTAAGTTGTAAGTTTCGGGGACGAAACTTCTTTTAAGTTGTAAGTGATGTAAGAACTCGAAATATTTTATTTTTAATAAATAGTCAAAAAGGTGAAATTTTTGACCCGGTTTTGATTTCAAAAGACCTATGTTGATTTATTTAGTCAATTGCCAGTGTGCGAGTTGCACGTTTTACGAGACAAAAAGGCTACTTTCCAATCCGGACATGATCTTGGAAATCCGAGTTGACCGTTGCGATCGTCTCGTCGAACGGAGCGAGATTCATATTCAGCACTTTTCGATCTGACGGTCGGATCTTCCAGAAACCCATGAAGAAGCAAGTGAATAAACGCAACCATGTAACAGTGCCTGTGCACAGTGTCACTTAAGTAGCCACTGTAGATGAACAGTAAACCTCAATTTCGGGACTACGGCGGTTGCAACGCTGACCAATTCACTGTTCGGAATCCGAATATAGTGATCCAGGTAGTCATTTCGAACGGTTTCGACGTTCTGAACGCAATGGCGCAGTCAAAAATTCTGTTTGACGACTCTGGAATCTCGAAAAGCGCGAAAACTGTATTTTGACACAGTATTTATGGACCGAGATTTTATCCGGGCAGTTGTTCGAAAATTAGAAACCGCTACCTGATAGGTCTCGTCGAGCCGGACGTCATGGCGCAGTCCATTTTCCGTTCGACGACGGATCACCTCGAAAAGCGTGAAATACGTCGAAAAAGGCGTATTCTGCATTCTAAATCCCTATTAGAACGTGCCTCGGAAAGCGTGCCACTGTATAGGGAGGGACCTAAGTGAGAAATTAGTGATGCTGTGAGGGATCTAGGGTGAAATACCACTTGTAGAGGGGTTATATTGCAACTTTGATCAACCTAGGAATATATACGTATATAGGTGTGTAATCGCAATGCCCTAGAAAACCTAAGCCTCTACACCCTAGACCTAGCCGCTAGCATCAACAAACTCCTCTCCTCTGCCGCTCCCCTCGACCCAGCCGCACCGCCGCCGCCTCCCCCGTCGCCGAGGAAGAAGGAATCAAGCCTTCTTCTTCCTCTCGGTTGGAGGAAGGGAGACCCGTACGAGGAGCTTGGCTGATCCCAGACCCCTTTGGAGAGACCCTCGGCATAGCGGAACCCGAGTGGAGGCGAACTCGGGCGCCGCCGCCGCCGTGCGCCGCCGCGGCCGTCCTCTCCTTTTTCTTGAAATTCCGGCGAAGGTGGTTCTTGGGACGCTTCTCTTTATTTCGGCTTTTGGGCACAACCCTTGCACTCCTGACATCGAGGCCACCCCTCGGGTGCAGACCCAGCCACAGCGTCGTCCCGATCGCCGGCGGAAGCCACCCCGCCGGAGGGTTATCGTTTTCTGCCGACCGCGCGCGCCGCCGTCATCTGACCGTCGAGATCGCGATCAGCACCGTTGAACCTCGTGATCTGGACGACTGCAACCTCTCCACAAGATCTGAGCTCGATCGGATCAGAATCGGTGCCGCGCGAGAAAGCCTAGGAATCGGTTTTCTTCAAACTAAGCCGACCTCGGCCGTCCGGCGCCGCCGCTGCCTCCATCGCCGGCCAACTGCACCGAAGACTCCTGGCATCGAGTGGACCCTTTTGGTCCAAGTGCTCCGGCCCGGAGCAAGTCGGCCGGAAACCGCCATTGTTGGGCATTGGAGCTTCAACCGAGCTCCGCCGCCTCGCCTTGCCTGCGCTTCCCGGCACCGGGGAACCCCCAGGTAAGCTCCTCGGACCTTCTAGAGCTCCCCTATCATCTTGCATGCAAGATCTAACGTCGGGATCCTTACCTCCAGCATTGCACCCGAGCAACACTAGCTTCGATCTCCGGCCAACTCCGGCGCTCCGGACTCCGGCCACCTCGACAGGTAGGCTCTAAACCTCCACTATAAGAACTCATGATTTTATTTTGAGGCCAGAGACCCCCTGTAGTTTGGTCTTAAAGCTGGCACCCGAGCTAAGCCTCCCGGCTCATCTCCGGCCGCCGCCGCCTCCGGCCGCCGGGCTCGACCAGCGTGGACCCGAGACCTTCTGGGACTCCAAGTAACCCGATGCTCAACCTTGCTGCAGGTCTGAGCCTGGCTTGATCCCAACTTGCCCAAGCCGAGCCTTGCTCATTCTTTGGTGGTTACTCCACCTTGCTCCGGCGACTCTCGCGCGGCCTCCGACACGCGCAAGGTGAGCCCCATTAACCTCAGTCCTACTGTATACCATGCTCCAGTTAGATTCACGCAGACCAAGTATGTATTAAGTCGCAACATTACTAAATTGGGGCCCTTGTGTTTTTGGGCCAACTTGTAAATGGGCCTGGTCTCGGCCCAAATATTGCAAGCACGGCCCCGTCTCGTCGTAACAAACGCGCTGAAAGTTACGGGCGCTTTTGGACTCCCGGTTGAGAACGAGTCGAAAATCGGATTAATGCATAACCTTAGGCAAAAATTAAATACGTTTTTTATCTAAAATGCGATTCGGACTTGCTGGCTATCCTTAGACAGCGTTGACACGCCTACTATGCATCTTGTTAGAGTTCAGTAGGTTCCTCACTGATCGAGAATTAGATGTCTGTGCGGTAAATCGGTCATATTGCACCGTTGGGATAAACACTGTTTTTAACTGTCGTGTCGTCGGGACGGTATATGTGGTCTATTTATGACTACAGTCTCTGTTCATGGCCCCGCAGTTCGGCACAGCCTCCCGGTAGTCTAGCGGGGGAGTTCGGGATCGGCCTTAATTCAGGTGGGTTTTATTTTTCTGGTCCTAGCATCTAACTCTATCATATTGGACGGGGTCAATTCAAAGCAT
>CM055069.1:15197104-15227917 GCA_029204045.2 Tillandsia leiboldiana
GGAGCCTGATCTCGAAAATCCGAGATCGCCATTACGATCGTCTCGTCGAAACATGAAAAATTGATATACATATGTCGACGATCTGACGGTCGGATCTTCCTGAAATCAGTAAAGAAGCGGGCGGGTCCCACAACTTAAGTTGTGAATAGTAACTCCTATTTTAATTCCCCTTTTGATCATCGACGGCCGTTTCGCCGTCTGGAACCCTGACATAGGGGTATGAGTAGTCAAACCTAGCTAATTTCGACGTTCTGAGCGCAATGGCACTGACGGATTTCGCGTTTGGCGATCCGGGTGCATCGAAGTGCGTGCGTCGATTTGCGACCTACAAAACTAGATGGCCCGAGATTTTATACGAGTGCCAAATTGAACAAACAAATAGGCTACTTGACAGGTCTCGACGAGCCGGACGTCGTGGCGAAGTCTGTTTCGCAAAACGGCGATCGGATTACCTCGAAATGCGCGAAAAGTGCAGTATTTTGCAGAAAAAACCCGTAATTTTCTGCTCCGAAGAATATGCGGCTTACAGATGAGGGACTTGACAGTAAAAGGACTAACTTTTGTTAAGGACTTATGTCCAAATACTGTTAGTTGAAGGGGTTTTGTGCAAATGTGCAATTAACTCATGCACACACGTGTTGGAGTATTTCCGAACCCCTGCCTCTTCCTCTTCGGTAACTGAAGCTCCACCAGACTCTTCAGCTCGCAACCGCCGCGGCCCTTCAGCTGCCGAAACGGCCGGCCACTCGGGTTGCCGGAATTTAGTTAGAGAAGGTTATAAATAGTAGTCCTCTCTTGAGCTGTGACAAACCAAAGCCATAGGTTTAGCTAACCTTCTTCTGAGAGCTTCACTAACAAGCAGCAACCAAGCCCTGGTGAGCCCTACCCCAGCCACCGCCGAGCGCCGCCGCAGCCATTTTCTTTTTCTCCTCTCTCTCCGACTAAGTGTGAAGTTGGACCAGACCTCTTCAAGGTTGGATTGGGAGGTGTCTGAGGAGTCCCTGGTGCTTGAAGGACCCTGCTGGAAGTTGCCGTGGCCGCGCGTGCAAGTGGGACCGAGATCCGGCTTCCTCCTTCTTCCCCGAGCTCGGCCAAGGTGAGGGTTTCAAACCAGTATATGTTAGCCCTCTAGACCACGTGCAGTCAGTTTCCTAGGCCCTAAGCATCATCCCAGCAAATCCCCGAGCCCTCATGCACCACGGTTGGCCGGCGGCCACAATGGGTCGCCGGAAACCTAATCTAACTTCGCCTCGGAAAAACTCCGCAAGCGATGGACCAAAATGGCTCAAACTTGGTAGGTAGGGACTGTATGACCCTTTTATTATTTCTGCAAAGTTTGAGAAGTTTTGGTTGAGTATTTTGGAAGAAAATCGAAACCCTAGTTTCGGGTTTTTATACATGTTGGCCGAACTTCGTGCTCCGGCTCCGGCGAGCTTCTCCGTCGCCGGCCATCTACCCAGAAGTGTTTATGGGACCAAGAGGATCTCAACCATGCTTTTGCATGGCTCTCATGCAGCCCGAATGAGGGTCGGCCATGGATGACCCGAAATTGGAACCCAACGTCGCCGCCGGCGATCCGGCCACCTCCGGCCGGGAAGGTAGGGTCGGGAAGCTTTGTATGAACCAGAGGAAGCTTCCATATAAGTTGGAAGACTTCTTATGGCTTCTGTAAAAATCCGCCATTAACGAGCCTGAGCTCCAAAATGGAGCTTTACTCCCCGCGCCTGTTAGAGATAATGCTAATTAGTTAGAATTAGATTATCTAAGATATTTGGTTGGTTAAATTTTGATAAAGATAAATCTAATTAGATAGGATATCTAATTAGAATATGATTTTGTGTAATAATCTATAAATAGATAGGTCGGGCTATTATTATCGTTAATGAAGCCGGAGTCGCCTTAATTAATTAGTGAGGCCAAAGAAAGACGTGTGGGCATGAAGTTATTTTTTCAATAAAGGCAAGTTTAGTTTGCTTCCACCAAAACGTACCAGATTCTTTATCTCTTCTCTTTTCCATTTTATTTTTGTGGTGATTCCTATATACCATAACAAGTATATAGAAAATATTTGGAGGCCCATCACCGTAACAAGTGGTATCAGAGCCTTGTTTTCAAGAGAAGAAGATACCGATGGCATTTAACAGTGCCAATGGAGTTGCACAAGGATTCCCAATATTCAAAGGAGACAATTATGATTTTTGGTGCGTGAAGATGCGGACGTTGCTGCGATCCCAAGATCTATGGGATTTTGTTGAAAAAGGATGTAAGGAAGCAACTGGAGAGAATCTGAAAAAAGATGCGAAGGCGCTTTTCTTTATTCAACAATCTATTGACGACTCAATATTTTCCCACATTGCCGGCGCTACCCGATCGAAAGAAGCATGGGATATATTACAAAAGGAATACCAAGGTAACGAAAAGGTACTCAGAATTAAAATTCAAACTTTAAAAAGAAAATTTGAGACTTCATTTATGGAAGAAAAAGAAAATATTCATACCTTTATTCTAGAGTTATGGAATTAGTTATCTTGATGCGTATCTATGGTGAACAAATTTCTGATCAAACAGTAGTTGAAAAAATTTTAAGAAGTTTGACGAAAAAATACGGGATGTAGTTTCTGCTATAGAAGAAGCAAAAGATTTATCTAAATTGTCTTGTAGCGAACTTCTTGGTTCTCTCTTAGCACATGAGGAACGAAAAGATAGAACAGAAAATTTTTCTGAGCATGCTTTTCAAAGCAAATCGAAAGGCAATGAAAAAGATAAAGCAGATACTTCTAATCGCCAAGCTTCAGCATCTGGAGACCATGGTAGAGGTCGTGGTCGTGGTCGTGGCCGTGGTAGAGGTCGCGGTGGTAGATCGGGTGGATACAATAACAGAAACGGTGAAGGATCAAGTAATCAAAATCAGAGAACCTACAGAGGTAATGATCAGCCCTATAATTATAAAAATGTTCAATGTTATTATTGTAAGAAATTTGGCCATATCGAGCGATTTTGTCGATTGAAACAACAAAACGCTAATTTTGCTCAAGGAAATAATGAAAACGATAATGTACTTTTTGCATGTCGTTCATCAGAAAAAGCTGCTAACAGTATTTGGTATGTCGATAGTGGTTGTAGCAGTCACATGACAGGAAAAGAAGAGAACTTTATTAATTTGGATAATCTGTTAAAGGCCGAGTGACGATGGGTGATGGCTATGTTCAGGACGTGCATGGAAGAGGTACAATCGAGGCAAATATTTCAGGAATTTAAAAAATAAATAATGTTTTATATGTTCCTGGTTTGAATTCCAATCTTTTTAGTGTGGGCCAATTTTTGAAAGAAGGTTATTCGCTTATTTTTGAAGATTCTAAGTGCACTATTTATAAAGATAAATATAAAAGGGATTTATTTTTGAAGTGCCGATGACAGAAAATAAAGTTTTTCCTGTTCATGTTGCAATGAAAGTAGTGCTAGATGATGATTGGTTATGGCACTATAGATATGGTCACTTGAGTTTTAAGGGGCTTGATTTATTACATAAAAAGAATATGGTTGATGGTTTGCCTTTGGTGCATAATAATGGTTCTGTATGTGAAAGTTGTGTGTTAGGAAAGCATCACAGAGACTCTTTTCCAAGGAACAGCAATTGGAGAGCCAAAGAACCACTAGAATTGATACATGCTGATGTTTGTGGGCCGATGCAGACACCGTCGCTCAGCAGCAATTATTATTTTGTGGTTTTCGTGGATGACTACAGTCGGATGACTTGGATTTATTTTATTAAAAATAAATCCGATGCTTTTGATGTTTTTCGAAAATTTAAAAACTTGGTCGAAAACGAATCCGGTTATTATATTAAGACTCTCCGTACAGATCGAGGGGGAGAATTTATTTCTAATAAATTTGAAAAATTTTTGTGAATCAAATGGTATTCGCAGGCAGTTGACAACCAATTACACGCCTCAGCAGAATGGCGTTGCTGAGCGCAAAAATCGAAGTTTGGTAGAGATGGCAAAAGTATGATGAAAGCGAAAGGACTTCCAAATAAATTCTGGGCAGAAGCGGTATGCTACGGCAGCATACATTCTTAATAGAAGCCCAACTTTGGCGCTGGATAATATTCACCTTATGGAAGCATGGACAGTTGGAAACCGAAGGTAAAGCATTTTAAAATTTTTGGATCGGTTTCTTTTGTTCATATTCCATCACAAAATAGGCAAAAATTGGATAATAATAGTAGCAAGTGTATTTTTGTGGGCTATAGCGAAAGAAGTAAAGCCTATTGATTTTATAATCCTGTTACTAACTCCTTAATTATAAGTCGTGATGCGATATTTGATGAACAAAAAGGTTGGGATTGGAGTGCAAAAGTAAAGGATAATCCACTTTCGATTTTAGGAGATGAAACTACTATTGAGAATAAGAACAATGGTGAAAATATTATAAGTACTGAAACAACACCACATGCTTCACCACGAATTCTCCAGGAACTTCGCCTGAGACAACACCGTAGAAAGGTAAAATTGCTTAGTTGAATATATGAGCAGTGCATGTACACACAATGTGGAGAACCACAAACTTTCGAGGAAGCGGCAAAATCTGATGATTGTGTAAAGCTATGAATGAAGAAATTGCAGCGCTAGAAAAAAATAATACATGGGAGCTTGTTGAACCATCAACAGAAAAAGAAGTTATCGGGCTGAAATGGATATACAAGACAAAATATAAACCAGATGGATCGATCCAGAAATTAAAAGCACGTTTAGTTGCAAAAGGTACTTACAGCAAGCAGGTATTGATTGTAATGAAACCTTGTGCACCCGTAGCTAGATTTGATACTATCCGAACTGTTTTGGCTTTGTCTGCACAAAATAAATGAAAAATTTTTCAATTTGATGTTAAATCAGCTTTTCTTAATGGATTTTTGGATGAAGAAGTTTTGTTGAGCAGCCGCAGGGCTACAAAATTAAAGGACAAGAAGATAAAGTCTACAGACTACGAAAGGCGTTATATGGATTAAAACAGGCACCAAGAGCCTGGTATAGTCGGATCGATTCGCACTTTATTCAAAACGAATTTTCTAGAAGTGAAAGTGAACCCACACTTTATATCAAATCTCGAGGTATGGAGATTTTGATTGTTTGCCTTTATGTTGATGACTTGATTCTACTGGAAACAGTACAGATTTGATCAATGAGTTTAAGAAAAATATGATGATTGAATTTGAGATGACTGATCTTGGCCCCATGAGTTATTTTTGGGTTTAGAGGTAAAACAAGAAGATATGGAATTTTTATCTGTTAGAAAAAATATCTTGATGATTTACTTGAGAAGTTTAATATGAAAAATGTGCAATCCTGTGCAAAATCCAATGGGTACGAATATGAAGCTATCATTGGATGATGGAGAAGAAAAAATTGATTCGAGTTTGTACAGAAGTCTGATTGGGAGTTTACTCTATATTGGTAACAGTAGACCGGATATTATATATGCGACATCTTTGTTATCGAGATTTATGCAAAGTCCAAGTAAAATTCATTGGGGAGTGGCGAAAAGGATATTGAGATACTTGAAAGGAACAAGAGACCACGGACTGTGGTATACTAACGCTAACGATTTTTATTTTTTTGGTTGTTCTGATAGTGATTGGGGCAGGTTCGGTAGATGATCGACGAAGCACGAGCGGGTTCGTCTTCAATTTTGGTGCAGGAGCAATATGTTGGTCTTCCAAAAAACAACAGTCGACGGCTCTATCATCTTCTGAAGCCGAATACATAGCGGTTACGACTGCTACATGTCAAGCAATCTGGATGCGGCGAATCTTAACAGATTTGAAGTACGAGCAAAAATCCAACTGTAATTTATTGCGATAATCAATCGACTACTCGCAATGGCGAAAAATCCAGTTCATCACAGCCGAACCAAACACATCGAAACTGCGACATCATTTTTCGTGAACAGATCGCTAACGGTCAAGTCGAGTTGATACACTGCTCTACCGAAGAACAGATGGCCGATATTTTTACAAAGCCGCTACCATTGGAAAAATTCATATTTTGCCGAGAGAAGATCGGTGTGAAGAACATTAGCATTATGGGGGAGTGTTAGAGATAATGCTAATTAGTTAGAATTAGATTATCTAAGATATTTGGTTGGTTAAATTTTGATAAAGATAAATCTAATTAGATAGGATATCTAATTAGAATATGATTTTGTGTAATAATCTATAAATAGATAGGTCGGGCTATATTATCGTTAATGAAGCCGGAGTCGCCTTAATTAATTAGTGAGGCCAAAGAAAGACGTGTGGGCATGAAGTTATTTTTTCAATAAAGGCAAGTTTAGTTTGCTTCCACCAAAACATACCAGATTCTTTATCTCTTCTCTTTTCCATTCTATTTTTGTGGTGATTCCTATATACCATAACAAGTATATAGAAAATATTTGGAGGCCCATCACCGTAACAAGCCGCCGCCGCACCCCCGTTGCTTGCACGGTTCAGGTGAGTTCGAGATGTGATTTAGCTTCTATTTGGCCATGTGGTTGGGTTCCAGATGCCATGCATGATCAGTCACGAATTTCAAAGCATGTTGGTCATCTTCTTCCTCCCTGTCCGCGGCAACTGGGCATATAGCCTGCTCCAACTGCAGGGAAAATGCTCCTGCAACTTAGAGAAACAAATCCTTCCAAGTTATTTTGGCCCAGGTGCTGTGGTTGCAGAGAGTGAGCTCGGGAAATGGCATGTGTGTGTATGTGTGAATAATGCACACCATGTGTTTGCTGTAATGTCTCAAAGAAGAAAAAGATGGATTTTGGCTTCAAGTATAATATGAAAAATTCTTAAAATAATCCCCTGAGCTTGATGCTCACTTCAGATCAAAGTTGATCTTTGTGGATTGATGTTTGGAGCATTATGTGAGTTGATTAAGAGCAAGGTCATGGATCTCTTTGATCCAGCAGATTCTGGGCTGCCAAACAGTGAGCCTGGGTGTTCTGGAGTTCTCAGGAGACTAATGCTTCAATTTATTTCAAGTTTGCACAGATAGGTTAAAAGTTATAGTATAAACAAGCTCTAAGTTAATATTATGGCCCGAAGTCTGTTCCGGGCTGTTTGCGAAGCCGCGACAGTGAGCTCCTGACTATTTGGGGTCACTGAACGCGATGCTCGCGTCGGAATTAAGTTTTGATGAGCCGGAGAAACAAAAATGCATATAGGCTGTGTTGGAAGAGTATTTTTGGCCCGAAGTTTTCCTCGGGTCCCGTGCTGCTGTAAATTGGTGAGCACGGTGTTCAGCAAGATAAATGTCACCTGCTGGAAGTGACGGTTCGTTAAAATGAATCTTCAGTTGAAAGAACGAGCAAAAACAGTGCTAAAAAGAGTTAAAAATGAGTTTCCAGTAGAAAAAAAAGCAAAACAGCGAAAACAGTGCTAAAAAGTGTTAAGTTGACTTGAAATAAGTTAGAGTTAAAATCAATCCCTGATCAAAATGTTTGATTCAGGTCTGTCCGGTTTGCATCTGGTTCTGAGCGTACAGTTGATTCAGTCTAGTCGCCTGCGATTTGACAGGTGGGTTTATCTTCGGTCCGGGCTTTATCATTTCGGCCCTCTGTGTACGGTATTGGTTGGACCCCTGTTTTTGGTAGCTTAAATATTACTTTGAGCCTGCCTTCCTTTCGATTCAGTTTATACTGCTTCATGCCTGAGTTATAACTTTTATCAGTTATCTGTTGCTTTACATAGTGCTTCCAGTATTCATATCATTATTCTGGACATTGCCATGCCTGATTGGTCATTTGCTAGGTTATATACCTGATTATCAGTACTTCCTGATTATATCTGATCCATGATATTTAGTTGCTGCTTATTCTTGCATATGAGTTGAGACTCAGTTGATTCTGATATTGCATCCTTGATTGGATTGTGTTGAGCTTGCTTTTCTGTTGATCAAATATTACACTGCTGAACACATAATTTTAATCAACTAATGTTTTACTGAACGACGTAGGGTCGCCTGAGTCTGTTCTTGTTTGATAGGACAAAGGCATTGCTCTTCGAAGTTTGGGCCTAAAAACCTATTTTCAGAATAGTTTTCCGCAAAGATATGTGTTTAGTTTTGTATGTTTGGTTGGTCTGCATGATTGAGTTGAGATTTGCTGTTGATCTTATATTGAGTTGAGATTTGCTGTTGATCTTATGTTGAGTTGAGATTTAATTGATTAGTTGCTGATTATTTCTGCATGAGAGTTGAGATTCAGTTGATTTTGTTATTGCATCCCAGTGGGGATTTCCCGGCTTATTGCCGATTACCGGTCAGTGGACCGTGAGCTTGAGCATTTGCATATGACGCCCGCACCGTTGTACTTCACGAACATGGCCGGGGTCGCTCCCCGTGGAAATGTTCTTTACCGGTAAAGTGGTTAGCAGTGGCAACCCGTGACCCTTTGTGAAGGGAATGTCAATCCGCTGGTGCCAGCTGGGCAAATTCGCCTGAGGTTTGTGGAACCAATATGGTGGCTTGTGATTGGATAATTTGATATATCTTCTATTTGATGCATATGTTGCTTTTAGTCTGCTTTTGTCTTATCTCATGATTCATGATATTCATTGGTTTGATACCTGCCTATACAATTATTCAGCATGCTTGGTTCATTATATTCCTGTCAAGATTATACTAATTCCTGTTGGTTATTCATTCGCTTCATAAATGCTTACCTAATGTGATCTTTACTATCCGCTAGTATTGTATACCAGTAGGTACGATCTGCTATTTCTCGGCTCGTCGTGCCCACTGGGATACACTCCGGTGTGTCTCACACCCTCGGGTGACTGTTTTTCAGGTCGAGCGGGTGTTGGGATGTCGGGACGAATTGGAGAGGTATCGATATAGAGGTTGACCCTGGACAGCCGAAAAGTTATGTAATAGATGTTTGAGAGAAAGGATTTTGTATTTCAGTTGTATATTTGTAAAGATAGTTGTAAGGTTTTCTTGTAATATTATTTGTAGTACGTAGTTAGTACTCTGATGTTGTTGCTAAGCTAGCCGTGCATATATAGAAAAGGCTCAATTCCAAAGGGGATTGGGACTCTTCTATATATGTGGCGGTCTGTCATTGCCCTGGCTGTTTTTGCAACTCTGATTAAAAAAAAAAAAATTTATTATACACTGGTTTTTGAACTCGGGGCGTGACAACTAATCTTGTAAAAATTCAAAAGCTCCGGATGCTTACAAGTCAATTTGACTCTATTCATATGGAAGAGCATGAATTGTTTACAGATTATTACACTAGACTTCAAGATGTAATCAATACTTGTGCTAATTTAGGAGAAAAGATCCCGGAGTCGAAAATTGTAAGAAAGATACTTCGGACTCTTCCGGAACGGTTTAGGGCAAAGGTTACCGCCATTGAAACCGTTAGTCATCCGGATGAGATGAGAGTAGAGGAATTAGTAGGTGCTTTGCAAACTTATGAAATGACTTTTCCTACTAATCAAGTTTCTTCCAAGTCTTCTTCTAAGCTTACAGGTATTGCATTCAAATCAACAAAGGAAGAAGATAGCGAATCAAGTTCCGACGATGAAATCTCTTTTGCCGATTTTGAAGAACAATTGGCGCGGATCATAAAGAAATTTCGTCGGAAGTTTTGGAAGAATCGAACCGATGGATCTTCATCCTCGAAACCATCTAAAGGATCATCGGGTTCTAAATCCTCTAACCTCAAAAGCTTTGCAAAACCTTCTAAGGAAAAAGATGAATTCGAAGGGAAAATTCGATTTTATAGATGCAAAGGCTACGGCCATATTTCAACGGATTGTCCTTCTCCGAAATCATATAAAAAGAAGGCTTTGCAAGCGAAAACTTGGGACGATTCTACTTCTAATGAATCGACCTCAAGTAAAGAGGAAAAAGTCGTTGCCTTTCATACCTCTCAAATTCCCTCTTCTAATGTTTGCTTATCATCTTTAATCACTGACTCTATTCCTTTGATTTTGCATGAAACATCAACATCCGGAGGAGAGTCATCAAGTGAGGGGGAGTCGGACGAAGAAAAACTCGTTGAGGCATATCAACAACTTCTTACGGAATCAAAGAAGATGGCCAAGCATATTAAGAAGTTGAGGAAGCAACGACTTGAGATTCAAGACGAGAATCATTCTTTAAAGATCAAACTTCATGATCTCGAGGAGGAACGAGAGCTTTTATTGGATAATAATAAAATCCTCCAAGAAAAGATAAATCAATCGGAAACGATCGTTAATTCCCACATTAACAAGATTGGTTTTCTAGAAAATCAGTTTGTGGAAATTCATGTCACCAATCAAGCTTTGACCAAGCAAGTTCATCAACTCAAATCCGACATACAAAAGATTTCAACCAGTTCCAAGAAACTTGATTGTATGTTTGGATTAGGTCAAACAAGCACGGTTGGTTTGGGATTTAAAAAGAACCAAACTGTGAAGGCTTCAAGTTCCACAACTAAGTTGAAAGGACGAACTTGTCACCAATGTGGACTTGAAGGACACTTGATGAAGATGTGCCCGAAAAAGAGAAAGAGGAATTCTTCGGCAACTTCATCTACGGAGCGAACTCAACGGAATCAAAAGACTCATCAAGTCAAAGGAGTTCACTCAAACCACCAAAGGTCCGAGCCACAACATCAATCATACAAGTGGATCATTGCGAGGCAAAGACCTAAGGTGGATCAACAGTCAAAGCTGTCATCTCCCAACTACAATGAATCAAGACAACCCAAAATTCGACGATTTTGGATTCGGAAAGGTGATATCTTTCCTTGTCTTAAGTTCTAAATAGCTTATGACTGTATGTAATGCTTTGATTGGTTTTCCTTTCATATTTTTGTTAATCTCTGCATTACATGTTTTCAATGCTCTTTGTTTTTATATTTTGTTTTTGAACAAAAGGGATTTAACGAACAAGTGCATTGAATAAAAAGGGTTTCACTTTCAATCACTCCAATTTAATTTTATATGAATTATCAACTTTACTCCATAATCATAATTCTTGAAGATATTTCATTATAGGAGTTTTTGATAATTATATTCATCAAATTTTAGTAATCATGTGTGATCTTTAGATGCTTAACCTATTTCGGTTGTGTGAGTTCTTTGTGATAAACATGAGACAACCGATTGACTAAAATTTAGGATTTAATTCTTTCACATAAGATATTATATTTTCTTACAAGAGTAATTAAATGAATTGCAAAAGATGTGGAAAGAGTTACATCCGAAAGGAGTGTGAAAACTACCACCACGTGTTGGAAAGAGCTGCCACCCCGGTCGTCCGGTCTGTGTGTGAAGCTACCACATGTTTTGATGCTTGAAAAATATTTTTTTTTGAAATTTTTAGTTGAAGCATTCGGAGATTCATATTCAAAGTTCTTAATTTTTGAACAATCTCCTGGTTGGTATAAGGTGGGTTAGTTGAAAGATGCTCAAAGAGCCACCCTTAGGTATTTTAGTGCATATCTCAATTTAGAAGGGTAAAATTCAAAATTGATGTCATTTGGAAATCTCTGTAAGTCATCTTTGTAAATCCGTTACATCTTGATAGACTTTGGATCTCAAGATTATTTTTGATGACTTGTGTTTGACGTATATAATATGAAAAACGGTTTATAATGTCTTATCTTTGTTTTTCATGATTTCGGAGTAAATCTTTTTAATTTTTGTAAAATTAATTGGATTGAATGACATCTATGTGATCTCATATTATTTTCAAGCACTTAAATTGTTTTCTTGATGGAATACAAATCGGTAATTTGAAAGATTTTAAAATTTGGATTTGTTTCAAGAATTTTTGTGATTTTTGTCTTCGAGTACCGGTACGAAATCTGCGTTTTTGTTATATACCGGAACTGAGCTTTTATCTCTCTTTCTCTATGAACTAATGGTGTTAGTGATTTCTTTTTGCCTATATTCACTGTTTGACAATTTGTGACAAAAATGGGGAGAACAGAAATAGGGGGAGAACAGAGATAGGGGGAGAACAGAGATGCTCAAGACAGGGGGAGATAAAGAAAAGAGATGATGAAAAAGTAGCCGAAAAACAAAAAGAACCAAAAGGACGAATCAAATGAAGGATATAATTTTAATTTATGACAACTGACTTTTGATTTGTTTGGAGTTTTGTTTTGCAGGATCTACATCACTTTAAGACTCCAAGTCCTAAGTCATAGAGTTTGTTCTAAGACTGGTTCAAATGTAATTTTTGTTTATTGGATCTTTCACGCAAAGAAAGCCAATGTTTTGGTGATGACATTGAGTTTCGATTTTTTAGTTTAAGATGAGTGTCTTGAGCGTTTTATGTATTTTTGGGTTTTGTCACGAAATTGCCAAAGGGGGAGATTGTTACGGCTTTTTGTGTTGGCATATTTCGTGAGTTGAGTCGGAGTCTTGAAGTGATCAAATTGTCAATCAGCAATCGAAGACTTAGAGAAGATTCAACAAGAGCTCAAGTTGACACTCAGTGTTTTGAGTCTTGAAGATTGAAGTTGAAGAATTATGGATCATATACATCAATCTTAAGGAAAATGGATTCGGATTGATCAGGTACGTTTAACTAAATAATTTTGGTGATCCGAATACATTTGAGTAGTTTAGAAACACTTGGATAAGTTTTCATTGCATAAAAGTCAAAAACTGTTTTTTCAGAAAATCCGTTCAGGACTGAAAATTCTGTTCAGGACTGTTTTGCTAATCCAGTCCGGACCGTGGATTCCAGTCCGGACCCCGAACCTTGTTTTTTCAGGAATTGCTGAAAAAAAGACGACAGTCCGGACCGAGCCAATCCAGTCCGGACCGTCGTGCGGGAAAATTTCTGTTAAGTCAGTTTTTGATGCTTATCTCTTTCCAAAGGTTTCTAAACTATAAATAGACACTTAGGGCTTCTCAAGAACTACCGATTAATTAATAAAACACTTGAGAGCAACCCTAGAGGCTAGGTTTTTTATCGTTCTTCTTTATATCCTCTTTTAGGTCAATTCGACGGTTCTTCCAAGATCTATCTTTTGTCGAATTGATCTAATCTTTGCTTAGAGATTCCTTCTATGGTTCCTCAATGATAATCTAAGCAAAGGATCACCATCGAAGCTTTTATCAAGTTTGCGTCGTGGATTCGACGTAGCATCGTGGATTTGATGTGTTGAAGGCGTTTCGTGGATTCGAAACGTGCGCTCGTGGATTCGAGTGGCGTTCGTGGATTCGAACGTGTGCAGTGGACGTGCAATCGGTGAGCGCAAGGTCCGAAGAAGTTGAAGGAGGGGTCGAGTCCGTGGAGTCGGTAATCACCTTGTTATTGTTCATTTTCTTAGTGGATTGTTATTGCGTGTTGGTCCCATGGTTTTTCTCCTGGATTGGAGTTTCCACGTATATCTCGGTGTGCTATTTTTATTTTCCGCATTGGTTTTTATTTTGCACTGAGATTGGTTTTATAAGTATTACACCTATTCACCCCCCCTCTAGTTGTTTGATAGTATACCTATTTAGATCCGTGTGGATCCTTAATATATTAAAAACCAACATGAATTAGCAAATAAATATAATTAGTAGTTTACATAAATGACTAACAAATAAAAAAATAAGTACACAAAATAATTATTAATGATTAATCTTACTCAAGGAAAGATAGAACTTCATCACAATTTTTTAGTACATAAAGTTGAGCACGATTCCATTCTTCTTGAGTTAGTTTCTTGAAAATTCCTTTGCTATTATTAAGTGGCCTTCCATTTCGTCGAAAAATGAATAACTTTGAGGTATGATCTTCATAACCCTCAAAGTTTCTCTCAGGCCGATTGAATTTTGTCTCAACTCTATTCAAATATTTAGAGCAAAAGGTTAAACATTCCTCTACAATGTAGCCCTCGGCAATAGATCCTTCTGGATGTGCTTTATTATGCACATACGACTTCAACTTCCGCAAAAATCTATCACAAAATAATCATAAATTATTCTATTTCTGTAGTAACCGTGATTTTTGAAATCCAAAATCTAAGTTTAAATAATTTTCTGGATTATTTAAATGGCAAAAATGGATTATTAATAGTGTAAAAGTGGCCCAAAAATATCGACTTTTGATCGGAGCCTGATCTCGAAAATCTGAGATCACCAGTGCGACCGTCTCGTCGAAACAAGAAAGATTGATATTCACATGATTTCGATCCGACGGTCGGATTTTTCGCAAAACAGCAAAGAGAAGCGGGGCCCACAACTTAAGTTGTGAATAGTAACCCTTGATTTCGGTCCCCTCTTGATCAATCGTCAGTCGTTTCACTGTCTAAAATCCAAACATAGCAGTATGAGTAGTCAATTCAAGCTAATTTCAACATTCTGAGCATAATGGCACTGACGGAATTCGCGTTTGGCAACCCTAGTGCATCGGAATGTGTGCCCAACAGTGAAATTCACTGTATATTATGACCCGAAAATTTTTAGGAGCACTGAATCAAGAAAGCAAATTCGCTACTTGAAAGGTCTTGACGAACCGGACGTCGTGGCGAAGTCCGTTTTTCAATTTGACGACCCGTGTGTCTCGAAATGCGTGAAATACGCCGAAAAGGCGAGTATTTTCGCAAAAGTCGTGATATTTTATGTACCAAATTTAATGACACTTCTTGGTAAAGGACATGGGTGCTAATGTAACCTACAGTAGGGACCCTAGGGCTAGTGGATGATTGTGCAGGGATTTATTTGCATTTTGTACAAAAATCGCACAATTAATACAATATGGCTCTTGGGTTTTCGTGGTGGGATCCGAGGGGACTAAACTAGGTTCTTGTGCTCCTCTTCAACCCTCTGCATGCTCCAGAGCTGGCACATGATCTCTGGGGTCGCCGAGGAGTCGTGGTCGCACAAGGGTAGCCCGAGCTCAAGTGTGGAAGAAGAAGGTTGCACCCCGGAGTCTCAAACTTGGTTCTTTGCCTTCTAGAGATCATTTTCTGCTTCCTGGGAGTGTGCCAAAGGAAGCCCGATGTGCGCCGTGGCCGCGCGTCGCTGGGGAAGAAAACCGGCTTCAACCTTTCTTTTCCAACTCCGGCGAGGTAAGCCCTCTCGACCCTCTGGTTTTTAGAACCCAAGACCTCTGCAAGTGTTTTCTTTATGGTCCAAGAAGTCTCTCAGTCCAGCCCCGAAGTCAGGAAAGCTCCGGTTGGCCGGCGGTGAAGTTGCACCGCCGAAAAACACCATTGCTTCGCCTCGAGCTAGCGTTGCTCCCGGTGGTTTTTGGCAAAAACTAAAATGGTCGTTCTCTTATACTTGATGAGTGCAAGTTTGTCACGCCCCGGCGTCGAAACTGCGACTCGGGCTCGCCAAGAGATCCGCCGTCCATACGGGAAGCCCCGTATAGACGAAGCGACTAACCTGCAAAAGATCAACTATACAATACAGATATCAGAGCTGAAAGTAAACTACTAAAAATGAAAATATAAATGCAACTCAAAAACCTCCCCAAGGTACATAATCTCTCTAGCAGTAAAATAAAAAGTACAACTCTATACCTCACTACAAAAGTCTCTCAACAAGAACTCTCAAAAGTAAAGGGGTACATCTACACTCTGGACGACGATGACTGGTAGGGATCTATCTCGCGACTCCATTACCTCGATCAGCCGGATCAGTAACAGGAGCAGCAGGAACAGGAGTAGAAGTCCTTGCGGGAAAAGACACCACGACGGGTGTGAGAACTACGTCCCAAGTAGTTCTCAGTGGGTGCCGCCAACGAGCCCGACGGTCTGCCCACTAAGTCTAATAGAGGCAAGAAGTAACAATATAATACTGAAATGAAAGGCTGGAAAAGTAACTCTACAGCTACCATGCCTCTATCTAGATGCTCAAAAAGTGGAACAGATGGAAACATGATGCATCTACTAACACACACAGTATACTCACCCAATCTATACTGACTGCCGCATAGGGTCAAGTCAAACCTGCGCCCACCTACTGCCGCACATCCTCAACAGGACGGGTCTACCGTAGGGTGTCCGTGACTGCCAAAACTGGCCCAGTCAGAGGGACTGCGTCGACAAGACGCGATAGTAAGTAACAGGCCCAACTCCGGAGTGGCACTCGAGGGGCGTGACCCCACCGAGGAAAGTATCAGCGCATCTCTGTCGAGCTCAAAATGGCTCATGCAGGCTCTAGTCCAAACCACGATCACCAGATCGACTAACAACACCAACGCTAACTCACAGGCTGGAAAACCACACAGCCGGGGACACCGTCCACCAGACGGCTCCCACCAAAGAACACTAAACTCACAGGAAAGGCCGACACCATAAGGGTTCGGAAACCCGATAGACTGGTGCTAAGAACCCTATCAAACAAGAACAGACTCTAGGCTCCGCCTATCGAAGTTTCCGCCCCCTTATAGTTCGGGAACACAACAATCTCAGAACAACACGCAGAGGACACCAACCTGGGCCCGAAAGTTTCGGGAGACCTATACCTATAACCCTATCAAACAAGAACAGGTTCCAGGCTCGGCCCCCGTGGCTTTCGTCCCGATAAAGAAACGGCCCCTAGAACCCAGACCACTCGAATCCTTTCGAGTGGGGCGATTTACAGGAAAAAGGTGACATTTGTTATTGAAAACCATTTTCACTCAACCCACACAGGGTGAGGATTAAAAGTAGTGCCCTTTTTGAAAAGCTATCTTGTTTTGAGAAGAAATCCATTTTTAATGATTTTTAGTTCTTTTTAGAAAAACAGTTAGAAAAATAAGTGTTTTACTCAAACCCCGAAGGGCTGATGCCTTTGTCCAATCAAAAAAGAACAGACTCCAGCGGCCCTTCGATGCTTGGAAGAAAACCTTGGTAGACTAAAATCATTTGTATGTCGAAAAGGGTTCTGGGTTCTAGGTCCGGCTAATACTAGTAAACTACTGCCACTAATACTGTGGCGACAACCCAGACAGGGGAAAACAAGATCTCCCGGGACCACCGTTTACCCCAAACGGTTCCCGGTATTTACAAGCGATCCACTACATCTACCAGACTCCACTCTGCTCCCAAGCACGAGTGCAAATGCATCCCACACTAAAAAGAAGTCCCGACCGCTCGGCCCACTACCCGGGCGAGGATAACACTAAGTCCAGGAATGAAAACATAAAGTGTGGATGTCTAAACATAAATAACCCTAGCCCAAGTGAGGGTTTTCTACTGGTCTGGTTACACAGGCAACATATGACGGGGGTGCTTGGTCAGGTTTCAAGATACTATAATTTAACAGATAGAAGGAAGTAAAAGATCACAAGATCGACAGATAATACAAGGAACAACAATTCCTACACTCTAGCATGCTACCCAAGTCCAATCACTAACATGCATGATTCTATAACAATAGAATTAGTGCTCAGTCCACAGTTCCTGAAAGCGAAGCCAACCACCTGAAAAGTCGAACTGCCAAAAGTCCTATAGTTGATAATACCAAAAAAACAGCAACTCAAAGTCCAACGGGTCCAGTACTGTCCACAATCTCTCCTGGGTACAACAAAAAGCTACCGTTACACTTAAATCCCAAAAATCTGCCAAGAACACAACACTGAATTTCAGCCGCCAAGATGCGATTAGTTCACCTGCTGACTGTGCTCAAAAAATTCCAAATAAAATATCCTTGCGATCTACGCGTCGATAGCTTCGAAACGAATACCTGCAAGCCCAATTCCGAGTTTCCTACGCTAAGATATAAAATCGGCAAGAGAAACACCCCAAACAAAACTGTACCAAAATCCTGTGTTAAGAACTCGGGAAGAAGAAAGATTCTCACCTTCGAAGAAAACTCAGAAAATTCTAAGAAAAATCCAGGAGATTTCTTGCGAAAAGTAGATGAAAATCGCCTTTTGAATCACCTCGATCCGATGTATGTGCGCAAAGATATAGCTAAAACTCCGCAGTGCTGTCCAAAAATCCGCAAAGAAAAATGGGGCAGATGAAAGCTCAAGAAACTCCAAAATCCGCACAGAAAATGAGAAAACTCAGAACACTAAAGTTGGAGTCCTACCAGTCGTGAGTCCGACGGCATGAGAATCGCTAAAAACGGAGATTGGGGTGAGTTGGGGCAGTCTGCACACTAAAATGTGACGAAACGGGTCGTCGAAGAAGAAGCGTCACTGTGCGCCGCGTCGCAGATAAGGCCGAAGTGATGATCTCCAAAAATCCTCAAGGTCCACCAAAGTGTGCTGCTAAGTGGAAGGAAGAATTTACCTTAAGGGCTCACAGAGAAAACGGGCTCAGAAAAGAGAGAAAAGGCCCCCCCTAAAGGCCCTATTTATAGGCCCAACCCCTTAGTGGGCTTTTGGCGGATTCGGGCCCATTTTTTCGGGCGCCCGAATCCGTCAAGTGGGTCGGACCACACCCCGTCCGACCGCCCGAAACTCTGAGGGACCGCCACGTGTCCCCGCAACAGCAAACAGCTATGCAAGGGCTCCCCGGGCGCGCCACGTACCAACCCCCCCCCCCCCCCCCCCCACGGTCAGCGGGGGTAGGTGGGGTGCGCTGCGCGCGTGGCGACGCGTGGCGCACTCGAGTGCGGTCGCCACGCGTCGGCCGCCTCGCTGCCCCGTACCCTACCGCGCGGGCCGTGGACCGCGACTTCGTGAGCCCGCCAACGCCAGGCTGCCACACGTCGCGCCCCCGGTCCACCAAGGCCGCCCTTTCTCCCTGAACCGCGTCGCGTGCACCCGCCAGTCCGGACGCGCAACGTGGCCCGCCCCGCGGTCTATGCACCAGCGCGCTTTCCCCGTGGACCGAGCGGCATGAGCCGGCCAATGACAGGCTGACACGTGGCTCCGGCCGGTCCACGATCACCCCCCATGCACCAGTTTTCCCCGAAAACTTCCGGTAGCCCGTTTTTGGTCATCCAGACTCCAAATTTAACAAGCAAATAGCCGTTTTCAAGTGTTTTTCCGTGATGAATCCAATTCCAACCTCTTTTTGGCCAAAAACCCCTTAAAATTTTTGGCAAACGCAGCCGAAGGCCAACATAGTAAAAGATATCTCACAAGGTCCATCTGTGGCATCCCCTTGATGCCCAATGGGCCAGATACACCAATACTAGGTGTTCTAAACTGTGGATTCACCAGGAAAGCTGCATGGGATTAAGGGTCACTATATCCTCCCCCACTACAAGAAAGTTTCATTCCCGAAACTAAAACACACCACAACAACAAAACTAAAACAATCAAGAACGCAAACCCTAAACTAACAAGAAGGGCACGACTCCACCAGCAGGAAAGTCATCAACCCCAACCCTCGATTTAGGAAACAGCTAAAATTAGCGAAAAGTCTGAAAATTTCGAAAGATCAGTACCTTCGCCCCAATCAAACAAGAACAGGTTCGGGCACTGTCTCCATTTCTGGAGCAATCCTTCGAAGTTTTCGTCCTGTTCGTAAATTTCAGCACAAAGGCGTGAAAAGGGAGGGAAGTGTTGGTGTCGTTCCTGCTGTGGCTACAAAAACGAAAGCTACCACTAACCAAGACTCCTACGGACACGACCTCTAGTCCTAAACGTCACAACTGCTCCCGAGGCGGCGTCTGTCCACAGTCGTTGAAGCCCAAGCTGCTGGAAGGATACGCCGGCAATCCGAGAAAGAAAGATCTCCTCCTGTCCAACTCACCGAAGGGTAACGGTTCTCATTCCATCATCAGTCGTAGCACGGCACCGCACCAACCAGTCCAACCTGTGTGCTCAATCCAAGTCCTGGAGCTGTCCTTGAATCGTCATATCAGCAGGTGAAGTCCCAAGTCTCAATTGCACTGATGATACACCGCGATCTTCCTCTACTCGTAGGATACTGGGAAGAATCCGATCGCTAAAACCTGCAGCATAATTTCCTAACCCACCCCAATGCAAAGATGCTGATGCAGATGCTCTACTAATAATGCAGAAGGATACAGCGGTATCGAATTGCTCAACTCAGCTAACAGAAATAAAGTCATACCTGCCGTGACAAGATCCGCTGCCGGGGTGTCCTCCACCAAGGTTGCATAAACCCGTCCACTGGGTGCCGCAGATCATCGTCCCGTCTGTCCCGACGTCGTGGCCCACTCTGTCTGGCGGTGTGCCGGAGGGGTTTCCGCTGCGTGGATAGGCAAAGGGGGTGCTGTCGCAATCGGCCGCACTGACAAAATGGCCTGGGGGCAAGCTGCGTGGAAATGTCCCAACTCTCCACAGAGGAAACACCGCCCTTGTCTCTGATCACACTGCGACGGTGGATGAGGCCCGCCACAGATGACACACCGCTCATGTCGCTGCTGCCGATACTGCTGCTGCTACGGGGGCCCACCAGATCTCCGGCGCCTACGAAACCCACGACCCTCAGAATGAGATCGTGGAGGTCTCGGAGGTCCCTGCCGGCTCGTCTGACTCTCATCATCCGGTGCTGGGCGCTTCGCCCCCGAAATCCCTGCGTGAGCTGGGGCCACCTCGACCATCACTGCCTCTCCAGACTCAACATATAATGCTTGCTCCGTCGAGGCCTCCAAAGTCTGCAGTCCGCGGGAGCGAACAAGCTGATAAATATCCCGGCGCAACCCTCGCTCAAACATATAAATCTGGTGAGCCTCGTCCCTGGCCACGTGGGGCATACTAGCCAACAACTGATTGAAATCAGCTATGTATACATGCACGGGCCGATCTCCCTGGCGGAGATTCCTCAACTGCTCCTCCAGTCTCTGTCGGACACTCTCAGGGAAGAAGGGTCCTAGGAGAAGACTGCGGAACTCAGTCCAAGTGAAAAGCTGCATCCCCGGCGGGCTAGCCGGTCGCACACGCCGCCACCAAGCCTCGGCGTTGCTCTCCAAGAAATGTGTAGCCAAGAGAACCCGGAAGCGATCCTCAATGAATAAACTCTCAAAATGACGCTCCATGGCCGTGATCCAAGACTCGGCCTCCCACGGCTCAGCTCCCATACCAGAAAATTGGGGTGGGTCGAACTGGCGAAACCTCATCAACAAATCCACCACCACCCGCTGCTCAGCTGAAGTCAGAGGTCCCGTCGACCCAGACGGTGGTCTCCAAAGAACCGGCT
Organism: Tillandsia leiboldiana; assembly: GCA_029204045.2. Taxonomy (NCBI): domain Eukaryota; kingdom Viridiplantae; phylum Streptophyta; class Magnoliopsida; order Poales; family Bromeliaceae; genus Tillandsia; species Tillandsia leiboldiana. Next base: position 15,218,138 of record CM055069.1, read on the forward strand.
CCACCGGAACTGCCGGTGCTGGAGGAACAATAGGGGGCACCGCAGCTGGGGAAGAAAGCACAGGCGAACTATCATGGGGTGCTACCACAGGCTGCGACCTCTGCTCTAACAGAACAATCATCCGACCCAAGACCTCCTCCTGCCGGCGAGAAGCCTCCTCCTGACGCCGTAAGGTCTCCTCCCGACGCTGAAAAGTCTCCTCCTGACGCTGAACAACCTCAGACACCTGTGCCATCTGGGCACGGAGCTCCTGCACCTCTCTCTGCTGACCCTGCGCTGGCTCCTCCTGCCCAGGCTCATCAGAGGGGGAAAGCTGAGAACGCATCTGTACCCTGCGTCGGGGAGGCATCGTGCCCACATGCAAACATTAGGACAATACCAAACAACCCTCAACCCAATCAAGCGAAAGTCAAAGGCATGTCCCCCTTCCCGTAGTACTATGTTGTCTGCAGCCAACATAGTTGCCACTGAAGGAAGACATGTCGGTCACTCATCCCATCCCCTGGGAGAGTTTGGAACCCAATCAGGACTCTCGCTAACTGTAGTGTCCCAGTTTTCCCCTGTGTTTTTCCCCTGTTTCGGGGTGTGGAACACCTGTTAGTGGTGTGTGGGGCCCCAACATGTCAAAGTGATATGTTGTTTGGAACCAGAGAGGATTTGGGAGCAAGCCTGACCTTCGGCTGCCTTTGCCGAATTTTAGGAGTGGAATCAGGCTAATCGGAGGCCGTATTTGAATTCAGCGCGGAAAAACGCTTGAAAACGGCTATTTACTTATTTATTTTGGAGTCCGGATGCCCAAAAACGGACCCCCGGAAGTTTTCTGCGCAAAATGGTGCAGGGGGAGCTGTGGACCGGCCGGGGGACACGTGGCAGGCCCTTATTGGGCCGGCGCGCCACTCTCGGTCCACGGAACAGACCGCCGGTGCACGGTGGACCGGCGGGCCACGTGGCGGCACGCGTTTGGCCCGGCGTAGTGCGCTCGGCGCGCGAGGCTGGCCGGGCAGGTGCGGCGCGTGCGCGGTGCACGGTGGACCGGGGCGCGCCACGTGGCGGCCCCGGATTAGTCGGCTCATGTACGCGTGGCGCACACAGAGCTGCCCGGGTGCGGCCGTACGCACGTGGGCGCGCGTGGGCGGCGGCGGTCGCCGACAGCCGTGTCGGGCGGGTGGGCCACGTGTCGCCGCACAATTGGCGGGCGCGCCCACCGCGCCGCCAATCACGGGGGACACGTGGCGCTTCCCCGTTGAGCCCGCACGGCTGCCGCCTGTTTGGCGGACACGTGGCGGGCTGTGGGCCGGGTCGGACGGTCGGTTGGACGGGAAGGGATCCCGTGCGCGGGCGGGCTGGGCCGGGCCGCACTGTGCGCGCCCGGAAACCCCTGGGCCGGGCCGCACTGTAGCCGCCCGAAACGCGGGCCGGGCTGCACTGTTCACGCCCGAAAGTGGGCCTGGGTACTGTAGCCGCCCGAATGTGGGGACACAGAGGTCTTTTTCCCAAAAGATTTTTTGGGCCTATAAATAGCCCTTCCCCTCCCTTCTTTTTCTCTGTTTTCTGAGAGAAAGAGAGAGAATCTGAGAGAGGTCTTTGAAGAGAAGTTGTTCCTCACTGATTTTTCTACCTCGTGGTGCGTTCCCAAATTTTCTGGAAGTTCGACAGCGGCGATCCGGATTTTACAGTGTGCCTCGTTTTTCCCCAATCTGGGCCCGTTATCGTTGCATTTCGGTCCGAGGAGTCCCCTGCGCAGTACGGGAGTCCTCTTTCGACGATTTCTTCGCCGGTGTGTTCCTAAGAGGTAGGGCTTCGTTTTCCGTGTTGGTGGTTTCTCTGTATTCCGATTCCTTGGCACGATTCCCGAGGTGTTTTGACCCCTCTTTTGCTGTTTGGGTTTTTGGGACAGCGGCGACTTCGACGATTTATTTCTCAGCGTAGGAATATCAGATCGAGGCGATTCAAGAGTCGATTTTGGGCTACTTTTCGCGAGGAACGCAACCGTGATTTTTATGAGATTTTAGGAGCTCGAGACAGAGGTGAAATTCCTTGTTTTGCGTGCTGATTGTAAAAACAGCAATTATGTGTTTGGAACTTGTAGTTTTTACACCGTGTACACTTGTGTGATATTGTAGAATACTGTTTCAGCTGACGGTGTGCTTAGAGGACAACGGGTATTTTCTGGGTGTATTGTGCACGTTTTTCGATGTGGGTGGTTGCTTTTCCCTCTTTGTTGACTTGCACACTAGGAATAGTAGAGTTTCCCAATTACAAATATGATAGTAACTTGTGGTATATGAGCCTATTGCATTGGCCCCCCTAAATTAATTGATAGCTTCTATATGATCAATCTGGGACAATGAAGTTGGACAATTGCTATATCTTAAACTGCATGCAAATAAGTAATCCCATAATGTTTTAAAATGATTCTTTACAAGAAACCTTAGTCACTTTTCTAATACTTTTTAATGGAATAATTGTATGTTTAATTGGACATCTAGTTAGGCCACCATTTTACTGCAGCACTGTATTATGGGTTTTGACTTAGGAGAAAACATGTTTTATTGTTATTCTTCTCTATCGATGCATGACGATCGAGTCAGATCGGGAGCTTGAGTTAGTGTAGTTGGATCTCGAGTCTGGGACAGTTTAGACTCTTCTTGGGGATTGTGGGAGATAGTGGCAAACCGCGAATTTTGGGCGGTTGACCGGATGTTATTATCACCTCAGATTGGGGATCAGGGTTGCATTAGTGGATGGAGTATTCCCACTTTGATCATGGTCATGATCCAGTCCTGCTATTGTGAAACATCGGTTACAGAGATGATTGATACAGAGATACTTTACTCGTGTGGGTCGCTCCCCTCGAGTGCCACTCCGGAGTAGGCTTTTTGACCGTGATGGGTGCCGGTCAGTTGGTGAGTTGTGAGTGATGACAGAGCAGGCAGTGCCAGTATTTCCTGGCCCTCTGATTGGGTTTCTTTGGGCAGTCAGCTTTATAGTTGCATATATACAGTTATCTTTTGGCACTGCATTTAGAGGCATAGTAGTGGTAGTTCCTTTTCCAGCAGTCTTTATTTCTTACCACTGTTCTTCCTTTTGCCTCTTTATTCCTAGTGGGTGCGTCAGCATTAGAGGTTTTACCCGCTAGGGGAGGCTACTGGTTTATCTAGTAGTTCTCACCCCCATTATTGTTTTCTGTCCTCCTTTCCCTTTGTTTTGCAGAGTCATCTGTGGGAGCTGCTGGGCCTTCAGCGGCAGATCGAGGTAAGAGGATCGCCGACTAGCTAGATCGTCTACCCCGAGTGAGAGACTAGCGAGGTTTTTATTGTACCCTTTTTGTATCTCAGACTTCAGTAGTTTCCTTTTGGATCTGGCTTTGGCCAGCTGGTTGTATATTTTTGGTGAGCTGGGAGTATATTGTACTTTTATTTCAGCTTGTAGCTTATTTCAGTCTGAGAGTACTTTTAGTTCTATTAGTTCAGCTCTGTTTATGCTCTTTTTTTGTATATTATCTATTTGAGCAGGTTACCAGCGCTTCGTGTACATGGAAAATTCTGTGTGCACGGCGGATCTGTTGGCGGGCCCGGGTTCCGGTTTACACCCGGGGCGTGACAGATTAAGTTGGTATCAGAGCTTAGGGATAGGTCAGTTGGGACTTAGGAAACCCTAGGCTTTTGGCAGACTCTAGGATGATAGGGCGCGAGAGGCGTGACACTTCGCGAAAGTCGTCGATTTATTTATTGGACTCTTCCAGTGAGTGAAGAGGGATCGACATACCCAATTTCTGGTGGACCGTTATGTTGGCTGCAGACAACATAAAGTCGCAGAAATTGGGGGATGTCTTTGACTTTCGCTAGATTGGGTCGTGTGGGGTTATGTTACTTATTCGTGATTTCTTGTGGCAGGATGCCTCCCCGACGTCGGATCCCTACTCGGGGTGTCCCGTTACCCCCTGATGAGCCAGAGCAGCCTACACCCCCCGAGCTTACTGAGTTGAGGGCCTTGGTGGCCCAATTGGCGGAGGGTCAGCGCCGCTAGGAGCAGAGGTTTGAGCAGCTCCTTGCCCAGAGAGAGGCACCATCCCCAGCTGTTCCTGAGGCCCTTGTGCCTCCTGTTGCACCTTTTGTGCCGTCAGCGCCATCTTCGAGTAGCGGGGCTCCTGGAGCTATTCAGCCTTTGACTGCGGAGGAGGAGCAGGATATCGCTAACAAACTCTCCAAGTTTGTTCAGCGGGGACCCCCTAGATTCTCAGGGCGGGATGCGCAGCCCTGGGCTGTTGGGAGATGGCTTTCTGCGATGGAGAAGCTTTTTCGGGACTTCTTCATCGACCCGAGGTATCGAGTGCACATGGTGGTGCACTGCTTGGACGGAGATGCTGATTTTTGGTGGCAGCGGGTAGAGCCCCTGGAGTTCCGGATTACTCGGCAGCTGCCTTGGGAGGAGTTCCGACGGATGGTGCTGGACACCTATTTTTCGACCAGTGTGAAGAAGAAGTTGGAGGACGACTTGAAGAACCTGCAGCAGGGCGATCGATCGGCTCATGCCTATTTCCAGGAGTTCACGGAGTTGCTGAACTGTGTGCCCTTCGTCGCTCGTGACGGTCCGCACCAGGTTGAGTTGTTCGAGGGAGGCCTCCGTCCAGAGATTTACACACTGGTGCATGCTCAGAGATTTCAGACTCTGGAGGCAGCCACAGAGCATGCACAGTGGGTGGAGAGAGGTGATCAGGTGGTGGCCAGACAGAGGGCCGCGGTCGCTCAGAGCTCCGATAGAAAGCGACCAGCCCAGGTCGAGGGGGGACAGGCCAGTACCTGGAGGCCGCCCCGACCGCCACCGCCTCAGTTCCCAGGCCGTGGGCGTTCGGAGCGGCGAGGGCCTAGTGGGTCCCAGAGGCCCCCACAGCAGCAGCAGCAGCAGCAGCAGAGATCGCAGTCGTCGTAGCGCGGGTCTCAGCGGCAGCCACAGTGACAGCGACAGTCTCAGCAGCAGCAGTCCCGACAGTCACGGGCTCCCAGCAGTTGTATCTTCTGTGGAGGTCCGCACTTCCCCGGCACTTGCGACCAGCGGTGGGGTCGCTGCTACGGATGTGGACAGCCAGGGCACATTCGAGCTGCGTGCCCCTTTTCGACCTCAGCCGCTCCTTCTTCAGCATCTGCCCCAGCATCATCGCAGCAGCGGTCGACGGCTCAGCGGCCTTATGCTCTAGCGAGCAAGCCATCTTCTTCCCATCCCACCGATTATCGCCCTCCAGCTCAGAGTGGGCGAGTGTATGCTGCACAGGTAGAGGATTCTTCAGCAGCGGACCATGTGGTGGCAGGTATCACCTTACTCTCTGGCATTAGGACTCGTACCTTATTTGATACTGGAGCATCGCATTCTTTCATTAGTAGATCTTTTGCATCATTACATGGGTTAGAGGTAGGATTTTTGCCACGTGCACGAGAGGTTCAGATTCCCGATCACACTTTGCACGTGGATGAGTGTTGTTGGTCCTGCCCGATGCAGATCGAGTCCTGGATTATGCCAGCAGACCTGTTGGTCTTGAGACAGCTGAGGGACTTTGATGTGATTCTTGGGATGGACTGGCTGGCTCGGTATTTCGCGACTGTTGATTGTGCCGCAAGGACTGTCACTTTTAGAGAGCCAGGCCAGGAGATGTTTGTTTATCGGGGATGTCAGAGTGCTTTCTTTGCCTCTGTGGTTTCGACTTCCCGAGCGAGGCGGATGATTCATCGAGGATGTGTAGCCTTTTTGGCTAGTGTTGTTAAGGGGCCTACGGCGACACCGGGACTCGGGGATATTCCTATTGCCCGCGAGTTTCCGGATGTTTTTCCACCTGAGCTGACTAGTATGCCGCCAGACAGAGAAATTGAGTTTGTGATTGACGTAGTTCTAGGAACTGCGCCAATCTCTAAGGCTCCTTATCGGATGGCACCGGCTGAGCTGCGAGAGCTTAAAGCACAGCTGCAAGATCTGATGGATAAGGGCTTTATTAGACCAAGTGTGTCGCCTTGGGGAGCACCGGTGCTATTCGTAAAAAAGAAGGATGGGTCACTTCGGTTGTGTGTGGACTATAGGGAATTGAACAAAGTGACCATTAAGAACAAGTACCCTTTGCCGCGCATCGATGATCTCTTTGATCAGCTGCAAGGGTCTTGTGTATTTTCCAAAATTGATCTACAGTCTGGTTACCACCAACTGAAGGTGAAGGCCGAGGATATTCCTAAGACTGCTTTCAGATCACGGTACGGGCATTATGAGTTCACAGTTATGCCGTTTGGATTGACTAATGCCCCTGCCGCCTTTATGGACTTGATGAACAGGATATTTCGGCCATTTCTGGATCGCTTCGTGGTGGTGTTCATTGATGATATCCTTATTTACTCCCGAAGCGAGGCCGAGCACGAGGAGCACTTGAGGACTGTGCTACAACTTCTACGAGATAAGAAGTTGTATGCCAAGCTGTCAAAGTGCGAGTTTTGGCTTCGGGAGGTAGCTTTCTTGGGCCATGTGATTTCCGCCGCCGGTGTAGCAGTAGACCCGGCGAAGATTGAGGCAGTTCGAGATTGGCCCCGACCGACGACTGTATCTGAGGTGCGCAGCTTCATGGGGTTAGCTGGTTATTATCGTCGGTTTGTGGAAGGGTTTGCGAAGCTTTCCACACCCCTCACTCGGTTGACGCGTAAAGGAGTTAGGTTTATCTGGAGTGAGGACTGCCAGAGGAGCTTTGAGGAGCTAAAGGATAGATTGATGACCGCTCCTATCCTTTCCCTCCCTGTTATGGGGAAAGGATATGTGATCTACAGTGATGCATCGCACAGTGGACTTGGATGCGTGCTGATGCAGGAAGGGAGGGTAATTGCTTATGCATCGAGACAGCTTAAGGATTACGAGAAGAATTACCCTACCTATGACTTAGAACTTGCTGCCGTGGTGTTTGCACTGAAACTTTGGCGCCATTACCTATATGGGGAGCACTGTGAGATCTACACCGACCACAAGAGCCTAAAGTACCTGTTCACGCAGAAGGAACTGAATTTGAGGCAGCGCAGATGGTTAGAGTTACTGAAGGATTACGATGTGGATATCCTTTACCATCCAGGAAAGGCCAACGTGGTTGCAGATGCTTTGAGTAGGAGAGCGGTGCAGAGTTTGTCCATGTTGATTACAGATCAGGCGCCACTATTAGAGGAGTTGAGACGGCTCGAGATAGAGGTTGTATCCCCTGGGGTCTCTGCTAGACTGATGTCTTTGGTCGTGCAGCCCACTCTGCTGGAGAGGATCCGGGAGAAACAGAGCGAGGACCCCCATTTGACCAAGATTCGAGATCAGATTCCGAGTGATCGATCAGGGGATTTTTCAGTTGATACTGCGGGAGTACTGAGGTACAGGGATCGAGCCTGTGTGCCAGTGGATGCTGAGATCAGAGAGCAGATATTGAGAGAGGCCCATTATACACCTTATACCCTTCATCCTGGGGGGACTAAGATGTATAAGGACCTCAAGGCACACTTCTGGTGGAATGGCATGAAAAGGGATATTGGGAGGTTTGTGTCTCAGTGTTTAACTTGTCAGCAGGTAAAAGCTGAGCATCGTGTGCCAGCTGGCAAGTTACAAAGTCTTCCAATTCCCGAGTGGAAGTGGGACCACATCGCGATGGATTTTGTGGTCGGATTACCGAGGGCACAAGGAGGTGCAGATGCTATCTGGGTAGTGGTGGATCGACTTACCAAGTCAGCGCACTTTTTGCCTATACAGACTACTTGGCCACTCGAACGACTAGCCCAGTTATACTTGGATGAGATAGTGAGATTACATGGAGTGCCAGCTTCTATAGTATCAGATAGAGACCCGAGGTTTGCTTCGCGATTCTGGAGGAGTTTACAGACTACCTTGGGGACTCAGCTCAGATTCAGTACAGCCTTCCACCCACAGACTGATGGACAGTCAGAGCGGACGATTCAGATCCTTGAGGATATGCTGAGGGCTTGTGTCCTAGATTTCAGCGGTGGATGGATTCGACACTTATCCCTGGCTGAGTTTGCGTACAACAACAGCTTTCAAGCAAGCATTCAAATGGCTCCGTTTGAAGCGTTGTATGGACGCAAATGTCGATCACCGCTATATTGGAGTGATGTGGGGGAGAGAAGGACTCTGGGACCAGATTTGTTGCTAGAGGCAGAAGAGAAGGTCAGAGTGATCCGACAGCACCTTCAGGTCGCTCAGAGTCGACAGAGGAGCTATGCTGATGTTCGGCGACGAGACTTAGAGTTTCAGGTGGGAGATCATGTATTTCTGAAAGTCTCGCCGTCCAAAGGGATAAGGAGGTTTGGCATTCGCGGGAAACTCAGTCCCCGATACATTGGACCCTTTGAGGTATTGGAGCGTATCGGGCCAGTTGCTTACCGACTTGCACTTCCCCCGAGACTGGCTGGTGTCCACGATGTCTTTCATGTTTCCACTCTGAGGAGGTACGGTCTTCAACCCGTCGCACGTCATCGACTTTGCACCACTCGAGGTCAGCGAGGATTTGAGATATGAGGAGCGCCCACTGCGGATTCTAGATCGGGAGATGAAAGAATTGCGCAATCGGACCATCCCCTATGTGAAGATCCTCTGGAGCAATCATGATGAGCGCGAGGCGACGTGGGAGCTCGAGTCAGCGATGATGGACGCCTACCCCTACCTGTTCGAGGCTCAGGATTGAGGTATGATTTCGTTTCGAGGACGAAACTTTGTTAGTGGGGGAGGATGTAGTGTCCCAGTTTTCCCCTGTGTTTTTCCCCTGTTTCGGGGTGTGGAACACCTGTTAGTGGTGTGTGGGGCCCCAACATGTCAAAGTGATATGTTGTTTGGAACCAGAGAGGATTTGGGAGCAAGCCTGACCTTCGGCTGCCTTTGCCGAATTTTAGGAGTGGAATCAGGCTAATCGGAGGCCGTATTTGAATTCAGCGCGGAAAAACGCTTGAAAATGGCTATTTACTTATTTATTTTGGAGTCCGGATGCCCAAAACGGACCCCCGGAAGTTTTCTGCGCAAAATGTGGAGGGGGAGCTGTGGACCCGGCCGGGGGACACGTGGCAGGCCCTTATTGGGCCGCGCGCCACTCTCGGTCCACGGAACAGACCGCCGGTGCACGGTGGACCGGCGGGCCACGTGGCGGCACGCGTTTGGCCCGGCGTAGTGCGCTCGGCGCGCGGGGCAGGCCGGGCAGGTGCGGCGCGTGCGCGGTGCACGGTGGACCGGGGCGCGCCACGTGGCGGCCCCGGATTAGTCGGCTCATGTACGCGTGGCGCACACAGAGCTGCCCGGTGCGGCCGTACGCACGTGGGCGCATGTGGCGCGCGTGGGCGGCGGCGGTCGCCGACAAGCCGTGTCGGGCGGGTGGGCCACGTGTCGCCGCACAATTGGCGGGCGCGCCCACCGCGCCGCCAATCACGAGGGACACGTGGCGCTTCCCCGTTGAGGCCCGCACGGCTGCCGCCTGTTTGGCGGACACGTGGCGGGCTGTGGGCCGGGTCGGACGGTCGGTTGGACGGGAAGGGATCCCGTGCGCGGGCGGGCTGGGCCGGGCCGCACTGTGCGCACCCGGAAACCCCCTGGGGCCGGGCCGCACTGTAGCCGCCCGAAACGCGGGCCGGGCTGCACTGTTCACGCCGAAAGTGGGCCTGGGTACTGTAGCCGCCCGAATGTGGGGACACAGGGTCTTTTTCCAAAAGATTTTTTTGGCCTATAAATAGCCCTTCCTCCCCTTCTTTTTCTCTGTTTTTCTGAGAGAAAGAGAGAGAA
>CM055069.1:15228017-15318633 GCA_029204045.2 Tillandsia leiboldiana
GGTGGTGGCAAGACAGAGGGCCCGCGGTCGCTCAGAGATCCGATAGAAAGCGACCAGCACAGTCGAAGGGGGGACAGGCCAGTACCTGAGGGCCGCCCCGACCGCCACCGCCTCAGTTACCAGGCGTGGGCGTGGAAGCGGCGAGGGCCTAGGGGTCACAGAGGCCCCCACAGCAGCAGGCAGCAGCCGCAGCAGAGATCGCAGTCGCGTAGCGCGGGGGGTCTTCAGCGGCAGCCACAGGTGGACAGCGACCGTTCTAAGCAGAGCAGAGTCCTCGACAGTCAGGGCTCCCAGCGTGGATCTTTGTGGATAGGTCGAACATTCCCGGCACTTGCGAACAGCGGTCGGGGGTCGCTGTTACGGTGTGCGACAGCAGGAAAATTCGAGCTGCGTGCCCCTTTTCGACCTCAGCCGCCCTTCTTCAGCATCTCTGCCCCAGCATCATCGCGAGCAGCGGTCGACGGGCTCGCCGCCTTATGCCTAGCGAGGCAAGCCATATTCTTTCCCATCCCACAGATTATCGCCCTCCAGCTCAGAGTGGGCGAGTGTAGCTGCACAGGTAGAGGATTCGTCAGCAGCGACCATGTGGTGGCAGGTATCACCTACTCTCTGGCATTAGGACTCGTACCTTTATTTGATACTGGAGCATCGCATTTTATTAGATAGATCTTTTGAGCTACATGGGTTGAGGTAGGCTTTTTGCCACGTGCACGAGAGGTTCAGATTCCCGATCACACTTTGCACGTGGAGGAGTGTTGTTGGTCTGCCCGATGCAGATCGAGTCCTGGATTATGCCAGCAGAACCTGTTGGTCTGAGACAGCTGAGGGAACTTTGATGTGATCGTGGGATGGACTGGCTGGCTCGGTATTTCGCGACTATTGATTGTGCCGCGAGGACTGTCACTTTTAGAGAGCAGGCCAGGAGATGTTTGTTTATCGGGATGTCAGAGTGCTTTCTTTGCCTCTGTGGTTTCGACTTCACGAGCGAGGCGGATGATTCATCGAGGATGTGTAGCCTTTTTGGCTAGTGTTGTTAAGGGGCCTACCTACGGGACCTCCGGGACTCGGGGATATTCCTATTGCCCGCGAGTTTCCGGATGTTTTTCCACCTGAGCTGACTAGTATGCCGCCAGACAGAGAAGATTGAGTTTGGATTGACGTAGTTCCAGGAACTGCGCCAATCTCTAAGGCTCCTTATCGGATGGCACCGGCTGAGCTGCGAGAGCTTAAAGCACAGCTGCAAGATCTGATGGATAAGGGCTTTATTAGACCAAGTGTGTCGCCTTGGGGAGCACCGGTGCTATTCGTGAAAAAGAAGGATGGGTCACTTCGGTTGTGTGTGGACTATAGGAATTGAACAAAGTGACCATTAAGAACAAGTACCCTTTGCCGCGCATCGATGATCTCTTTGATCAGCTGCAAGGGTCTTGTGTATTTTCCAAAATTGATCTACAGTCTGGTTACCACCAACTGAAGGTGAAGGCCGAGGATATTCCTAAGACCGCTTTCAGATCACGGTACGGGCATTATGAGTTCACAGTTATGCCGTTTGGATTGACTAATGCCCCTGCCGCCCTTTATGGACTTGATGAACAGGGATTTCGGCCATTCTGGATCGCTTCGTGGTGGTGTTCATTGATATCCTTATTTACTCCCGAAGCGAGGCCGAGCACGAGGAGCACTTGAGGACTGTGCTACAACTTCTACGAGATAAGAAGTTGTATGCCAAGCTGTCAAAGTGCGAGTTTTGGCTTGGGAGGTAGCTTTCTTGGCCATGTGATTTCCGCCGCCGTTGTAGCAGTAGACCGGCGAAGATTGAGGCAGTTCGAGATTGGCCCGACCGACGACTGTATCTGAGGTGCGCAGCTTCATGGGGTTAGCTGGTTATTATCGTCGGTTTGTGGAAGGGTTTGCGAAGCTTTCCACACCCCTCACTCGGTTGACGCGTAAAGGAGTTAGGTTTATCTGGAGTGAGGACTGCCAGAGGAGCTTTGAGGAGCTAAAGGATAGATTGATGACCGCTCCTATCCTTTCCCTCCCTGTTATGGGAAAGGATATGTGATCTACAGTGATGCATCGCACAGTGGACTTGGATGCGTGCTGATGCAGGAAGGGAGTGTAATTGCTTATGCATCGAGACAGGATTAAGGATTTACGAGAAGAATTACCTCCTACCTATGACTTAGAACTTGCTGCCGTGGTGTTTGCACTGAAACTTTGGCGCCATTACCTATATGGGGAGCACTGTGAGATCTACACCGACCACAAGAGCCTAAAGTACCTGTTCACGCAGAAGGAACTGAATTTGAGGCAGCGCAGATGGTTTAGAGTTACTGAAGGATTACGATGTGGATATCCTTTACCATCCAGGAAAGGCCAACGTGGTTGCAGATGCTTTGAGTAGGAGAGCGGTGCAGAGTTTGTCCATGTTGATTACAGATCAGGCGCCACTATTAGAGGAGTTGAGACGGCTCGAGATAGAGGTGTATCCCCTGGGGTCTCTGCTAGACTGATGTCTTTGGTCGTGCAGCCCACTCTGCTGGAGAGGATCCGGGAGAAACAGAGCGAGGACCCCATTTGACCAAGATTCGAGATCAGATTCCGAGTGTCGATCAGGGGATTTTTTCAGTTGATACTGCGGGAGTACTGAGGTACAGGGATCGAGCCTGTGTGCCAGTGGATGCTGAGATCAGAGAGCAGATATTGAGAGAGGCCCATTATACACCTTATACCCTTCATCCTGGGGGGACTAAGATGTATAAGGACCTCAAGGCACACTTCTGGTGGAATGGCATGAAAAGGGATATTGGGAGGTTTGTGTCTCAGTGTTTAACTTGTCAGCAGGTAAAAGCTGAGCATCGTGTGCCAGCTGGCAAGTTACAAGTCTTCCAATTCCGAGTGGAAGTGGGACCACATCACGATGGATTTTGTGGTCGGATTACGAGGGCACAAGGAGGTGCAGATGCTATCTGGGTAGTGGTGGATCGACTTACCAAGTCAGCGCACTTTTTGCCTATACAGACTACTTGGCACTCGAACGACTAGCCCAGTTATACTTGGATGAGATAGTGAGATTACATGGAGTGCCAGCTTCTATAGTATCAGATAGAGACCCGAGGTTTGCTTCGCGATTCTGGGGGAGTTTACAGACTACCTTGGGGACTCAGCTCAGATTCAGTACAGCCTTCCACCCACAGACTGATGGACAGTCAGAGCGGACGATTCAGATCCTTGAGGATATGCTGAGGGTTGTGTCCTAGATTTCGGCGGTGGATGGATTCGACACTTATCCCTGGCTGAGTTTGCGTACAACAACAGCTTTCAAGCAAGCATTCAAATGGCTCCGTTTGAAGCGTTGTATGGACGCAAATGTCGATCACCGCTATATTGGAGTGATGTGTGGGAGAGAAGGACTCTGGGACCAGATTTGTTGCTAGAGGCAGAAGAGAAGGTCAGAGTGATCCGACAGCACCTTCAGGTCGCTCAGAGTCGACAGAGGAGCTATGCTGATGTTCGGCGACGAGACTTAGAGTTTCAGGTGGGAGATCATGTATTTCTGAAAGTCTCGCCGTCCAAAGGGATAAGGAGGTTTGGCATTCGCGGGAAACTCAGTCCCCGATACATTGGACCCTTTGAGGTATTGGAGCGTAGGCGGCCAGTTGCTTACCGACTTGCACTTCCCCGAGACTGGCTGGTGTCCACGATGTCTTTCATGTTTCCACTCTGAGGAGGTACGTCTTCGACCCGTCGCACGTCATCACGCTCGAGGTCAGCGAGGATTTGAGATATGAGGAGCGCCCACTGCGGATTCTAGATCGGGAGATGAAAAGAATTGCGCAATCGGACCATCCCCTATGTGAGATCCTCTGGAGCAATCATGATGAGCGCGAGGCGACGTGGGAGCTCGAGTCAGCGATGATGGACGCCTACCCCTACCTGTTCGAGGCTCAGGATTGAGGTATGATTTTCGTTTCGAGGACGAAACTTTTGTTAGTGGGGGAGGATGTAGTGTCCCAGTTTTCCCTGTGTTTTTCCCCTGTTTCGGGGTGTGGAACACCTGTTAGTGTGTGTGGGGCCCCAACATGTCAAAGTGATATTGTTGTTTGGAACCAGAGAGGATTTGGGAGCAAGCCTGACCTTCGCTGCCTTTGCCGAATTTTAGGAGTGGAATCAGGCTAATCGGAGGCCGTATTTGAATTCAGCGCGGAAAAACGCTTGAAAACGGCTATTTACTTATTTATTTTGGAGTCCGGATGCCAAAAACGGACCCCCGGAAGTTTTCTGCGCAAAATGGTGCAGGGGGAGCTGTGGACCGGCCGGGGGACACGTGGCAGGCCCTTATTGGGCCGGCGCGCCACTCTCGGTCCACGGAATAGACCGCCGGTGCACGGTGGACCGGCGGGCCACGTGGCGGCACGCGTTTGGCCCGGCGTAGTGCGCTCGGCGCGCGGGGGCAGGCCGGGCAGGTGCGGCGCGTGCGCGGTGCACGTTGGACCGGGGCGCGCCACGTGGGGCCCCGGATTGGTCGGCTCATGTACGTTGGCGCACACAGAGCTGCCCGGGTGCGGCCGTACGCACGTGGGCGCACGTGGGCGCGACTCGGGGCGGCGGGGGCGGTCGCGACAGCCGTGTCGGGCGGGTGGGCCACGTGTCGCCGCACAATTGGCGGCGCGCCCACCGCGCCGCCAATCACGGGGGACACGTGGCGCTTCCCCGTTGAGCCCGCACGGCTGCTGCCTGTTTGGCGGACACGTGGCGGGCTGTGGGCCGGGTCGGGGCCGGTGGTGACGGGAAGGATCCCGTGCGCGGGCGGGCTGGCCGGGCGCACTGTGCGCACCCGGAAACCCCTGGGCCGGGCCGCACTGTAGCCGCCCGAAACGCGGGCCGGGCTGCACTGTTCACGCCCGAAAGTGGGCCTGGGTACTGTAGCCGCCCGAATGTGGGGACACAGAGGTCTTTTTCCCAAAAGATTTTTTGGGCCTATAAATAGCCCTTCCCCTCCCTTCTTTTTCTCTGTTTTTCTGAGCAGAAAGAGAGAGAATTGAGAGAGGTCTTTTGAAGAGAAGTTGTTCCTCACTGATTTTTCTACCTTTGTGGTGGCGTTCCCAGATTTTCTGGAAGTTCGACAGCGGCGATCGGATTTTACAGTGTGCCTCGTTTTTCCCCAATTGGGCCCGTTACTGTTGCATTTCGGTCCGAGGAGTCCCCCTGCGCAGTACGGGAGTCCTCTTTCGACGATTTCTTCGCCGGTGTGTTCCTAAGAGGTAGGGCTTCGTTTTCCGCTCTGTTGGTGGTTTCTCTGTATTCCGATTCCTTGGCACGGATTCCCGAGGTGTTTTGACCCCTCTTTTGATGTTTTGGGTTTTTGGACAGCGGCGACTTCGACGATTTAGTTTCTCAGCGTAGAATATCAGATCGAGGCGATTCAAGAGTGCGATTTTGGGCTACTTTTCGCGAGGAACGCAACCGTGATTTTTATGAGATTTTAGGAGCTCGAGACAGAGGTGAAATTCCTTGTTTTGCGTGCTGATTGTAAAAACAGCAATTATGTGTTTGGAACTTGTAGTTTTTACACCGTGTACACTTGTGTGATATTGTAGAATACTGTTTCAGCTGACGGTGTGCTTAGAGGACAACGGTATTTTCTGGGTGTTGTGCACGTTTTTCGATGTGGGTGGTTGCTTTTCCCTCTTTGTTGACTTGCACACTAGGAATAGTAGAGTTTCCCAATTTACAAATATGATAGTAACTTGTGTATGATGAGCCTATTGCGTTGGCCCCCCTAAATTAATTGCTAGCTTCTGATATGATCAATCTGGGACAATGAAGTTGGACAATTGCTATATCTTAAACTGCATGCAATAAGTAATCCCATAATGTTTTAAAATGATCTTTACAGAAACCTTAGTCACTTTTCTAATACTTTTTAATGGAATAATTGTAGTTTAATTGGACATCTAGTTAGGCCACCATTTTACTGCAGCACTATTATGGGTTTTGACTTAGGAGAAAACATGTTTTATTGTTATTTTCTCTACGATGCATGACGATCGAGTCAGATCGGGAGCTTGAGTTAGTGTAGTTGGATCTCGAGTCTGGGACAGTTTAGACTCTTCTTGGGGATTGTGGGAGATAGTGGCAAACCGCGAATTTTGGGCGGTTGACCGGATGTTATTATCGCCTCAGATTGGGGATCAGGGTTGCATTAGTGGATGGAGTATTCCCACTTTGATCATGGTCATGATCCAGTCCTGCTATTGTGAGACATCGGTTACAGAGATGATTGATACAGAGATACTTTACTCGTGTGGGTCGCTCCCCTCGAGTGCCACTCCGGAGTAGGCTTTTTGACCGTGATGGGTGCCGGTCAGTTGGTGAGTTGTGAGTGATGACAGAGCAGGCAGTGCCAGTATTTCCTGGCCCTCTGATTGGGTTTCTTTGGGCAGTCAGCTTTATAGTTGCATATATACAGTTATCTTTTGGCACTGCATTTAGAGGCATAGTAGTGGTAGTTCCTTTTCCAGCAGTCTTTATTTCTTACCACTGTTCTTCCTTTTGCCTCTTTATTCCTAGTGGGTGCGTCAGCATTAGAGGTTTTACCCGCTAGGGGAGGCTACTGGTTTATCTAGTAGTTCTCACCCCCATTATTGTTTTCTGTCCTCCTTTCCCTTTGTTTTGGCAGAGTCATCTGTGGGAGCTGCTGGGCCTTCAGCGGCAGATCGAGGTAAGAGGATCGCCGACTAGCTAGATCGTCTACCCCGAGTGAGAGACTAGCGAGGTTTTTATTGTACCCTTTTTGTATCTCAGACTTCAGTAGTTTCCTTTTGGATCTGGCTTTGGCCAGCTGGTTGTATATTTTTGGTGAGCTGGGAGTATATTGTACTTTTATTTCAACTTGTAGCTTATTTCAGTCTGAGAGTACTTTTAGTTCTATTAGTTCAGCTCTGTTTATGCTCTTTTTTTGTATATTATCTATTTGAGCAGGTTACCAGCGCTTCGTGTACATGGAAAATTCTGTGTGCACGGCGGATCTGTTGGCGGGCCCGGGTTCCGGTTTACACCCGGGGCGTGACACTAACAGTCACGACTCTCACGTAGTCATCCTAATGTCTAACCACAAGCCTAGGGTTTCTAAGTCCACAATGACCTACAACCTAGGCTCTGATACCACCTAATCTGTCACGCCCCGGCATCGAAACTGCGACCCGGGCTCGCCAACAGATCCGCCGTCCATACGGGAAGCCCCGTATAGACGAAGCGACTAACCTGCAAAAGATCAACTATACAATACAGATATCAGAGCTGAAAGTAAACTGCTAAAAATGAAAATATAAATGCAACTCAAAAACCTCCCCAAGGTACATAATCTCTCTAGCAGTAAAATAAAAAGTACAACTCTATACCTCACTACAAAAGTCTCTCAACAAGAACTCTCAAAAGTAAAGGAGTACATCTACACTCTAGACGACGATGACTGGTAGGGATCTATCTCGCGACTCCCTTACCTCGATCAGCCGGATCAGCAACAGGAGCAGCAGGAACAGGAGTAGAAGTCCCTGCGGGAAAAGACACCATGACGGGTGTGAGAACTACGTCCCAAGTAGTTCTCAGTGGGTGCCGCCAACGAGCCCGACGGTCTGCCCACTAAGTCTACTAGAGGCAAGAAGTAACAATATAATACTTAAATGAAAGGCTGGAAAAGTAACTCTACAGCTACCATGCCTCTATCTAGATGCTCAAAAAGTGGAATAGATGGAAACATGATGCATCTACTAACACACACAGTATACTCACCCAATCTATACTGACAGCCGCATAGGGTCCAGTCAAACCTGCGCCCACCTACTGCCGCACATCCTCAACAGGACGGGTCTACCGTAGGGTGTCCGTGACTGCCAAAACTGGCCCAGTCAGAGGGACTGCGTCGACAAGACGCGATAGTAAGTAACAGGCCCAACTCCGGAGTGGCACTCGAGGGGCGCGACCCCACCGAGGAAAGTATCAGCGCATCTCTGTCGAGCTCAAAATGGCTCATGCAGGCTCTAGTCCAATCCACGATCACCAGATCGACAAACAACACCAACGCTCACTCACAGGCTGGAAAACCACACAGCCGGGGACACCGTCCACCAGACGGCTCCCACCAAAGAACACTAAACTCACAGGAAAGGCCGACACCATAAGGGTTCAAAAACCCGATAGACTCGTGCTAAGAACCCTATCAAACAAGAACAGACTCTAGGCTCCGCCTATCGAAGTTTCCGCCCCCTTATAGTTCGGGAACACAACAATCTCAGAACAACACGCAGAGGACACCAACCTGGGCCCGAAAGTTTCGGGAGACCTATACCTATAACCCTATCAAACAAGAACAGGTTCCAGGCTCGGCCCCCGTGGCTTTAGTCCCGATAAAGAAACGGCCCCTAGAACCCAGACCACTCGAATCCTTTCGAGTGGGGCGATTTACAGGAAAAAGGTGACATTTGTTATTGAAAACCATTTTCACTCAACCCACACAGGGTGAGGATTAAAAGTAGTGCCCTTTTTGAAAAGCTATCTTGTTTTGAGAAGAAATCCATTTTTAATGATTTTTAGTTCTTTTTAGAAAAACAGTTAGAAAAACAAGTGTTTTACTCAAACCCCGAAGGGCTGATGCCTTTGTCCAATCAAACAAGAACAGACTCCAGCGGCCCTTCGATGCTTGGAAGAAAATCTTGGTAGACTAAAATCATTTGTATGTCGAAAAGGGTTCTGGGTTCTAGGTCCGGCTAATACTAGTAAACTACTGCCACTAATACTGTGGCGACAACCCAGACAGGGGAAAACAAGATCTCCCGGGACCACCGTTTACCCCAAACGGTTCCCGGTACAGACAAGCGATCCACTACATCTAGCATACTCCACTCAGCTCCCAAGCACGAGTGCAAATGCATCCCACACTAAAAAGAAGTCCCGACCGCTCGGCCCACTACCCGGGCGAGGATAACACTAAGTCCAGAAATGAAAACATAAAGTGTGGATGTCTAAACATAAATAACCCTAGCCCAAGTGAGGGTTTTCTACTGGTCTGGTTACACAGGCAACATATGACGGGGGTGCTAGGTCAGGTTTCAAGATACTATAATTTAACAGATAGAAGTAAGTAAAAGATCACAAGATCGACAGATAATACAAGGAACAACAATTCCTACACTCTAGCATGCTACCCAAGTCCAATCACTAACATGCATGATTCTATAACAATAGAATTAGTGCTCAGTCCACAGTTCCTGAAAGCGAAGCCACCCACCTGAAAAGTCGAACTGCCAAAAGTCCTACAGCTGATAATACCAGAAAAATAGCAACTCAAAGTCCAACGGGTCTAGTACTGTCCACAATCTCTCCTGGGTACAACAAAAAGCTACCGTTACACTTAAATCCCAAAAATCTGCCAAGAACACAACACTAAATTTCAGCCGCCAAGATGCGATTAGTTCACCTGCTGACTATGCTTGAAAAATTCCAAATAAAATATCCCTGCGATCTACGCGTCGATAGCTTCGAAACGAATACCTGTACGCCCAATTCTGAGTTTCCTACGCTGAGATATAAAATCGGCAAGAGAAACACCCTAAACAAAACTATACCAAAATCCTGTGTTAAGAACTCGGGAAGAAGAAAGATTCTCACCTTCGAAGAAAACTCAGAAAATTCTGAGAAAAATCCAGGAGATTTCTTGCGAAAAGTAGATGAAAATCGCCTTTTGAATCACCTCGATCCGATGTCGGTGCGCAAAGATATAGCTAAAACTCCGCAGTGCTGTCCAAAAATCCGCAAAAAAAATGGGGCAGATGAAAGCTCAAGAAACTCCAAAATCCGCATGGAAAACGAGAAAACTCAGAATACCAAAGTTGGAGTCCTACCAGTCGTGAGTCCGACGGCGTGAGAATCACTAAAAACGGAGATCGGGGTGAGTTGGGGCAGTCTGCGAACTAAAATGCGACGAAACGGGTCGTCGAAGAAGAAGCGTCACTGTGCGCCGCGTCGCAGATAAGGCCGAAGTGATGATCTCCAAAAATCCTCAAGGTCCACCAAAGTGTGCTGCTAAGTGGAAGGAAGAATTTACCTTAAGGGCTCACAGAGAAAACGGGCTCAGAAAAGAGAGAAAAGGCCCCCCCTAAAGGCCCTATTTATAGGCCCAACCCCTTAGTGGGCTTTTGGCGGATTCGGGCCCATTTTTTCGGGCGCCCGAATCCGTCAAGTGGGTCGGACCACACCCCGTCCGACCTCCCAAAACTCTGAGGGACTGCCACGTGTCCCCGCAACAGCAAACAGCTGTGCAAGGGCTCCCCGGGCGCGCCACGTACCCCCCCCCCCCCCCCCCCCCCGCGGTCAGCGGGGGTAGGTGGGGTGCGCTGCGCGCGTGGCGACGCGTGGCGCACTCGAGTGCGGTCGCCACGCGTCGGCCGCCTCGCTGCCCCGTACCCCACCGCGCCGGCCGTGGACCGCGACTTCGTGAGCCCGCCAACGCCAGGCTGCCACGCGTCGCGCCGCCGGTCCACCAAGGCCGCCCTTTCTCCCTGAACCGCGCCGCGTGCACCCGCCAGTCCGGACGCGCCTCGTGGCCCGCCCCGCGGTCTATGCACCAGCGCGCTTTCCCCGTGGACCGAACGGCGTGAGCCGGCCAATGACAGGCCGCCACGTGGCTCCGGCCGGTCCACGGTCACCCCCCATGCACCAGTTTTCCCCGAAAACTTCCGGTAGCCCTTTTTGGTCATCCGGACTCCAAATTTAACAAGCAAATAGCCGTTTTCAAGTGTTTTTCCGTGCTGAATCCAATTCCAACCTCTTTTTGGCCAAAAACCCCTTAAAATTTTTAACAAATGCAGCCGAAGGCCAACACAGTAAAAGATATCTCACAGGGTCCATCTGTGGCATCCCCTTGATGCCCAATGGGCCAGATACACCAATACTAGGTGTTCTAAACTGTGGATTCACCAGGAAAGCTGCATGGGATTAAGGGTCACTACAAAGTTTCCCACAAAATTTGGGGCGATTTGGTGCATGGTGGAGACCCCGGGCTCATGCCCTAGTTTGGGGAAGATGAAGCTCCGCCCGAGCTCTTTGCTCCGGCGCCGGCGACGCATCCGACCGCCGGCCACCAACCCACCTAGCTTGCTGTGGCCGAGGGGAGTCCAACCATGCACTTGCATGCGACCCATGCAGCTCGAGGGAGGTCCGGCCATGGATGGCCCAAGCTCGAGGCCATTAATGGCGGCCGGCCATCCGGCGACCGCCAACGGCGGGGCCAGACCCGGACCTTCCTAAAAACTTGCTAGGAAGCTTATGGTGCTGTCCATTGCACTCAGGAACCCACGGTTGGAGAGTTGCTGCTTGGGTTTGGGATGGTTGTATGTGTATGAAGAGTGCCCACCAAATGTTTGAGGAAATACCTCAAAGAGTTTTAGTGCAAAATCTGGGCATCCAGAAAATATGAAAGTTTCTCCACACTGTCCCCTGAGCTTAATGCTCACTTCAGACCAAAGGTTGTCTGTGTGGATGTGTGTGTGGGGCATTGTCGAAAAGTTAGAGAGCAAGGTGTTCGGATCCCTGTGATCCAGCAGTTTCTAGGCTGCACAATGGCAAGCCCTTGGACCTCTGTGGTGTCCTGAGCAAAATGCTCAAGTTAGTTTTGAAGTGGCACAAGCAGAAAGAATAGTTTGAGCAAGTTAGAGCCTTATGATAGTTGAA
Source organism: Tillandsia leiboldiana (assembly GCA_029204045.2). Classification (NCBI taxonomy): domain Eukaryota; kingdom Viridiplantae; phylum Streptophyta; class Magnoliopsida; order Poales; family Bromeliaceae; genus Tillandsia; species Tillandsia leiboldiana. Next base: position 15,239,748 of record CM055069.1, read on the forward strand.
TGGCCATAGGTCTGTTTGGAGAAGTTTGCGAAGTCGCGACAGTGAGCTCCTGGCTAATTTGAGGTCACTGAGCATGATGCTCACCCTAAAAATGGAAATGGTCGGGTGTATTTTTGAAAAAATGCTATTTGGCCTATGTTAGCAAAGAAAAGCATGGCCCGAAGTTTTCCTCGAATTTCGTGCTGCTGCCAAATGGTGAGCATGATGTCCAGCAAGTCGAGTGTCACCTACTGGAGGTTACGGTTCGTAAAAATAATATCCCGATAAAGAGAACGAGCGAAAACGACTCTCAAATTGCTATAAAAGTGCAATTTTTGGAATCCCTAGGGGTCAAAATGCAATTGTAGCAATGCGTGCTGTCTAGGACAGTGTGTATATGATTCCTAAGCTTTTTGTTAGGAATCCAACGGCTCCTGTTGTGCGAAAATTGGTTATCAGTCCGAGAATCGGCAAAATCGTTGATTTATCGGCGTCCTGGTGGCAATCACGCAATTCGGGAAATTGCGGCGGTTCCACCTAGCTGACTGTTGAGTCCCAGTAGAATCTGGTTGAGCCAGCGGTAAAGGGTTAAAGCCCAGGTCTCCCGGAAATCCAAAAGGAATTCCCGGGAGGGGCATTTTGGTAATTTTGCCAATATTTGAGCATAGGGTTGCGTTTGGCAGAATGTTATTTGTCAAACATTAGTGTTTTGGTATTACGAGGCTGCACGTCAGGTTTCGTTGAATTCGGGAATCTGTAAGCGTTGTTCGGGTCAAAGTGGGCCGAACGGCGGTTTTCCCGGCGACTCGTGTTAATCTAGAAAAGGTCCAGGTTTAAGCTTTGTGGTTATAGTGAGTCCGTGGTTTGGGTCTGTGTGTGTTGTTCCCTGATCATAGTTTATGATTCAGGTTTTGCAGTTTAACTCTAGCCTTCGAGATTCTCGATTGGAGTTGTCGAATCGCCTGCAGACAGGTGGGTTTATCTTCGGTCCGGGCTTTATCATTTCGGCCCTCTGGGGTATAGTATTGGTTGGACCCCTGTTCTTGTAGCCTAGATGTATATTTGAGCCTGCCTTTTTATTGATCAGTTTCATACTGCTATATGTCTGAGTTATGATCCTTATCAGTTATCTGATTATATGATGCCTTGCATGATTGATCTTAGTTGCTTCCGGTTATTATGATTTTATTCCTGGACATTTGCCATGCCTGATTGGTCATTAGCTAGCTTGCACATTTATACCTGATTATCAGTATATCCTGATCCATGTTATAGTAGTTGTTGATTATATTCTGCATATGATTGAGATTCAGTTGGCTATTCTGCATTTGCATCTCTGTTGGGATTTTTTCCGGCTTGTTGTCGATTACCATGAGTTGAGATTCAGTTGGCCTTTGCCATTGCATCCCTGTTGGGATTTTCCCGGCTTGTTGCCGATTACCCGGTCGTTGGACCGCGAGCTTGAGCATAGCATGATTGATCGCCACGCACCGCTGTACTTCACGAACATTGCCGGGGTCGCGCCCCGTGGATTATTGTTCTTTACCGGTAAAGTGGTCTAGAGGAAAGACCCGTGAGCCCCCAGATAGCACTTGTAGGTGCGGGGTTATGTCAGCCAGATAGGTGCAGATAGTGGCATGAGCCTGAGGTCCTCGTGACCAATAGTGGCATTGATTGTGTACTTGATGTTCTTTGATTGATGCATAGCTTATATACTTGTATGTTCTAGCATGCTTATTTCAGTACCTATTCCTGCTCAGTATACTTTGATTATCAGTAGACCTGATATTTGATTATTCATCTTCTGCTCAGTATACTTTGACTATCAGTAGACCTGTTATTAGATTATTCAGTATTTATTTCAGTATACTCCTGTTGAAATCTATATATGCTTTACTTATTGATTAATTATCCGCTTCTTAATCATGCTTACCTAACATGTTGATTTCTACTATCCTCTAGTATTGTATGCCAGTAGGTACGATTTCCTATTTCTCGGCTCGTCGTGCCCACTGGGATACACTGTCGATGTATCTCACACCCCTTGGGTGACCATTTTTCAGGTCGGTCGGGTGCTGGGATGTCGGGACGTGATGTTGAGATGCCGCGTTAGATTTGACCCTGGACATCCGTTGATATTTCTGTTTCAAGCTTGGAGTTCAATTTGTAATAAGTTGTTGTAATATTTTAATTGTTTAGTTGTACATAGTTAGACTACTCTGGTATTGTTGTAAAGGCTTAGCCGTGCATATATAGAAAAGGCTCAATTCCAAGGAGAATTGGAAATTTTCTATATATGTGGCGGTCTGTCGCGCTCTGGCTGGTTTTAAACTCTGATTTGAAAAAAAAAAAAATTTAGTCGCTGTTTTTCGAACTCGGGGCGTGACAATTTCTGAAAGTATTAATAGTAAAAATTTATAAAGTATAAAATAAAAAACACATATTACCTTTCAAATGGATAGATCCAGCGATAATGCACAGGACCAGCCAATTTTGCTTCATATGGGAGGTGAATAGGCAAGTGTAGCATAATATCAAAAAATGCAGGCGGAAAGATCCTTTCCAGTTTGCACAGTGTAATTATAATATTCTCCTCCAATCTTTCGAACGTATCCCATTGTAAAATCTTTGAGCATAGCTCTTTAAAGAATCCACTTAGTTCCACTAGTGGTTCGTATACCTCTCTCCGTAAAATGCCACGAAAAGCGGGTACTAGATGATCGTGAAGAAAAACATGACAATCATGAGTTTTCATTCCAGATAACTTTCTTTTCTTTTTATGGATGCATCGAGAGATAATGAACGAATATCCATCTGGCACTTTCAAGTTAAGTAGAAAATCGCAAATATCTCGTCTTTCTTTTAAAGTTAAAGTGTAACATGCTTGTGGAATAACGTAATTGTCACCATTAATTATAGGATGTAACTCAGATCGCACTCCCATTTCTTTAAGGTCAAATCGAGCGTTTAATGTATCTTTTGTTTTTCCATCAATACCAAAGAGTGTACATAATATTGTCATGAATATTTTTCTCAATGTGCATCACATCAAGATTATGTTGTAGTAGAAGTGTTCTCCAATAAGGCTTGAAAAAATATACTCTTTCTTTTCCAATTGTAAATTAAGGTAGGCTCACTCCGCTTTCTTTTATCTATGAACTTGCCAAATCTCACATTTGTAACCTCGCTTAACTGTTCAAGTATTTCATCACTATCCAAATTTTGTTTTGGAGCTTGTCGATTTTCTATCGTCCCATTAAATGCCTTTTTATCTTTTCGCCATTCATGGTCGGGTTTCAAAAAACGCCGATGTCCCATATAACACATCTTCCGTCCATACTTTAATCGAAGAAAGCGGGTATTTTTATTGCAATTTGGACAAGTCAGTGCACCTTTAGTACTCCAACCAGATAAATTGGCATATGTTGAAAAATCATTTATAGTCCACAATAATGAACCATAGAGCTAGAAATTAGATTTACTAAATGCATCATAAGTTTCAATTCCCATATTCCATAAATTATTTAATTATGCTATTAAGGGTTGTAAATAGATATTAATATCATTCCCAGGCGCTCGTGGACCCGGAATAAGCATAGACATTATGAAATAAGAACTTTTCATACACATCCATGGCGGCAAATTGTATACAACTAAAATAACTGGCCATATACTATATGAAGTACTCATCAATCCGAAAGGATAAAAGCCATCACTTGCTAAACCCAACCTAACATTACGTGGATCAGAAGAAAAGGATGGATGCAATTCATCAAACGACTTCCATACCGAAGAATCAGCTGGATGCCTTAAAATCCCATCATCATGTCGTTTTTCTTTATGCCATCGCATTTGAGAAGCTGTCTTGGATGTCATATACAACCTTTGTAATCTTGGTATGAGAGAAAAATAACGCAAAGTTTTTTCAGAATTTTTTTTTTCACACTCCATTTTACGACCATGAGTATTATTTTGATCATCATCACCATATTTCCACTTAGAAGTTCGGCATACTAGACAACTTTCATATTTTTCATATTCTTTCCAATAAAGAATACAATCATTTTTACATGCATCAATTTTAATATAATCCAAACCAAGATCCCAAATATACTTTTTCGCCTCATAATAATTTTTCGGAAGTGTTTCACCAGAAGGAAGTGCCCTTTTCTTCAATTAAAGTAGCGCAGTAAATGATTTATCGCTCCAACTATGAAGGCATTTAAGTTGTAATAAATTTACAATATACTATAACTTAGTGAACTCTTTACATCCAAGATACAATTCTTGTTTTGCATCCGCTAATAATTGGTAAAATCTTTTTGCAGACTCATTTGGTTCCTCCAAATTAAAATGCACAGAGTCTTTTATATTTTCAGTTGGATTCAAATCTTGTAAAAGTTCATGCATCTCATCACTACTCTCCTCTTCACGCTCTATATTATCATTATCGGTGGTTTCGCTACTCTGATCTGGGTGTTCTTCCCATGACACGACCACCATTTGGAATCTTTTTGTCATGCCCCGGGGTCGAAACTGCGACCCAGGCTCGCCAACAGATCCGCCACCTATGCAAAATCCCGCATAGGCGAAGCGTCTAACCTGCAAAAGATAGTACTATAGCTACGCAAATATCAGAGCGAAAATAAAATGCTGTAAAATAAAATCCAATCACTGTACAATAAGAAATAAAGTACAATATCCATCTCCTCAAATATAGATAATCATCATACAATGTCCTCAGTACAGCATCTCTCAAGTATAAAAGGGAGATAAACCAAAACTATAATACATCAGTCTCTCTCTAAATACAAAAGATCTCTCTCCAAAGTAAACAGTAACACCAGCAGACAGCTACTAGGAAACTCCAATCAGGGGATACAGCTACACTCCTCGGGCGGTAAGGATCTAGCTCAGGACTCCCTCGCCTCGAACAACGACCGAAAGATCAGCAACTCCCGCAGAAGACTCTGCAAAACAGGGGGGAAGAAAAGAGGAAAACAACAATGGGGGTGAGAACCACTAGTAAACCAGTAGCCTCCCCCTGTGGGTAAAACCTCAAACTCCGGCGTACCCACTAAGTCTACCAGAGGCAAGAAAAGGGACAAGTGGTAAAGCTGTAAACAGAACTACTGAATAAAAAGGGAAACCACTACTAGTATGCCTCTAAATGCAATACTGGAAGAAATGACTGTATGAATGCATCAGGAAACAGTATATGACCAAATAAATCCAATCTAATACCACCAGTAAAACTGGTACTGCCTGCTCAGCGGAATCTGCACACAAGGCTCGAAACCGCGGGATCGGCCCGCACGGCTCGCATCCCAAAATAAGTATCAGACCGGCACACAAGGCTGGGTCCGAAAAGCCTACCTCCGGAGTGGCACTCGAGGTGAGCGACCCACACGAGTAAAGTATCTCCGTCATCAATATCACAAGTATTTCTGTAGCACATATCTCAATGTAGCAGGACTGGATCAAGACTATGATCAAAGTGGGAAACTCCGTCCACTAAAGAAACCCCAATCCCCAATCAGATGCAATAGTACTCAACAAGTGGAAAACTCCATCCACTAGAGAAATCTGATACCCAATCTGATGCATAGTACTCAAAAAGTGGGAAACACCATCCACTAGAGAAATCTGATACCGAATCTGATGCAATAGTAAACATCCGGTCAACCGCCCAATGTCCGCGGTCACCGCAATAACCCACAACCCACAATCGGGTAAAATAATCAAGATCCGGTCAACCGCCTACTGTCCGCGGTTGCCGCAATAACCCACGATCCAACATCAAGTACACCCTGTCTCTGACCCTAAGGTCCTGGCTACACTATCCCAAACCTCTGCTCAAACCCGAGCAACATGACTCGAAAGTCTAAATAAGAAGGAGAAAGAAAGCAATCATGGTTTCTCCTAAGTCAAATCCCAATATGATAGTGTAGCACTAAAATAGTGGCCTATCTAGATGTCCAAACAAGCATGCAAAAGTCCTCATGCAAAATGAAAGAGGGAATAACAAATAACAGTTCCACATGTGTATCAAATAGTAAATTCACAAAGATATAACCCTCATGCTAAAATCATCAGCCAACTACACATGTATATAATCCCTGATCCATAATAAATCCCAAAGTGGTACCCGCACATAGATATGTCATCATGTCCCAATAATTAGTCCATTTAACCAACCTTCATAAAATCTATGTGCTAACATGGCATGTTAATTATCACTATTAAAATATCCCAATGATCATGTTCCAACAACAATATTATCCCAATAATATTCCCAACATGCTATATCCACAGAATTAATCTCAAATGATAGGCTCACATTTATATCAGTTAATCATGCATGGTAATCAATCAATATGTTCATTAGTGGGCTTCTCTAATAAACTTAGTGAGCAAGTCAGAAGTAGAGACATGCAACAACCACCCACCTCGAAAAGCGCGCACAACACCAAAAGGAACCTCTCGCTGCCCGCTGTCCTCTAGCACCAGATAATCACGGCACACTGCACGGTAATCCAAACAGCGCACAATTAATCCCAAACATGCACAAACACTTGCTGTCCAAAAATCAGCCCCAAAAATGGCTAAATATCACCTCTGTCCAGTCCTCAAAAAAATCCAGAAAATTCACGGTCGCGTCCCTCGCGAAGAGTAGCCCCAAAACGACTGTTTATACGCCCAGATCCGACACCTGTAGGCCAAGATAAAAATAAAACACCGCTGCATACTCAAAACCTTCCAATCAAAATTCCTTAGCAACCTGTCCAAGAAAAGCTTAATTATCACCTTCGAAACAATTTCCAAAAATCCCAGAAAAATCACCACAGTGTTTCTCGCGACGAGTAGATCAAAATCGAGTCCTTAAACGTTTGATCCGATGCTCCTAGGCTGAGATATAAAATCGACAAGCCGGTGCTGTCCAGAATCCAACACAGAAAAATAGGGGTCAAAGATGACTCCGGAAACGTGCCAAAAGTGCGAAACGGAGCGAAGCGATCAACATGAAAATCGAAGCCTTACCTCTTAGGGACATGCTAACAAAGAAATCGTCCAAAAACTCCTCCTGGTTTGCTCACAGCGAATTTCCGACTGAACTGTGACGGTAATGGGCCGAAATGGGGGAAAAACCGAGACGAACTGTAAAATCGATATCGCCGTTGCCGAGCTTCCAAAAATTCCGGGGATCCACCACGAGCTCAAGAACATCAAGGGGAACAACTTTCATAGAGAACTCTCCCTCCCATTCACTCTCTACAGCTCGGAAAAAGGGAAAGAAAGAGGGAGATGAGGGGGTATTTATAGGCCCAACCAAACATTTGGAATAATTCCCAAATTATCCCCGGTTTCGGGCGCCCGAAAGATTCGGGCCCCGAAACCGGGCCCACACAGTAGCCCGGCCCACAAGGCCCACTCCCGCACACCCGATCCGGCCGGACCGCGCACCCGTCCGACCCGCTCCGCGCCCCGACACGTGTCCCTGAACACGGAACAGCCGATCCAGCCAATCCTCTCACGCCGCGTGGCCCTAACCAGGTCAACGCTGCAGTTGGCACCCGCCAATGGCAGGCCGCCACGTGGCGCACGCGTGCGCCACGTCGGCGCCGTCGCCGCCACGCCAGCTGCCACCGCCACCTGCCGCGCCCCCCTGTCGCCTGCACGCGCACAGTGTCGTGCCCAATCCCCGCGCGCCACGTGTCCAGGCCACGCGCTTGCTGCACCCGGTGCACGACACTCCAAACACCGAACCAATGACGTGCTGCCACGTGTCTTCCCGCCCAGTCCACCAAACACCGCGCTTCTCCGTAGACCGCGACCTGTGAACCACCCAATGGGAAGACGCCACGTGGCACTCCGCTCCGGTGCACGCCGGTCGCGTGGACCGCGCGCCCTGCCCGCGCCCACGCGCCCTGCCCGCCGCCGCTCTCCGCCTGCCCGAGGCCGCGCCGCCGCTCTCCGCCGCATCGCCGGCCGGTCGCCGGAGTTACTGTTCCGGCAGTGAACAGTAACTTTACTGTAGCAAACTCCAAAAAATACAAGTAAATAGCCCATTTTGACCGTTTTCGCGCGCTGAGTCCAAATCCGGCGTCCAATTTGCCAAATTCCAATCCTAAAAATTGTCGAAGGCTCCCGGAAAGGCGTTCTTAATCCGAATTTTGCGCTGAGTCCAAATTTGATATCCGTTTTGCGCGAAAACACCTCTAAACATCCGACGGGGTCCCCCGATTACCCACGCGATCCATTTAAGCTTGGAGTCCATCACTTGTGTCCAAATTGGCGCACAAACACCGCCGACATGCCCCATAGGCCTCCAGAAGCTGCCGATCACACTGTAGAAGCTCTGCAAAGATCCGGGTCACCACACTTTTAATATCCCATGTAAGATAAGATGCCCAAATACAACATCTCGAATATGAAAAGCACCATTGACACATTTATAACAAGGGCACCGAACTTTATCTCCTCTCGCCGCATGTGCAAATGCAAAGTCAATAAAATTATTTACTCCTGTTATGTATTTCGAATGTTGCCTATTATCCATATCCATCCAAGTCTTATCCATCTTGATAATTATATATCTGCAGTATATTTAGATATTAATATATTAATAACCACTATCACAAACCATAGGGTAATATTTGCAATTACACCCCTAAGGTTTACTAAATTTGCATAAAAAACTCTAAATTACTAAATTTTCATAAAAAAAACACCTGCTCGTTGTTTGGAGGTGGCACAGAGCCCGAGGGTAGCAATCGGTCAAAAAATACTATATATGTATTAAAACCATTAAGGCTCAGAGCTAGGTGGTCTTATACACAAAGACCTAGAGCTAGGTTACTTAGGGCAAGCAGCAACATGGGTTTTAAAGACAATCTAAGGCAAGCAGCGTGGGCAGGGACTCGAGGGCACTTCCAGGAGTGCCTCGGTGTTCGGCACCGGCATGTGGTTGCAGCGGTTGGCCGGAAAATACCTTGTGGCCACTATGGAGCAACAAGGTCGGGAAGAGAATAAGCAGGGGGTCACAGGCTCGAGTAAGAGCTTCTACGGGTTGTCTTGATGATATGGAGTCAACTTAGTTCATGGCAGGCGGCGGGGCGCGGTGGTAGCGGCGGCGGAAATAGCTCGGCCATGATCACTAACCCGAAACTAAGGTTTCTTCACATGGCTTGCAGACCAAACCAAATGTCATGAGACTTCCTGGAGAGTCTCTACAGAGCCAGCAGAAGGAAATTAGAATTTTATATCTCGACCCGAGCCACCGGAGGCGGCGCATGAGAACGGCGGCAAAAATAAGGGTTCCGGCGTGCTTACGAGCAAACCGCAAGATGACGGCTTCTCTGGCGACTAGGTTGTGCAGAGTTGTTGTTCAGGAGGTGAAGAAGACAATAATAAGCTTCCCTAGGCAAGAAAACAAGAGAAGGAAAGGTTGGACTCACCTCAGGTCCGTGGAAGAAGAAGAAGATGCTGGAGTTGCTCTCCGGCGTCGAGCGGCTAGGGCAGGCTGCGGAATCTTCTTGAGTGAGATCCACAGAGGTGGATGATGATGCCAGAGGGATTGGGAAGAATGCCGGTGCAACTTGGTGATTTCTTTCCACAACCAAACCGAGAACAATTGGGAGTTCTTGCTTCTGGTTACTGTTCCGGCGTGCTTATGAGCAATCCGCAAGTTGGCGTCTTCTCTGGCAATGTTGGTTGTGCAGCGGTGGTGTTCAGGTGGTGAAGAAGACACTAAGGAGCTTCCCTAGGCAAGAAAATGAGAGAAGGAAAGGTTGGACTCACCTCAGGTCAGTGGAAGAAAAAGTTGATGCTAGAGTTGCTCTCCGGCGTCGTTCGGCCACGGCAGGCTGCGGGATCTTCTTGAGTGTGATCCACAGAGGGTGATGATGAGAGAGGGCTTGGGAAGAAAGCGGGTGCAACTTGGTGATCTTCTTCGTGATGATCCGAATCTTCGCAAAGCTTTTGCAGCGTGTTCAGTGGCTTCTGAAGGCCTTTGATGTGTGATGGAGATGGTTGCGTGCAAATCGGACCTCAGAATTAGACCCAGCACGAAATTTGGATCAAGAATACATGTCCGGATTCCTTCGACAAATTTTAGAAGTGGAATTTGGCAAAACGGACGTCAGATTTGGACTCAGCGCGCGAAAACGATGAAAAACGACTATTTACTTGTATTTTTCGGAGCCCGGACGCCCTAAAACAGAGTTCAAGGCAAGAGGTTACTATAGTGTCCACGGTTTTCCGGTTAAGTCACCTTCGGAACTTACGGTATTTTTGTTGTGCTTTCGTTACCTTATTTTGGTCGGATTGGTTTTTCTCCTTGTAGGGTTCGTAAAATGGAGAGCGGCGGTGCGAACGGCTCTAAATTCCGATGAGCGGAACTCCCGTTATCTTCTTCCTAAGTTTGCTATGTGCAAAGGGTTAGAATGCTCATGTCGATTGTAGGCGATTCCCGAATGGTGTAAAAACCGAATTGAGGAATATATGGTAGTAAACTACAAAAAGATCGAGGTTGTTAGAACAAGGTAAGGGTTGTTGGGAAATTTAGGAAAGTAGTTATTTTTTTTGCGGACCTTTTATAAATAAAGGGTTCGGGCAAAGGTTTCTACTTTACACACTCAAATAGAAAATAGAACCCTAGTTGTTCAAATCATAACAAGAAAGATCTTCGTCTTCTTCCTCGAAGGCTTCGTCAGAACACGGAGTAGGGATCGGCTTCTTGTTGGAGCACCGGACGAGGGAGCGGCGAACCGACGGGGGAAACCGAGAGCGGAGGGAGGAGCTGGCGTCGTACCGTTACCTTCTCCGATCCAAAGGTGTGATGGTTTTCGATGTTTCTTATGGTTTTAGATGAGGTTTTCTTGGATTTTGTTGGGTTCTTTTGGGCGTTGGGGGTGTCGGATTTCGCGTGCGATGTGAGTATTGTATTAAACGGGAGGCCGCCGCCGCCATCGGATTAGACGGGAGGCCGCCGCCGCCGTTAGAGGTAACGGGAAGCCACCGCCGCCGTTGTTAGACGGGAGGCCGCCGCTGCCATTATCATGTTCGCGAGGTTGTCGCCACAGTTGTGGTGGTCGCGCGGTCACCGCCAGAGCCGCGGAGGGCAAAAGGGCGAAAGAAATCAGAAAAAAGAAAGTGTTACTATTCATCTAACCCAGCCCAGGAGCGCGGTCCACGCTCCAGGCGTGGTCCCGGCGCAGGAAAATGCGGCCAAGGGGGTGAACCCGGTGCGCCGCACACGTACTCCAGCCCGGCCCAGCCCGCGCTGTCGGGTTATGTCTAATATGGATCTAAATAGGGGAAAAAACACCTAGAGCGGGGTGAATAGGTGTAAACGATAAACACTCAAAAAACTTTGCGTAATAAAACCCAATGCGAAAAAATAAATAACACGCAGAGATTTTACGTTGAAAACTCCATCACAGGAGTAAAAAACCACGGGACCGATAACACGGTGAAATCAACTAAGATTAAACACGTACAAAGGTGATATAACGTACTCACACACGACTCAACCTTTTTCCATACGCTCCGAGTTGATCTTCTCCGCTCGCTCCGCAACGCGCCTCGAATCCACGATGTGCGTCCAACACCGAATCCACAACGTCCAACGTCGAATCCACGACGTCTGACCGAATCCACGGTCTCCACCAAGTAGTACGTTTCAATCACACGAATCGTACCTCGCTCCGAATCCACGAGAGCGGTAGCACCTTGAATCCACAAGGCCACGCGAATCCACGCGCCGATTTTGGAGAAAATCGTTGTTTTGTTGGTGGTCATGATTCGCCGAATACTTAGATCAAAGATAGATCGGAAATGCCATCTAAGTATTCATTAATTTGATTCTACTCAAAATCTGAGTATGAAAACCTAGAATCAAATTAATTAATATAGATGAAGAAACATAGAATTAAATCTAGTTATTTCCTTTCTTCTCTATATGTGGATCAATAAGTTTTTCATCCGTTTATTTTCCTCATTCATTTACGGAGATAAAAAAACTTATTGTGGATTGCCCTAAAGAATAGAATTAGGGTTTACTTATAGGTTAGAAACCATTGGAAGAGGATAAGAATCAAAAACTAACCTTATATGGAAATTTTCGAGTCGACAGTCCGGACTGGAATTAGTGCGATCCGGACTGTCGTCATTACACAGAGTTTTTCCAGAAAGACCACGTTCGGGGTCCGGACTGAAATCCCACGGTCCGGACTGTTCATGCAGTTTCAGCAAAATCCACGTTCGGGGTCCGGACTGAACAAGATGTGTTCCGGACTGGATTTGCGCATGAACTAACCTATGTTCGGGGTCCGGACTGTAGTACTCTGATCCGGATCCTGAACATATAACATGTCCAGTTTTTTATTTTTATGCGATTAAGAATCCATCCAAGTGTTTCTACACTGTAAGAAGTATTCGGATCACCAAGATTGTTTAGTTAAACTTACCTGATCCTTTTGAATTCTTCTTTCTTGAGATTGAGGTAAATGATCCAACCATCTTCATCTTCAATCTTCAAGACTTAACCATTTCACGAAATACGCCAAGACAAAATCCTTAACAATCTCCCCCTTTGGCGGTTTCGTGACAAAATATAGATCCACTTAAGAAAATTCAAAAAGATATTTTTGTTGCTATCACCATACATCAAAAATTTACATTTGAGATCCAAATAAACTAAATACATGAGATAAACTACTAAAACAAACTCTAGACTTAGACGTTTGTATTCTCTGCAAAAAGAAGTAATTCTTGACAAGAGAAATCGTTAGATACCTCAAGAATTTGACATTCAAAAAACCAACCAGAGAGATAGAGTTTATACTCACCATGACATTTATAAAATCAGATATGTATTAAAATATCAATCAGAGATAGACATATCTTCTAAGCAATAAAATCCAAATGTCATAAGTTTGTTAGTAATCAAACAACTTGTTAGTAATAATACATGCCCAAATAGTTAGTCGAGGCATGCATTCATTCACAATACAAAACCAAAAGTTGTTGTATACTTACCTTCCAGGTTTCAATCCAAAGTTATAAGTTCTCACAGAGACCATTGTTTTAACCAGTTCAAATCTCTCTCCCCCTTTTTGTCACTAAACTAAGCCAAAATTACAAAAATAAAAGGGAGTTAAAAGTTCAAAAATAGTAAGAACTAGAACTAAAAACCTGCAAAACAAAAGATTAAAAAGAATCAATTGTCCGACTCTGAGTCCTTAGAGCTACTACAGCCCATCTTTGAAAACATCTTCTTCATCAACTTTTTCATCGAAGTGAACTTATTCGTTAGAGTGATCTGGGCTGCGGTGATAAGTTCAAGCTCATCAGAAATGCGCTTTTGCTCTTTAGTGATTTGTTCCTGTTCAAATGATAATCATTGCTGCTCCTTATAAATTGACGTGACAGACGCTTCATCTTCTGACATGGGTACTTGCCGTGAAGGTGATGCAGAAGTGCCGACGGAGGGTTTCGTCCCGCGCGGAGGAGTTGGGGTAGCATAAGGCAGTTTATGAAAAGACTTAACAACTGTTGACTCATTAATCATACCTAAACAGTGTTGATAACTTGTAGAGCTGATATCAATCTTGAATTTCTTCAAAATCCTCATTATGATTAATGGAAATGGTAGTCTTTCCGTGGGATGAGGATGCTCAACGTACCTTGTCATCCTATTCCAAATGATGTATGGAATATTGATATTCAAACCCACTGCCTCTGACGGATGTCCTAAGAGATATAAGAATGGCATTCGATCCCATCTTAGGACTTTCGTCTGCATCCCACCTTCGGGCTTTGTACGTGTTATAATCTTAGTTGATTTCACCGTGTTATCGGTCCCGTGGTTTTTTACTCCTGGTTTTGGAGTTTTCCACGTAAAAATCTTGCGTGTTATTTTTCATTTCCGCATTGGGTTTTATTACGCAAAGATTTTTGAGTGTTTATCGTTTACACCTATTCACCCCCCTCTAGGTGTTTTTTCCCTCATTTAGATCTATATTAGAGTTAACCCGACAAGTGGTATCAGAGCGGGAATAGGGTTGTAAACAATGGGTGAAGGTGGAAACATCAACAGACCCCCGTTCTTCGATGGAACAAACTTTGCCTACTAGAAAGTACGGATGAAAGCCTTTTTAATTTCCATCGACGAACGGGTGTGGCAATCAATCGAGTTAGGATGGTCAAATCCAACTAAAATTATTGTTGATGTTCACACCATCAAACCTAGGTTGAAATGGACCAAGGAAGAGATTGACTCATCTTCTTACAATGGCAAAGGAATTAACGCCTTATTTAATGCTTTGTCGCAAACTGAGTTCTCTCGCGTCTCGGCATGTGAGACTGCGAAAGAAATCTGGGATGTTCTACAAGTTACACATGAGGAAACAAACCTTGTGAAGATTCAAAAACTGCAAATGCTTACGAGCAAGTTTGACTCTATTTTCATGGCAGAAAATGAATCTTTCACAGATTACTATACGCGATTGCAAGACATCGTGAATACATGTGCTAACTTGGGAGAGAAAATTCCAGAATTTAAAGTTGTAAGAAAAATTTTAAGGACTCTTCCTGAAAGATTTCGTTCCAAGGTTATGGCCATTGAAACTATTAAAAACCCGGACGAAATCCGTGTAGAAGAATTATTTGGTGCACTTCAAACATATGAAATGACATTTCCTACTAACTATTCTTCTAGAAAGGCATCCTCTTCTAAGTCTTCAGGTTTTGCGTTGAAAACAACAAAAGAAGAAGACGCGGATTCATCCTCCTCAGACGATGACGAGAACCTATCTATGGAGGATTTCGAGAAGCAGCTTGCTCTCTTGACAAGAAAATTTTGCCGAAACTTTCGAAGGGGTAATTCAAGTAAAACTTCATCCTTCGTAAAGTCGAAGAAAGGCAAAGGTTCTTCAAGCCACAAGTCAAGAAAGCAAGAGAGTTTTTCAAAGGATAAGAAAAGCTCAGAGGGACAAATCCAATGCTTCATGTGCCGAGGCTACGGCCATATCTCAACGGAGTGTCCCAATAAGAATCCGACGAAGAAGAAGGCGATGCAAGCCGTCACTTGGGATGACACCTCAACGTCAAATGAGTCATCTTCCAGTGATGAAGAAAACAACGCAATGGCGTTCCACGCGTCCACAACTTCACCTTTCGTGTGCTTTATGGCAAGTACATCCGATTCATTGTCCAACTCCTCCCAAGTTGAAAAGAATGCAACGGACAACGAATCGAGTAATTCCGAAGGTGAAGACTTTGCTTTTGCCTACCATAAACTTTTAAAGGATTCAAAGAAACTGGCAAAGCAAAACAAGGGTTTGAGAGGGAGATTGCAGGTCTCGAAGAAGAAGTAAAAAGGGCAACTTCTCTCTCAAACGCTCTTGAAGTAGAAAGGGATAACTTGATCAAAGTAAATGTTTCCCTTCAAGAGAAAAATGAGCATTTAGAGAAGGAACACGTAAAAATGGTGGATAAAGCAAGTTACTTCTTGAAGCTCTACTCCGAGGCACGACAGGAAAAGATGGAGATGACGAAGACCATTTTCCAACTTAAGGATGATTTAAAGCGATTTTCTTCGGGAAGGAGCAAGTTGGATAAGATGCTTGGTCTTGGTCAAACAAACCGTTTCGGCCTTGGATACAATTGAACTGGAGACAGTCCTAGTTCGGTTGGGACAGTTTTTGTGCCCCAGTCGGTATCTCCTCCTCCAACGACGGAATTCACTGCAATCAACGACAACAACCTTACCTCACCTACATCGGGTTCGTCAAGTACAAAGGTATGTTTTCGTTGTGGTTATGCAGGGCACATAAGAAGAAATTACAAGATTGGAGCGAAAAGATCACATCAAGCACCTCTTGCAACAACTACCAAAAAGGTGATTCCTCGGAAATCAAAGGAGAACCTTTCAAAGGAAAAGAGCCTTGGTAGTTCACCCCACAAGTCGACGTCATCAATGAAAAGCATTCAATCATACAAGACGTTTTCACCAAGAAAAATAACTTCTCAATCATTGCCAACGCACTCGAAAACTCAAAAGGTTTGGGTACGCAAAGGTGAATTCTTCCCTTGTCTTTAACATTTCAGCGATTGAATGTCCTGTAACTTAAGTAAATTATTCTTTTTGAAAGGGGTTAGATATGAAAATAATTGCTATGTTGTTTTAAACAAAATTTCTGAAAAGTGTAACCTAGTTTCTTTAGACAATGAAACTCTTTGGCATGGAAGACTAAGTCACATAAATTTTAAAGAACTAGCAAGAATTTCAAATAAAGACGTTGTTGAGGGGGTTCCTAAACTTTCTTTTAGTCAAAACATTGTGTGTGGAGGTTGTCAAAAGGGAAAACAATCAAGGGCTGCACACAAGAACTTGAACCACGTTGGTACCAAACGGCCCTTAGAATTACTGCACATGGACCTAATGGGGCCGACTCGTCAACCATCTTTGGGAGGTAAATGGTATATTTTTCTTTTGGTTGATGATTTCTCTAGATATTCATGGATAACATTTTTAAAAGAGAAAGTGGATACTTTCGACTCTTTTCATGAGGTTTGTCATCGTATTATGATTGAAAGAAATGAAAAGATCGTTCATGTTCGAAGTGATAGAGGTGGAGAATTCATCAATTCTAAATTCATTGATTTTTGCACTTCCAACGGCATAAAACATGAATTCTTAGCACCCTATACACCTCAGCAGAATGGTGTAGTCGAGCGCAAAAATAGGGTTGTTCAAGAGATGGCGCGTGTTATGTTTCATAGCCGGAAACTCCCGTTACATTTTTGGGCTGAAGCTGTGAACACCGCCATCTATGTAATTAATCGAGTGTTTTTGCGCCCGGGAACTCTAAATATACCATATGAGCTATGGTTTTGTAGAAAACCGAATATCAAATATTTTCGTATTTTTGGGAGTCGTTATTACATTCTGCGTGATCGCGAAAATCTTGGTAAATTCGACTCTCGAAGTGACGAAGGAATTTTCATGGTTTATTCTACAGACAGCAGAGCATATCGGGTATTTAACCTAGAATCTAAAACGATGGTAGAATCTATTAATGTTAAAGTAGATGAAGCTTTTCATTTTGCATCTGATAAATCTACCCCTGATATGTCTCTAGATGATGATACTCCTGTAAATGCATCTTGTCATAATAATTCTTTCGATAAAGTTGATGCATCTAATGGTTCTTCTAGTTTATCTGATATGCAGGAATCATCATATGTATCTCTGAGTACTCCGTTACCTCAAACGCTACGTATCTCCAAGGATCATCCGGAATCAAACATTATTGGAGACCCACAAGAAGGAGTCAGGACTCTGAGACAGTTGGTTTGTGGAGTCGCATGTTACGTCTCCATGGTAGAACCAAAGAACGTCGATGAAGCTCTTCAGGATGACTACTGGATTGAAGCAATGCAGGAAGAGCTCCACCAGTTCGAAAGAAACAAAGTCTGGGAACTAACGAAGCCACCGAAGCAACACAACGTGATTGGTACTAAATGGATATTCAAGAACAAGAAAAACGAGGATGGTACCATTATCAGGAACAAAGCACGCCTAGTTGCTCAGGGCTACTCACAGATAGAAAGTATAGACTTTGATGAGACGTTCGCCCCGGTTGCTCGACTCGAGTCGATTCGTATTTTGTTCGCAATTGCTTGTCATTTTAAAATCAAACTCTTTCAAATGGACGTTAAGAGCGCGTTTTTAAATGGGTTTTTGAACGAGAAAGTTTATGTGGCTCAACCGAAAGGTTTCATTGACCATAAACTACCTAACCATGTTTTTCGTTTGAAAAAGGCTCTTTACGGTCTAAAACAAGCACCGCGAGCATGGTACGAAAGGTTGACAAAGCACCTTTTGGAAAAGGGCTATACTCGAGAGGGAGCAGATCGGACTCTCTTTGTGAAGCATTATCAGGATAACTTCATTGTGGCACAAATCTATGTCGATGGCATTGTATTTGGTACAACTAGAGACAATGATGCTTCAAAATTCGCGGAAACCATGGAAAGCAAATTTGAAATGTCTATGATGGGCGAATTAACATATTTTCTTGGATTGCAAGTGAAACAAAATGAAGAAGGCATCCATTTGTGTCAATCCAAGTATGCAAGGGAGTTGGTGAAGAAGTTTGGATTAGAAAATTCTAAAGATTTTCCGACTCCGATGGGAACTAGCAATAAGGGATTAGGAAGTGAATCTCTTAGTGAAAGTGTAGACGAGAAGCTTTATCGTAGCATGATTGGAAGTCTACTCTACCTCACGGCTAGTCGCCCGGATATATCCTTTAGTGTTGGGATCTGCGCGAGATACCAATCAGCACCAAAGGAGGTTCACCTGAAAGCGGTGAAAAGGATCATCCGGTACGTCAAAGGAACACTGAATTTCAGAATTTGGTATCCTATGGGAACAACGCTTGACATTATAGGATATTCAGATGCCGATTGGGCAGGATCTGTGGATGATCGGAAGAGTACGAGTGGTGCATGTTTTTATCTTGGCCATTGTCTTGTTGCATGGCATAGTAAAAAGCAAAACTGCATTGCACTCTCAACTGCCGAAGCGGAATATATTTCAGCGGGTAGTTGTTCAACTCAACTCATTTGGATGAAAAGCGTGTTGAGCGACTTCCGAATTTCAGCAACTTCGGTAACTATTCTTTGTGATAACACAAGTGCTATAAATATTTCTAAAAATCCTGTGTTGCACACGAGAACAAAACACATTGAACTTAGATATCATTTTCTAAGAGAGCTAGTTGAATCAAATATTTTTCAAATTTTCTATATTTCAACTGAAGATCAATTAGCTGACTTTTTAGCAAAACCTTTGGATCAAAAAAGGTTTATTCATTTGCGTAAAGCAATATGAATGCTTTCTTTGAAATAACACTTTTTGAAATCATTGCTTAGGTTAGGTTTTGTTTTGTGTTTTTGTCCTTATCTATGTTTGTACATAGAACATTAATTGAGCATATGTAATTGACTTTACTTGCATCCTTTCATATATTTAGAAATTTATTATGCTCTGGATATCATAATAATTCATTTGATGCAATGATCATTTATGTCAATTAAGTCATCTTTAATTGATCAAAGTCAATTTCTCTCTCATATGATCTCTTGATATAGTTTTTATCATATTTGAAAATTGAGTTAAGTATGAAACTCGAGATCAATCTTTGGTTGAATACCTCATATCTTAGATAATTGATAGCCAATTGAGGGGGAGTCTATCAAAATGTTTATGCTCAACAGATGTGGAAAGAGTTACATCCCAATGAGGAGTGTGAAAACTACCACCACATGGAGGAAAGAGCTACCACCTCGGTCGTCCGAGTACTGTGTGCAGCTACCACATGTATACCAAGCGTGGTTTTTCAAGTTGATAAGATAAAATGCTTTTTGGAATACTTGACTCTGTAAAATTCCAAGGTTGGTATAAGGTGGGGATTTTATTGAAAGATGCTCAAAGAGCCACTCCTTATAATAAATTGATTAGATATATTATCTAACTTATTTGGGATTTTAAACATCTATCGATCTTGGTACTTCATTTTCTTTACTATATTGATGATTTGATAAACGCATTAGTAAAAAGATCATGATAGATGTCATTGAACTTTTTCAACTTCAAAGGATTTAATTTTTATAAATTTTCGTTTCATTGCTTGGATATTATTGATAGATTTAGCATAATTTATTTCTTCTGATATGAAACGATGACTTTTGTTTAAAGTTGACATGCAAAAGCGCTTACATACTTTTTCTGGATTTTCTGGAATTTTTCTAAATTTTTCTGAAGAAAAAGTTGGAGCCGATCCGGACTGGAATATCCGTTCCGGATCCCGAACGCAGATAATCTCTGCGGGTAGTCGATCCGGACTGGATTCTTGATCCGTTCCGGACCGCGGTTAGGGTTTTATAAGAAACAAAAGGGTTTTGATTTCTTTTTACAACAAACTTTTGTTTCAAAGTCTCCTGAGTTTCTCTCACTAGAAAACAACAGATTTGAAGCCTTTATTTCTCAAGTTCTTCGGATTCAAGTAAGTTTCTTTGATCAAAATTTGATTTTTCCACTGTTTTTGCATTGTTCTTCATAAACGTGAATGAAAATCATGGGTGGAATTCAATTCTACATGGTTTTTGGTCAATTTTCTTTTAAAATAAGAACTCTGAGTATATTAGTTTTGTTTATATGCATGGTATTCTCTTGATTAACGGATTTTTAGGCTTCGATTTCTGAAAATTCGGTTTTGTTACGGAATTTGAGTTGGCGTATTTCGTGAATTCGGTTAAGTCTTGAAGATTGAAGGTAAAGAAAGTTGGATCATATAACTCAATCTCAAGAAAGAAGAATTCAAAAGGATCAGGTATGTTTAACTTAATATCTTTGGTGATCCGAATACTTCTTATAGCGTAGAAACACTTGGATGGATTTGTTATTGCATAAATATCAAAAACTGGACATGGGACATGTTCAGGATCCGGATCAGACTGTTCAATCCGGATCCCGAAGGTGGTTCGTTCATACACCAGTTCAATCCGGATCGTAGCTTCTCTTGATCCGGATCCCAAACATTGAGTTTACCATTTTATTTGAACGATCCGGATCAGGCTTCGCAGTCCGGATCCCGAACGTTGATGTTTGGTGAATTGTATGAACGATCCGGATCAAGCACTTCGATCCGGATCCCGAACCTTCGCTTTTCTGGAAACTGTTCTTCTCACTACTGCAATCCGGATCGCCGATCTCCGATCCGGATCGTCGTCATGTAAAAACTCCAGAAAAGGTTAGTTTTATATCCTTATCTTCTTCCAAGGGTTTCTAACCTATAAATAGACCCTATGATTCTTTTTCTAGGGTTAATCCAAATAGCCGTCATAATAAAATATAATCTTATATACGGCTTAAGATCCACATATAGAGAAGAAAGGAAATACTAGATTTAATCTTATGTTTCTTCATCTATATTGATTGCTTTGATTCTAGGTTTCTATACTCATATTCTGAGTAGAATCAAATCAATGAATACTTAGATGGTATTTCCGATCTATTTCTAATCTAAGTATTCGGCGGATCATCACCACCCAAAAAACAACGATTTACCCCAAAATCGGCGCGTGGACTCGCGTGGCATTGTGGATTCAAGGTGCAACCGCTCTCGTGGATTCGGAGCGAGGTACGTTCGTGGATTCGAAGCGTGCTACTGGGTGAAGACTGTGGATTCGGTCGGACGTCGTGGACTCGACGTTGGACGCCGTGGATTCGGCGTTGGACGCACATCGTGGATTCGAGAAGCGTCGTGGAGCGAGCGGAGAAGATCAACTAGGAGCGTATGGAAAAGGTTGAGTCGTCTGTGAGTACGTATATCACCTTGTACGTGTTTAATTCTAGTGGATTTCACCGTGTTATCGGTCCCGTGGTTTTTTACTCCGTTTTGGAGTTTTCCACGTAAAAATCTCTGCGTGTTATTTATTTTTCCGCATTGGGTTTTTATATCGCAAAAATTTTTGAGTGTTTATGGTTTACACCTATTCACCCCCCTCTAGGTGTTTTTTCCCCTATTTAGATCCTATTATTCATATAACCCAACAAGTGGTATCGGAGCGGGAATAGGGTTGTAAACAATGGTCGATGGAACAAATTATGCGTACTGGAAAGTACGGATGAAAGCCTTTTTAATTTCCATCGACGAACGGGTGTGGCAATCAATTAAATTAGGATGGTCTAATCCAACTGAAATTATTGGTGATGTTCGCACCATCAAACCTAGGTCGAAATGGACCAAGGAAGAGATTGATATATCTTCTTATAATGGCAAGGGAATAAATGCTTTATTTAATGCCTTATCACAAACAGAGTTTCTCGCGTCTCGGCATGTGAGACTGCGAAAGAAATCTGGGATGTTCTTCAAGTTACGCATGAGGGAACTAACCTTGTGAAGATTCAGAAACTGCAAATGCTTACGAGCAAGTTTGACTCTATTTTCATGGCAAAAAATAAATCGTTCACTGACTATTACACACGATTGCAAGACATCGTAAACTCATGTGCTAACTTGGGAGAGAAGATTTCAGAATTTAAAATTGTAAGAAAGATCTTAAGAACTCTTCCTGAAAGATTTCGTTCCAAGGTTACAGCCATTGAAACTATTAAACACCCGGACGAAATCCGTGTAGAAGAATTAGTTGGTTCTTTACAAACTTATGAAATGACATTTCCTACTAACTATTCTTCAGGAAAGGCATCCTCTTCTAAGTCTTCAGGTTATGCTTTGAAAATAACAAAAGAAGAAGACGCGGATTCATCCTCCTCAGGCGATGACGAGAATTTATCTATGGAGGACTTTGAGAAGCAGCTCGCTCTCTTGACAAGGAAGTTTCGCCGAAATTTTCGAAGGGGTAATTCAAGCAAAACTCCATCCTTCGGAAAGTGGAAGAAAGGCAAGGGTTCTTCAAGTTACAAGTCAAGAAAGCAAGAAGGCTTTTCTAAGGATAAGAAAAGCACAGAAGGACAAGTCCAATGCTTCAAGTGCCGAGGGTACGGCCATATCTCAACGGAATGTCCAACTAAGAATCCGTCTAAGAAGAAGGCGATGCAAGCCGTCACTTGGGATGACACCTCATCGTCAAATGAGTCATCGTCAAGTGATGAAGAAGACAACACAACTGCGTTCCACGCGTCCACATCTTCACCCTTCATGTGCTTAATGGCAAGTACATCCGACTCGTTGTCCAACTCCACTGTTGAAAAGAATGCAACGGACAATGAATCGGATGATTCGGAAGGTGAAGATTTTGCTCTAGCCTACCATAGACTTTTGAGGGATTCAAAGAAACTGGCTAAGCAAAACAAGGGGTTGAGAGGGAGATTGCAGGATCTCGAAGAAGAACTAGAAAGGGTAACTTCTCTCTCGACCGATCTTGAAGTGGAAATGGATAATCTGATAAAAGCAAATGTTTCCTTTCAAGAGTCCAATGAGCAATTCGAGAAGAATTATATAGATATGGTTAACAAAGCGAATTACTTCTTGAAGCTCAACGGCGAGGCTCGACAGGAAAAATTGGAAATGACAGATACCATTATCCAACTCAAGGATGACTTACAGCGATTTTCATCAGGAAGGAGTAAGTTGGATAAGCTTCTTGGTCTTGGTCAATCAAACAAGTTCGGCCTCGGATACAATCGAACTAAAGACGATTTTAGTTCGGTTGGGACAGTTTTCATGCCTCAGTCGGTATCTCCTCCTCCGACACCGGAATTCACGACAAGCAACGACAACAAGCCAACTTCACCCTCCTCGGGATCGTCAAGCACTAAGGTATGTTTTCGTTGTAATTTTGCAGGGCACATAAGGAGAAATTGCAAGATGGGAGCCAAACGCTCAACTCAAGCACTTCTTGCAACGACTACCAAAAGGGTAATTCCTCGGAAAGCAAATGCAAATTATTCGAAAGGAAAAAGCCTCGGTAGTTCATCAAACAAGACGACGACGTCAAGGAAAAGCGATGGATCAAACAAGACGCTTTCACCAAAGGTATCAACCTCACAATCGCTTCCGACGTACACCAAAACTCGAAAGGTTTGGGTACGCAAAGGTGGATTCTTCTCTCATCCTTGAATCACGTCGGTAGCAAACGGCCCTTGGAATTATTGCATATGGATCTTATGGGGCCAACACGTCAACCATCCTTGGGAGGTAAATGGTATATTTTCTTATTGGTTGATGATTTCTCTCGGTATTCATGGGTAGCATTTTTAAAAGAGAAAGCTGATACTTTTGATTCTTTTCACGAGATTTGCCTTCGTATTATGATTGAAAAGGATGAAAAGATCATTCGTGTTAGAAGTGATAGAGGTGGAGAATTTATAAATTCTAAATTCATTGATTTTTACACTTCCAACGGCATTAAGCATGAATTCTCAGCACCCTATACACCTCAACAGAATGGTGTTGTCGAGCGCAAAAACAGGGTTGTTCAAGAGATGGCACGTGTTATGCTTCATAGCCGGAATTTACCGCTACATTTTTGGGCTGAAGCTGTGAACACTGCAATCTATGTTATTAATCGAGTTTATTTGCGCCCGGGAACGTTAAATACACCATATGAACTATGGTGTTGTAGAAAACCCAACATCAAATATTTTCGTATCTTCGGGAGTCGATGTTACATTTTACGTGACCGCGAAAATCTTAGAAAGTTTGACTCTCGAAGTGACGAAGGGATTTTCTTGGGGTATTCTACGAATAGTAGAGCATATCGGGTATTTAACTTGGAATCTAAGACGATCGTAGAATCTATAAATGTTAAAGTAGATGAAGCTTTTCACTTTGTATCTGATAAATCTACCCCTGATATCTCTCTTGATGATGATACTCCTGTAAGTGCATCTTCTCATGATAATACTTCTAATATTAATGATGCATCTAATGGTTCTTCAAGTTTATCTGATGTGCAGGAATCATCTCA
Organism: Tillandsia leiboldiana; assembly: GCA_029204045.2. Classification (NCBI taxonomy): domain Eukaryota; kingdom Viridiplantae; phylum Streptophyta; class Magnoliopsida; order Poales; family Bromeliaceae; genus Tillandsia; species Tillandsia leiboldiana. The sequence continues at coordinate 15,264,234 of CM055069.1, forward strand.
TGTACCTCCGAGTACTCCATTATAACAAACATTACGCATCTCCAAGGATCATCCTGAATCAAACATCATTGGAGACCCACAAGAAGGAGTCAAAACTCGGAGATAGTTGGTTTGTGGATTCGCCTGTTACGTTTCCATGATCGAACCAAAGAACATCGATGAAACTCTTCAGGATGACTACTGGATTGAAGCAATGCAGGAAGAGCTCCATCAGTTTGAACGCAACAAAGTCTAGGAATTAACGACGTCTCCGAAGCAACACAATGTGATTGGTACTAAATGGATTTTCAAGAACAAGAAAAATGAGGATGGTACCATCATCAGGAACAAAGCACGCTTAGTTGCTCAAGGCTACTCTCAAATGGAAGGTATAGACTTTGATGAAACGTTCGCCCCTGTAGCTAGACTCGAGTCCATTCGTATCTTATTCGCTATTGCTTGTCACTTCAATATAAAACTCTTTCAAATGGACGTTAAGAGCGCGTTTTTAAATGGGTTTTTAAATGAGGAAGTTTATGTGGCTCAACCGAAAGGTTTTGTAGACTGTAAACTACCTAACCATGTTTTTCGTTTGAAAAAGGCTCTTTACCGTTTAAAACAAGCACCGCGAGCATGGTACGAAAGGTTGACAAAGCACCTTTTGGAGAAGGGCTATACTCGAGGGGGAGCAGATCGGACTCTCTTTGTGAAGCATTATCAAAATAACTTCATTGTTGCACAAATCTATGTCGATGACATTGTGTTTGGAGCAATAAAGGATAATGATGCTTCTAAATTCGCAGAAACCATGGAAAGCGAATTTGAGATGTCTATGATGGGCGAACTGACATACTTTCTTGGATTGCAAGTGAAACAAAATGGTGAAGGCATCCATCTGTGTCAATCCAAGTACGCAAAGGAGTTGGTAAAGAAATTCGGATTAGAAGATTCTAAAGATTTTCCTACTCCTATGGGAACTAGCAATAAGGGATTAGGAAGTGAATCTCTTAGTGATAATGTAGACGAGAAACTCTATCGCAGCATGATTGGAAGTCTACTTTACCTCACAGCTAGTCGCCCGGATATATCCTTTAGTGTTGGGATTTGCGCGAGATATCAATCAGCACCAAAGGAGGTTCACCTGAAAGCGGTGAAACGGATCATCCGGTACGTCAAGGGAACTGTAAACTTCGAAATTTGGTATCCTATGGGAACAAGTTTAGATATTATTGGATACTCAGATGCCGATTGGGCAGGATCTGTGGATGATCGGAAAAGTACGAGTGGTGCATGTTTTTATCTTGACCACTGTCATGTTGCATGGCATAGTAAAAAGCAAAACTGCATTGCACTCTCGACTGCCGAAGCGGAATACATCTCAGCGGGTAGTTGTTCAACTCAACTTATTTGGATGAAAAGCGTGTTGAGCGACTTCCGGATTTCAGCAACTTCGGTAACTGTTTTATGTGACAACACAAGTGCTATAAACATTTCAAAAAACCCTGTGTTGCACTCTAGAACAAAACACATTGAACTTAGATATCATTTTCTTAGAGAGCTAGTTGAATCAAATATTCTTCAAATTTCCTACATTTCAACTGAAGATCAATTAGATGACTTTTTAACAAAACCTTTGGATCAAAAACGTTTTATTCATTTGCGTAAAGCAATTGGAACGCTTTCCTTGAAATAAACCCTTTTTGAAACTCTTGTTTAGGTTAGGTTTTATTTTTGTGTTTTTGTTCATTAGCTATGCTTAGACATAGAATATTAATTGAGCATTAGTTTTATCGACTTTGACTGCATCCTTTTATATATTTAGAAATCTATTATGCTTTAGATATCATAATATTTCATTTGATGCAATGATCATTTATGTCAATTAACTCATCTTTGTTTTGATCAAAGTCAATTTCTCTCTCGATGATCTCTTGGTATAGTTTTTATCTTATTTGACTGTTTAGTCGAGTATGAAATCGAGATCAATATTTGGCTGAATACTTTATATCTTAAATAATTGATAGCCAATTGAGGGGAGTCGAAGAAAAAGTATTATGCTCAAAAGATGTGGAAAGAGTTACATCCCAATGAGGAGTGTGAAAATGTAATAGCCGCTAGTTTAAAATATTTTAAGGGTCTACTTTTGGTTTCGTTATTTCCGCATTTCGTTTCGGGGGCTGGAGGGTGATCGATTAATTTCCTGTTTCCGGACAGACCGTCGGGGCCCGCGGCTATTTTTAGTTGATAGGACTCGCGAAACGGAGAGCGGCGGCGAAATCGGTTCTGATTTCCGACGCCGGAATCTCCCGGAATAAATTCCGGAAGGTAGCTAACGGCTCAGATGGTTAACGCGGTTTATTTAGACAGACCGGACTCTAGTTCGCACCTGATTTGGACCGTTTTAACTTGAACTGGTTTCTTTCCCTTTTACCAACTTAACCGTTCCCGTTATTTTTCCCCGTCGTGTAACTCCCCTTAAACTAACCGTAACTCCCATAACTACCCACCCCCTCTAACTACCCACTACCCGTAACTCCCATAACTACCCACTCCCTCTAACTACCCATTCCCCCATAACCACCCGTAACTCCCTTTAACTACCCACTCCCCTTAAACCACCACACTCCCCTTAACTACCCGTATCTTTCCACTTTTCCCCACAAGTCACCTACGTACGAGACCCCATTTCCCCAACCCTTCAGTTTCCCAAACCAAACCCTTCTGCTTCCTCACCGACTGCGCGGAGGACCCAAGAGGCGAGACCAAGGAAGGAGAAGGAGGCGTCCTCACATTCCTTGTAGCCGAACGCGCAGGATCGGATCGCCTCTCCCTCCGACAACCGAGGTGAGCACGCTAGGGTTTTGCCTTCTCGCCCCGTTCTTGGTTGGAGCGGACGAGAGGGGGGGGGGAAGGAAAAGAAGGGGCGTGGGCACCGCCGGAATCCGGCGCGCACGGCGGCACCGCATGCGGGCTGCCGCATGCGGGCGCCGCCACTTGCGGGCGGCACCGCATGCGGGCTGCCGCATGCGGGCGCCGCCACAGGCGGGCGGCACCGCATGCGGACCGCCGCATGCGGGCGCCGCCGCTAGCGGGCGGCACCGCATGCGGGCTGCCGCATGCGGGCGCTGCCACTTGCGGGCGGCACCGCATGCGGGCTGCCGCATGCGGGCTGCCGCTTGCGGGCGGCACCGCATGCGGACTGCCGCATGCGGGCGCCGCCGCTTGCGGGCTGCCGCATGCGGGCGCCTCCGCATGCGGGCGCCGCCGCTTGCGGGCTGCCGCATGCGGGCGCCTCCGCATGCGGGCGCCGCCGCTTGCGGGCGCCTCCGCATGTGGGCGCGGCCGCTTGTGCGCCGCCGCATGCGGGCGCCGCCGCATGCGGACGGCCGCACGCGGTTAGTACACCGCCCAGCCATGCGGGGCCAGGCGCATACATGTGTGAATTGTACGCAAGGTGAGAGGGCGCCGGGCGCTCTAATCATTAGTCTGACAAAGCCTTAAGTTGCTGACTCCTATATGACAGATTCGTGTAGGTCCGGGCGGACACCCGAGACGCGAGAGAACCTTACATCAGTCAGGAGCGCGACAACAAGGTGGGTTTACGGTCGAGGCTGAGTATTGTGTTGGTAATCCGAAAGGGACTTTTATTATTAATCGGTACTAACACTGATGGTTTCTATGATGTACTACCTTACCCCGTGACATGGTTACTTGGTGACATGGTTACTTGGTGACATGGTTACTTGGTTACTTGGTTACTTGGTTACTTATGCTCGAGTTGCGACACGCGCACCCGCGGTTTGGCCACCGCAAAGGGTGCTCTTTTCCGGAAAGGCGGTCTTTGACCCGTGTTACCCCACGAGGTGACGTAGTGGGGGGCCCCTGACCGCTGGGGGGTCTGAGGCAGCGAGGTGCGAGCGGTGGGACTACCGGGATTGGATCCCGATGTAGTCAGGTGTGGGACTGCCGGGATTGGATCCCGATGTAGTCAGGTGTGAGACCGCCGGGATTGGATCCCGACGCGGTCAGGTGTTACAGGTGTTACCGGGGTTACAGGTGTTACAGGTGGTACAGGTGGTTGCGAGTTACCATTACGAGTAGAGCGGTTGTTCCGGCTAGCCTTACTTTGTGGCTTGGTATTACTTTACTGCTTTAGTACTATTTTGATGATAGTGTCGCTGACTACCCACTCTGTGACAGGTACCTCCAGGGGGTAGAGGTAGGCGACGGTGAGGCCGAGTTGGTAGCAGTCGGTCTGAGGGAGCCCTAGTATGCTGTTTTATTTACCTTCTCTGCATTTCATTCAGTATTGTAGGTTACTGTGTGGTTCTCGATACCCTTGTGGGGTCGTGTGGATGTTGAGTTCCTTCTTTCTACTTATGCACTACTATTTCCGTTATTGTTCCCGTTTGGCCGCTTTCAAAGCAACATGACTAGAAAAGAAAAGAACTTCGAAAACTATCTTTTAAAAATCTGGGTCGTGTGGACCTGTTTTCCAACACCTGTGGATTTATGGCATCTTTTCAAACTGTCTTCAAAACCTTGGGTCGTGTGGACCTGCTTTCAAAACTGTGAGTTTATCCTTTCAACTTGATTGGCCACGGGTATTGTTTAGTCTTCATGCACCGTACTACTTCGAACTGTTGTGATTAAATGGGAAAATGATTGCTCATAATCGGCTATTGTAGCAGCCGCGACGCCGTGCATATACAGAGGAGACTCTGCCCGAATTTCGAGTGAATCTGTATATGTGGCGGGTCTGGGCACGCGCCGGGGAAGGAGGTTTCTAAACAAAAAAATTCGTACGCACTTTACGCGTACTTTGAAGTATCGTTTCCGCTAAAATAAAACCCCCGGGGCGTGACAGATTAAGATGGTATCAGAGACTTTGCTTTAATCACAACAGTGACAACCCAACATCCACCAAGAGATCACACTTAACTACGAATAAATGAAATGTGCAGGGTTTTAAGGGTTAAGACGTGAGAGATCGGGGAGGGGATTTGTAGATAATGTTCTTTTCTCTCTCAATTTTACGATGATTCATTTAGCAGAGATGAGTGCTAAGCTTTGGTTGGTATGTCTGTACAGACAATGGTACGGACCAGAGCGTCGGCCGAGGAGGTAGGGACAGATGCGACGACGTCGGCAGCTGCAGAAACCCAGCTCCTGCGGCAACAATTGAGAGAGATGGCGGGGGAGATGGAGACCCTTACGGATCGTGTGCGTCAATTGACGCAGCAGCAACCGATCGCTCCCGCCACTCCAGCAGAACCAATTGCACCGGCCGCAGTACCGCAAGCGACAGGTACTGGGGTAGGGGCAACCCCTCTACCGGCGGCAACAGCCGGGCTAGCACATACCCAAACCACGGCGCCGATGGCAGCACCTGCATCAGCGTTCGTGGGGCCGGCGCCGGGGGCTCTCGGCGGGAGTACCCCCGCGGCCGCCGCCGTTGCCAGGGAAGGGACGGTTACGCGGGCAGAACGAGAGCGTGTGCGGGCCAATCTGACGGATTTCATGAAGTTCGAACCACCCACGTTCGAGGGGGAGACGACTAATCCCTGGGTAGTCGAAAAGTGGGTGGGATCGATGGAAAAATTGTTTGAGGACCTACTCATTGAAGACCCCGAACGCGTTCCTCTGGCAGTTCACTTTTTGGAGGGGAACGCCCGTCTATGGTGGAAGACGGTGCGTCCTGATCCTACCCAGGGCACCGTGCTACTATTGTGGACGACGTTCAAGCAGGAATTGTTTGGGGCCTTCTTCACAAATAGCGTCAAGAAGAAACTGGAGGACGACCTGAACCATATTCAGCAAGGAAACAAGACAGTCATGGAGTATCAGCGCGAATTTGTGCGCCTGGCTAATTGCGTCCCTTTCGTTATAAGGGATGAACCCCACAAGGCGCAACTATTCGTGGATGGGTTGCGAAGTGATATTTTCCAGGTGATTCAAGCCGCTGACTTGCATACGTTCCAGAAAGTGGTTGACCGGGCCACTATCGTAGAGCGTGGGATTGCCGTTACTCGCGCTAGGAGGGAGGTCCCGGCACAGCATGAAGATAGGAAGCGGCAACAGCAGAGCTACGGAGGGGGGTCATCTGCTGGAAGCCGACTTCCCAAGCGGTGGAGGGCACAGTCGGGAGCACGGAGCGCACCTACGGGAGAGCCGAGGCCAAGAGACGGGCCTTGCGTGATCTGTGGGGGAGCGCATGGAGCGTTGGGTTGCTCCCAGAGAGCCGACCATTGCTTCCGTTGCGGTAAGCAGGGGCACTTCCGCCGCAACTGCCCCCTTACCGTGGGATCAGCCTCCTCTGCCGCTTCCACGCCGTCACCACAATATTTGGGGCGGGGGAAAGCTCCTATGGGGTCGGCTTCTAGGCCCCCGGCTACGCGGCGCGAGGAGGATAGGCAACCTCAACCGGGCGGGCGAATTTATTCCATGAACCGCCAGGAATCGGACCCGCCGGAGCACGTACTTGCAGGTATAACTTCCATTTTAAATTCACGTTCTAGGACCCTCTTTGATACCGGAGCAACGCACTCGTTCATTTCTCGCGAGTACGTGTTTTCGCATGACCTCGAGGAAACACCTCTTCAAAGTAGATTGACGGTCCAGACCGCGGGTGGGACGCTGGAGGCGACTAATTTGGTAGCCACTTGCCCGATTAAGCTAGGGCGGCTATTTTGCCCTTGGGATTTAATAGTGATTCCCTTGAAGGAGTACGACGTTATTCTGGGCATGGACTGGCTCTCAAGGTACCAAGCGCTTATCGACTGCGATAAGCGGATGGTACAACTACAAGAACCAAGTTTCCCTAAGAATGCGTACCTAGCGTGCAAAAGCACCTCCTTCCCGGCAGTCATCTCAGCGACTCGAGCCAGGAGTCTGATAGAGGGTGGGTGTGTAGCCTTTTTGGCATCGGTAGATCTGGTTACTCGACCCTCGACGACACCTTCAGACATCCCGGTGGTGAGGGACTTTCCCGATGTCTTTCCGACGGAGCTGCCTGGGATACCCCCTGAAAGGGAGGTGGTGTTCCCTATTGAACTCTTGCCAGGTACTCAACCTATAACGAAGGCACCCTACCGAATGGCCTTCGCGGAGTTGAAGGAGTTAAAAGCGCAGCTGGAAGACCTCTTGGACAAAGGGTTTGTCAGGCCGAGTGTGTCACCCTGGGGCGCACCAGTGCTTTTCGTGCGGAAGAAGGATGGGAGCCTGCGACTCTGTATCGATTACAGAGGAATAAACAAGGTCACGGTGAAAAATAAGTACCCCTTGCCCAGAATCGACGACCTCTTCGACCAACTACGAGGAGCGACGGTCTTTTCAAAAATTGATCTACAGTCTGGCTACCACCAGCTCCGAGTTCGGAACGAGGACATTCCGAAGACCGCTTTCCGGACCCGGTATGGCCATTACGAGTTTACGGTCATGCCGTTCGGACTTACGAACGCCCCCGCAGTCTTTATGGACATGATGAACCGGGTCTTCAGACCATTCTTAGATCGGTTCGTGGTGGTCTTCATCGATGATATACTAATATACTCATCCACCGACGAGGAGCACGAGGATCACTTACGAACGATTCTCCAAACCCTCAGGGAGCAGAAGCTGTTCGCTAAGCTCAAAAAGTGTGAGTTCTGGCTACGCGAAGTAGGATTCCTGGGGCATGTGATCTCGGCAAAGGGAATCGCCGTAGACCCCAAGAAGGTGGAATCGGTGATAGACTGGCAGCCGCCCACAACGGTGACGGAGATCCGCAGTTTCTTGGGGCTGGCGGGGTATTATAGACGCTTTGTCGAGGGTTTCTCGAAGATTGCGACCCCTCTAAACCGGTTGACCAAGAAAGGAGAAAAGTTTGTATGGACGGCCAAATGCCAGGAAAGTTTTGAAGAACTCAAAAGAAGGCTAACCGAGGCACCGATTCTTGTACTACCAACACCCGGTGAGGACTATGAGGTGTACTGCGACACTTCAAGAATCGGCCTTGGGGGTGTGTTAATGCAGCAGGGGAAGGTAATAGCCTATGCATCTAGGCAACTAAAGGACTACGAAAGAAACTACCCAACACACGACCTAGAGCTGGCTGCAGTGGTCTTCGTCCTGAAGTTATGGAGACACTATCTCTTTGGTGTCCATTGTAACATCTTCTCAGATCACCAAAGTCTTAAATACCTGTTCACACAAAAGGAACTAAACCTGCGGCAGAGACGGTGGCTTGAATTACTGAAGGATTACGACCTAACGATCCAATACCACCCCGGGAAAGCAAACGTGGTAGCAGACGCTCTGAGCAGGAAGGGGCGACTGGAGGGAGGATCGGTAGGTGCGATAACTGAGCAGAGCGACTTGATCGCAGAATTTTCTCGACTAGGGTTGGAAGTAGTGTCAGCGGGCACGGTTGCGCAACTTCTAACTCTGGTAGTCAAGCCAACACTGTTAGAAAAGATTCGAGAGGGACAGCAGGCGGACTCGCACTTACAGCTCGTAAGAGACAAGATCTCACCGGATCAGGAAGGGGACTTTTCATTAAAAAGCGATGATACCCTACGGTTCCGCGGGCGGATTTGCGTGCCGGATACCCCGGAATTAAAGAAGGAAATTCTGTTCGAGGCACACAGCACCCCTTATACAGCGCATCCAGGAGGCACAAAGATGTACAGGGACCTCAAGCAGACCTTCTGGTGGCCCAAGATGAAGAGGGATGTAACCCAATTTGTAGCTCATTGCCTGGTGTGTCAACAAATAAAGGCGGAACATCAACGACCGGCGGGAAAATTACAACCCTTACCGGTACCGGAGTGGAAGTGGGATCATATCACCATGGACTTTGTCACCGGGTTCCCACGTTCACCACAAGGACACGACACAATATGGGTTGTGGTGGACCGGCTGACTAAGTCAGCACACTTCCTGCCGATTCACACAACCTGGACCAGAGAGCGGTTGGCTCAAGTCTACCTCAGCGAGATAGTGAGACTGCATGGGGTACCGGCATCGATCACATCAGACAGAGACACGCGTTTTGTCTCGAAGTTTTGGCAGAGTCTGCAACAAGCCTTGGGGACAAAATTGCACTTCAGCACAGCCTTCCACCCTCAGACAGACGGGCAGTCGGAACGAGTGATACAGACACTAGAGGACCTGCTTCGGGCCTGTGTACTCGATTGGGGAGTCGGCTGGGAGCGATACCTACCACTTGTAGAATTCGCTTACAACAATAGCCACCAAGCCAGCATACTGATGGCACCCTACGAAGCTTTATACGGGAGACGCTGCCGATCCCCGATCTGTTGGGACGATTTGGGAGAACGAAAGCTCTTGGGACCCGACTTGGTAGAAGAAACAGAAGCGAAGGTGCGTCTCATCAGACAGCGCTTACTAACTGCCCAGAGTCGACAAAAGAGCTACGCGGATCAAAGACGCCGCGATTTAGAGTTCCAGGTGGGAGAACACGTGTTTTTGCGGGTCTCGCCGTCCAGGGGAATCAAGCGATTCGGGTTAAAAGGCAAGCTAAGCCCGCGGTTCGTGGGGCCATTCGAGATCCTGGAACGGATCGGCCCAGTGGCTTACCGCCTTGCCCTACCACCGAACCTCAACCGGATTCATGACGTGTTCCACGTTTCGATGCTCAAGAAATACCTCCCCGACCCGTCGCATGTGCTGGACGTCTCGACACTCGAACTAAAGGAGGACCTAAGTTTCGAGGAAACCCCTGTGCGAATACTAGCAAGAGAAAGCAAGACGCTCCGAAACCGAGACATTCCCTATGTGAAGGTACACTGGAACAACCACGAGGAGCGGGAAGCGACATGGGAACTAGAATCAAAGATGAGAGAGGGCTATCCTTATCTCTTTACCGAAAATCAGGATTGAGTTTCGAGGACGAAACTCGTCTTAAGAGGTGAGTGGTGTAATAGCCGCTAGTTTAAAATATTTTAAGGGTCTACTTTTGGTTTCGTTATTTCCGCATTTCGTTTCGGGGGCTGGAGGGTGATCGATTAATTCCCTGTTTCCGGACAGACCGTCGGGGCCCGCGGCTATTTTTAGTTGATAGGACTCGCGAAACGGAGAGCGGCGGCGAAATCAGTTCTGATTTCCAACGCCGGAATCTCCCGGAATAAATTCCGGAAGGTAGCTAATGGCTCAGATGGTTAACGCGGTTTATTTAGACAGACCGGACTCTAGTTCGCACCTGATTTGGACCGTTTTAACTTGAACTGGTTTCTTTCCCTTTTACCAACTTAACCGTTCCCGTTATTTTTCCCCGTCGTGTAACTCCCCTTAAACTAACCGTAACTCCCATAACTACCCACCCCCTCTAACTACCCACTACCCGTAACTCCCATAACTACCCACTCCCTCTAACTACCCATTCCCCCATAACCACCCGTAACTCCCTTTAACTACCCACTCCCCTTAAACCACCACACTCCCCTTAACTACCCGTATCTTTCCACTTTTCCCCACAAGTCACCTACGTACGAGACCCCATTTCCCCAACCCTTCAGTTTCCCAAACCAAACCCTTCTGCTTCCTCACCGACTGCGCGGAGGACCCAAGAGGCGAGACCAAGGAAGGAGAAGGAGGCGTCCTCACATTCCTTGTAGCCGAACGCGCAGGATCGGATCGCCTCTCCCTCCGACAACCGAGGTGAGCACGCTAGGGTTTTGCCTTCTCGCCCCGTTCTTGGTTGGAGCGGACAAGAGGGGGGGGGGGGGGGGGGGAAGGAAAAGAAGGGGCGTGGGCACCGCCGGAATCCGGCGCGCACGGCGGCACCGCATGCGGGCTGCCGCATGCGGGCGCCGCCACTTGCGGGCGGCACCGCATGCGGGCTGCCGCATGCGGGCGCCGCCACTTGCGGGCGGCACCGCATGCGGGCGCCGCCACAGGCGGGCGGCACCGCATGCGGACCGCCGCATGCGGGCGCCGCCGCTAGCGGGCGGCACCGCATGCGGGCTGCCGCATGCGGGCGCTGCCACTTGCGGGCGGCACCACATGCGGGCTGCCGCTTGCGGGCGGCACCGCATGCGGACTGCCGCATGCGGGCGCCGCCGCTTGCGGGCTGCCGCATGCGGGCGCCTCCGCATGCGGGCGCCGCCGCTTGCGGGCTGCCGCATGCGGGCGCCTCCGCATGCGGGCGCCGCCGCTTGCGGGCTGCCGCATACGGGCGCCTCCGCATGCGGGCGCCGCCGCTTGCGGGCGCCTCCGCATGCGGGCGCGGCCGCTTGTGCGCCGCCGCATGCGGGCGCCGCCGCATGCGGACGGCCGCACGCGGTTAGTACACCGCCCAGCCATGCGGGGCCAGGCGCATACATGTGTGAATTGTACGCAAGGTGAGAGGGCGCCGGGCGCTCTAATCATTAGTCTGACAAAGCCTTAAGTTGCTGACTCCTATATGACAGATTCGTGTAGGTCCGGGCGGACACCCGAGACGCGAGAGAACCTTACATCAGTCAGGAGCGCGACAACAAGGTGGGTTTACGGTCGAGGCTGAGTATTGTGTTGGTAATCCGAAAGGGACTTTTATTATTAATCGGTACTAACACTGATGGTTTCTATGATGTACTACCTTACCCCGTGACATGGTTACTTGGTGACATGGTTACTTGGTGACATGGTTACTTGGTTACTTGGTTACTTGGTTACTTATGCTCGAGTTGCGACACGCGCACCCGCGGTTTGGCCACCGCAAAGGGTGCTCTTTTCCGGAAAGGCGGTCTTTGACCCGTGTTACCCCACGAGGTGACGTAGTGGGGGGCCCCTGACCGCTGGGGGGTCTGAGGCAGCGAGGTGCCAGCGGTGGGACTACCGGGATTGGATCCCGATGTAGTCAGGTGTGGGACTGCCGGGATTGGATCCCGATGTAGTCAGGTGTGAGACCGCCGGGATTGGATCCCGACGCGGTCAGGTGTTACAGGTGTTACCGGGGTTACAGGTGTTACAGGTGGTACAGGTGGTTGCGAGTTACCATTACGAGTAGAGCGGTTGTTCCGGCTAGCCTTACTTTGTGGCTTGGTATTACTTTACTGCTTTAGTACTATTTTGATGATAGTGTCGCTGACTACCCACTCTGTGACAGGTACCTCCAGGGGGTAGAGGTAGGCGACGGTGAGGCCGAGTTGGTAGCAGTCGGTCTGAGGGAGCCCTAGTATGCTGTTTTATTTACCTTCTCTGCATTTCATTCAGTATTGTAGGTTACTGTGTGGTTCTCGATACCCTTGTGGGGTCGTGTGGATGTTGAGTTCCTTCTTTCTACTTATGCACTACTATTTCCGTTATTGTTCCCGTTTGGCCGCTTTCAAAGCAACATGACTAGAAAAGAAAAGAACTTCGAAAACTATCTTTTAAAAATCTGGGTCGTGTGGACCTGTTTTCCAACACCTGTGGATTTATGGCATCTTTTCAAACTGTCTTCAAAACCTTGGGTCGTGTGGACCTGCTTTCAAAACTGTGAGTTTATCCTTTCAACTTGATTGGCCACGGGTATTGTTTAGTCTTCATGCACCGTACTACTTCGAACTGTTGTGATTAAATGGGAAAATGATTGCTCATAATCGGCTATTGTAGCAGCCGCGACGCCGTGCATATACAGAGGAGACTCTGCCCGAATTTCGAGTGAATCTGTATATGTGGCGGGTCTGGGCACGCGCCGGGGAAGGAGGTTTCTAAACAAAAAAATTCGTACGCACTTTACGCGTACTTTGAAGTATCGTTTCCGCTAAAATAAAACCCCCGGGGCGTGACAGAAAACTACCACCACATGGAGGAAAGAGCTACCACCTCGGTCGTCCGAGTACTGTGTGCAGCTACCACATGTATACCAAGCAAGGTTTTTCAAGTTTGATTAATTAAAATGCATGTTGAAATACTTGACTCTGTCAAAATTTCAAGGTTGGTATAAGGTGGGATTTTTAATGAAAGATGCTCAAAGAGCCACTCTCTTCAATAAATTGACTAGATATATTATCTAATTTATCGGGGATGTTAGACATCTATTGATCTTTGTATTTCATTTTTTTTACCGAATTGATGATTTGATAAAGGCATTACTCATAAGATCAAGTTAGATGTAATTGAAGTTGTTCAACTTTAAGGGATTTAATTTTTATAAATTTTCGTTTCATTTGTTGGATGTTATTGATAGATTTGGTATAATCTATTTCTTGTTGTATGAAACGATGATTTTCGTTTAAAGTTGATACACAAAAGTGCTTATAATCTTTTTCTGGTTTTTCTAGAATTTCTCTGAAATTTTCTAAAGAAAAAGTTGGAGCCGATCCGGATCCCGAACGCAGATATTTTTCTGCGGGCAGACGATCCGGATTGGACCTGCCGATCCGGATCCCGAACGCAGTTTTTCACTGCGGGCAGCCGATCCGGATCGTAATCACGAACTGATCCGGATCGCGGCTAGGGTTTTATATAGAACAAAAGGGTTTTGATTTCTTTTACTCCAATCTTTTGTTCCAAAGTTTCCAGAGCTTCTCTCTCTAGATTTCATCCATCTTGGAAGCTTTCAAACTCAAGTTCTTCAATTCCAAGTAAGTTTTATTGATCAAAATCTCGATTTTTCACAGTTTTTCTTATTCCTCCTCAAAACGTGATGAATTTCTTGTATCAATTTCATTTGTGGATGGTTTTTGATCAAATTTCTTTTGAAATAAGAACTCTGGGTAGATTAGTTTTGATTATATGCTAGGTATTCTCAAGATAAACGGATTTTTGGTCTTCGATTTCAAAAATTTTGGTTTTAGGGCATATAATGGGAATTTTCCAAAATCATGCAATTGATCTATTTTTAAAATTCTTTTTGCAAAACTAATTTGATTCTTAGTCTCTCTACACGATAATGATTGTTTGGGTACAATTTTTCTAATTTTTGAAAATTAAAATTTTTTTCGTGTTCTTGAGGTGTTGCTCACAGGATTTCTTTTCACAAGAAACCAATAGCAATGGTGATCACGTGGATCATTCTCCTTCTGGCTGCTATGGTACATACGAGAGACACTGTCAAGCCCAAGAGGGCTAAGAAAGCGAATAAAGCAAAAGATGATTCCGATACGGAATCTGAGACGGAATCGATCGATTGGGATGAGTTGCGAGTTGAAGCAACAACTGTTCCCACTGCTTCAAAGGAAAAGGCACCGCCCACTGCTACGGAAAAAGGAAAAGCACCAATGACCTCTTCATCCATATTCTTAAAAAGAAAAAGACTCGCTCGACGACCTGGACGAGCTCGAGGTATTGAAATAAATGAACCATGTCAAGAGAATCCAAAGAATATCTCTCAAATTGACACTGAATCTGAAGACGAAGAAGATTGGGACACATTTCTTGATGAAGTACAATAAGGTATTGATGAAGAAAATAAGGTTTACCTAAAGAACAAGAAGCTACTGAAGTCTTCCTCAATACTTAAGCAGCAAGCAAGGAAAAAGAATGTGCCTAGCAATGAACCTCTTGACAATTCACATTCTCTGCCAAGAAGATCTCCTCGGAATGAAGGACAGACTGCTCCGTCAATCGTCACACAACGTTCTTCAACTTCCAGAAGAATTGACCAAAAGGGAAACCTGGAGTCTTCCATCAAACAAGAACAAGACAAAATGGCTCTAGGACTCAGAAAGATGTCCAAGGACATACATCAGATGAAACAAGAGTGTTCTACGATTTCGGGAATGCTTAAAGGAATTTTGAAAAAGCTGGGCTGCACGAGCTCTGAGGACTCCGCCTCGGATGACTCAGATTCAGATGCTTGAATTGTTTGTCTAATAATTCTCTTGTGCAGGAACTTCATTTTTTTTTAACTTTTTGTGCAGGTCTTTAAGTTTTAGTTTTAAGTTTTAGTTCTCAAACTTTTGGTACTTGAACTGTTAACTATTCTCTCCATTTTGGTAATTTTTTGGCTAACTTCTGTGACAAAAAGGGGGAGAGAGAAGTATAAACAATGGTTACTGAGAAAACTTGAAACTATAGAGGTAAGTATAACCTCAACTTGAAAGGTAAGTAGAACTTCAACTTTCGGTTTTCATTTGTGTTTGAGTGCATGCCTCGACTAACTATTCGACTAACTATTTGGGCATGTAATATAACCAACAAGTTGATGTTCACTAACATGACATTTTGGTTTTTGATTGCATAGAAGATATGTTGGTGTTTTAACTATGATCAGTTTACATATCTGAATGTATAAATGTCATGGTAAGTATAAATGAGTATAAACTTCATCTCTGTATGTGGTTTTTGAATGATATAAAATTCTTGAGGTATCTAACGATTTCTTTTGTCAAGAATGATTTCTTTTGCAGAGAGTACAGATGTCTAAGTCTAGAGTCTGTTTTAGGAGTTTAACTCATGTATTTTATTTTGGATCTCCATTGTAAATTTTTGTTGTATGGTGATAGCAACAAAAATATCTTTTTGAATTTTCTTGAGTGGATCTATGTTTTGTCACGAAACCGCCAAAGGGGGAGATTGTTACGGAATTTGAGTTGGCGTATTTCGTGAATTCGGTTAAGTCTTGAAGATTGAAGGTAAAGGAAGTTGGATCATATAACTCAATCTCAAGAAAGAAGAATTCAAAAGGATCAGGTATGTTTAACTTAATATCTTTGGTGATCCGAATACTTCTTATAGCGTAGAAACACTTGGATGGATTTGTTATTGCATAAATATCAAAAACTGGACATGGGACATGTTCAGGATCCGGATCAGACTGTTCAATCCGGATCCCGAAGGTGGTTCGTTCATACACCAGTTCAATCCGGATCGTAGCTTCCCTTGATCCGGATCCCGAACACTGAGTTTACCATTTTATTTGAACGATCCGGATCAGGCTTCGCAGTCCAGATCCCGAACGTTGATGTTTGGTGAACTGTATGAACGATCCGGATCAAGCACTTCGATCCGGATCCCGAACCTTCGCTTTTCTGGAAACTGTTCTTCTCGTTACTGCAATCCGGATCGCGAATCTCCGATCCGGATCGTCGTCATGTAAAAACTCCAGAAAAGGTTAGTTTTTGATCCTTATCTTCTTCCAAGGGTTTCTAACCTATAAATAGACCCTATGATTCTTTTTCTAGGGTTAATCCAAATAGCCGTCATAATAAAATATAATCTTATATACGGCCTAAGATCCACATATAGAGAAGAAAGGAAATACTAGATTTAATCTTATGTTTCTTCATCTATATTGATTGATTTGATTCTAGGTTTCTATACTCATATTCTGAGTAGAATCAAATCAATGAATACTTAGATGGTATTTCCGATCTATTTCTAATCTAAGTATTCGGCGGATCATCACCACCCAAAAAACAACGATTTACCCCAAAATCGGCGCGTGGACTCGCGTGGCCTTGTGGATTCAAGGTGCAACCGCTCTCGTGGATTCGAAGCGTGCTACTGGGTGAAGACCGTGGATTCGGTCGGACGTCGTGGACTCGACGTTGGACGCCGTGGATTCAGCGTTGGACGCACATCGTGGATTCGAGAAGCGTCGTGGAGCGAGCGGAGAAGATCAACTATGAGCGTATGGAAAAGGTTGAGTCGTCTGTGAGTACGGTATATCACCTTGTACGTGTTTAATTCTAGTGGATTTCACCGTGTTATCGGTCCCGTGGTTTTTTACTCCGGTTTGGAGTTTTCCACGTAAAAATCTCTGCGTGTTATTTATTTTTCCGCATTGGGTTTTTATATCGCAAAGATTTTTGAGTGTTTATGGTTTACACCTATTCACCCCCCTCTAGGTATTTTTTCCCCTATTTAGATCCTATTATTCATATAACCCAACAGGTTTTATGGCATATAATGAGAATTTTTGAAAATCATGGGATTGATCTATTTTTAAAATTCTTTTTGCAAAACTAATTTGATTCCTAGTCTCTCTACATGATAATGATTGTTCGGGCACAATTTTTCAAATTTTTGAAAATAAACAATTTTTTTTTCGTGTTCTTGAGTTCTTGCTCGCAGGTTTCCTTAATCACTAACGCACTAGCAGCAAAGATGGCCTTTGCTTGGATCATTGTGCTCATTGTGGCATTGGTAGGAACTCGTGCATCTGTTAAAAAGGAACAAGATGGAACACATCAAGAAGAGACGAAGAATGTTCCTCAAATTGAGTCAGAATCGGAAGAAGAAGAGGATTGGGACGCATTTTGTAAAGAAGTACACAGGCTGTTGATGACGAAGATAGGTTTTATTTAAAGAACAAAAAGCTAATGAAGTCTTCTTCAACAACCAAGCAGCACACTAAGCGAAAGAATTCAAGGGGTAGTGGAATTCAGATTAATGAACCCCTCGCGAGAGCACACTCTCGGCCTAGAGAATCTCCATGGAATGAAGGTCAAAATGCACCGTCAGCGTCCACACAACCTCCTTCGACCTCCAGGAGAAACACTACAGAAGCTGATATATTATTCTCTCTCCAACGAGAAGAGAGAAAAATGTCTGAAGAACAAGAAAGAATGTCCACTAACATTCACAAGATGAAAAGAAAATGTTCCAAAATATCAAGAATGCTTAAAGAAATTTTGAACAAATTGGATTGTAGCAGTTCGGACAGGTCTGATCTGGAATGATCATTTACTCTAATGACCTAATCTTGGGTTTCTTTGTTGTTCTAATTTTTATTTTTCTGTTTTGCAGGTTTTTAGTTTTAGTTCTTACATTTCCTTTTGTTTTTAAACTTGTTAACTCCCTTTACTTTGTAATTTTGGCTATTTTTTGTGACAAAAAGGGGGAGATAGATGAACAATGGAGAACAATGGTTTGACAAGTTTGTGAGAACTGAGAACTTTTGGATACTGAAACCTGGAAGGTAAGTATCAAAACAACTTTTGGTTTTGTATTGTGAATGAATGCATACCTCGACTAACTATTTGACTAACTATTTGGGCATGTATTATTACTAACAAGTTGTTTGATTACTAACATCCGTATGACATTTGGATTTTATTGCTTAGAAGATATGTCTATCTCTGATTGATATATATTTTAATACATATCTGATTTTATAAATGTCATGGTGAGTATAGACTCTATCTCTCTGGTTGGTTTTTTGAATGTCAAATTCTTGAGGTATCTAACGATTTCTCTTGTCAAGAATTACTTCTTTTTGCAGAGAGTACAAACGTCTAAGTCTAGAGTTTGTTTTAGAAGTTTATCTCATGTTTTTAGTTTATTTGGATCTCAAATATAAATTTTTGTTGTATGGTGATAGCAACAAAAATATCTTTTTGAATTTTCTTAAGTGGATCTATGTTTTGTCACGAAACCGCCAAAGGGGGAGATTGTTAAGGATTTTGTTTTGGCGTATTTCGTGAAAATGTTTAAGTCTTGAAGATTGAAGATGAAGAAGCTTGGATCATATACCTCAATCTCATGAAAAAAGAATTCAAAAGGATCAGGTAAGTTTAACTAAACATTCTTGGTGATCTGAATACTTCTTATAATGTAGAAACACTTGGATGGGTTTTTAATCGCATAAAAATCAAAAACTGGACATGTTATATGTTCAGGATCCGGATCAGAGTACTACAGTCCGGACCCCGAACATAGGTTACTTCATGCGCAAATCCAGTCCGGAACACATCTTGTTCAGTCCGGACCCCGAACGTGGATTTTGCAGAAACTGCATGAACAGTCCAGACCGTGGGATTTCAGTCCGGACCCCGAACGTGGTTTTGCAGAAACTGCATGAACAGTCCGGACCGTGGGATTTCAGTCCAGACCCCGAACGTGGTCTTTCTGGAAAAACTCTGTTTAATGACGACAGTCCGGATCGCATTATTTCAGTCCGGACTGTCGACCCGAAAACTTCCAGATAAGGTTGGTTTTTTATTCTTATCCTATTCCAATGGTTTCTAACCTATAAGTAAACCCTAATTCTATTCTTTAGGGGAATCCACAATAAGTTTTTTATCTCCGTAAATGAACGAGGAAAATAAACGGATGAAAAACTTATTGATCCACATATAGAGAAGAAAGGAAATAACTAGATTCAATTCTATTTTCTTCATCTATATTAATTAATTTGATTCTAGGTTTTCATACTCAGATTTTGAGTAGAATCAAATTAATGAATACTTAGATGGCATTTCCGATCTATCTTTGATCTAAGTATTCGGCGGATTATCACCACCAACAAAACAACGATTTTTCCCAAAATCGGCGCGTGGATTCGCGTGGCCTTGTGGATTCAAGGTGCTACCGCTCTCGTGGATTCGGAGCGAGGTACGATTCGTGTGATCGAAATGTACTACTTGGTGGAGACCGTGGATTCGGTCAGACGCCGTGGATTCGACGTTGGACGCCGTAGATTCGGCGTTGGACGCACATCGTGGATTCGAGGCGCGTTGCGGAGCGAGCGGAGAAGATCAACTCGGAGCGTATGGAAAAAGGATGAGTCGTCTGTGAGTGCGCTATATCACCTTTGTACGTGTTATAATCTTAGTTGATTTCACCGTGTTATCGGTCCCGTAGTTTTTTACTCCTGGTTTTGGAGTTTTCCACGTAAAAATCTTGCGTGTTATTTTTTATTTCCGCATTGGGTTTTATTACGCAAAGATTTTTGAATGTTTATCGTTTACACCTATTCACCCCCCTCTAGGTGTTTTTTCCCCTATTTAGATCTATATTAGAGTTAACCCGACACAAAGGTGATATAATGTACTCACACACGACTCAACCTTTTTCCATACGCTCCGAGTTGATCTTCTCCGCTCGCTCCGCAACGCGCCTCGAATCCACGATGTGCGTCCAACGCCGAATCCACGGCGTCCAACGTCGAATCCACGACGTCCAACGTCGAATCCACGACGTTTGACCGAATCCACGGTCTCCACCAAGTAGTACGTTTCGATCACACGAATCGTACCTCGCTCCGAATCTACGAGAGCGGTAGCACCGTGAATCCCACAAGGCCACGCGAATCCACGCGCCGATTTTGGGGAAAATCGTTGTTTTGTTGGTGGTGATGATCCGCCGAATACTTAGATCAAAGATAGATCGGAAATGCCATCTAAGTATTCATTAATTTGATTCTACTCAAAATCTGAGTATGAAAACCTAGAATCAAATTAATTAATATAGATGAAGAAACATAGAATTAAATCTAGTTATTTTCTTTCTTCTCTATATGTGGATCAATAAGTTTTTCATCCGTTTATTTTCCTCGTTCATTTACGGAGATAAAAAACTTATTGTGGATTACCCTAAAGAATAGAATTAGGGTTTACTTATAGGTTAGAAACCATTGGAAGAGGATAAGAATCACAAACTAACCTTATCTGGAAATTTTTGGGTCGACAGTCCGGACTGGAATTAGTGCAATCCGGACTGTCGTCATTAAACAGAGTTTTTCCAGAAAGACCACGTTCGGGGTCCGAACTGAAATCCCACGGTCCGGACTGTTCATGCAGTTTCTGCAAAATCCACGTTCGGGGTCCGGACTGAACAAGATGTGTTCCGGACTGTATTTGCGCATAAACTAACCTATGTTCGGGGTCCGGACTGTAGTACTCTGATCCGGATCATGAACATATAACATGTCCAGTTTTTGATTTTTATGCGATTAAGAATCCATCCAAGTGTTTCTACACTGTAAGAAGTATTCGGATCACCAAGATTGTTTAGTTAAACTTACCTGATCCTTTTGAATTCTTCTTTCTTGAGATTGAGGTAAATGATCCAACCATCTTCATCTTCAATCTTCAAGACTTAACCATTTCACGAAATACTCCAAGACATAATCCTTAACACGCGCGGTCTACGCGCGAGGCGTGCACCCGGCGCACGCTACCGCCGCCTCGCGGTGTACAGCTATCATCCCTCTATCTACTATACTCAAAGAATGACTAAGGTGGTAATATGCAACGACTTTCTCTCGAGGTGCTCAAACAACCCAATCATACTGACTGCCACATAGGGTCTAGTCGAACCTGCGCCTGCCTACTACCATTACATCCGCGGAGGACTAGAATTACGTAGGGCGTCCCACTCGAATTGCATCGACATCACGCAGAGAAACAAGTAATAGGCCCAGCTCCGGAGCGGCACTCGAGGGGTACGACCCCACCGAGGAAAGCTATGCATCTCAGTCGAGCTCAATATGGCTCTTGCAGACTATAGTCCAAATCCACGATCAACTAGATCGACAAGCTCACAACTCACAACACAGGCCAAAAACACTCAACAGCCCGGGACCACCGTCAACCCGAACGGCTCCCGACACTAGAACATAAACTAGCTTTAGCTAACAGACTCCACTCGACCCCCGGGCACAAACGCAACATGCAACCTACCCTATCCTAACCACTCAACTCACTACCCGGGGCGAGGAAAAATCACTAAGTCGAGAAGAATGCAACCATAGTGTAGAGAGTTCAAAAATATGTTAACAAACCCAAGTTGAGAGTTTTCTTGTGTCAAGGGTCTCAAACATGCCACATATGTCAGGGGTACTAATTAGAGTTCCACAATATTCGCAATCACTAACAAATTAATCAAACAAGTAACTTGCTACATCTAGGATGCTGAACATTTATGAAAATAGACGTAGAAGGAAACTCGCTGATTTTAAAAGAAATCCAACCCACTTGGATCGCTCTCCGACTAAGGAAAGAAACCGAAGTGGCGTGGCACTAGCTCACAGTTATGAAAATCTCGCGATGTCGAAACCCGCGAACTCCAAAAACTAGCTTCTCCTATAGCTAGTTCACTACCAAAAGCTCAACACAAGTTGTTGGGTCGTAAATAATACGGATCTAAATAGGGGAAGAAACACCTAGAGGGGGGTGAATAGGTGTAAACGTATAAACACTCAAAAATCGTTGCGATAAAAAACCCAATGCGGAAATGAAAATAACTCGCAAGATTTTTACGTGGAAAACTCCATCACCGGAGTAAAAAACCACGGGACCGATAACACGGCAGAAATCCACTAGAATTAAAACACGTACAAGGTGATTTACCGTACACACTTACGACTCAACCTTTTCCATACGCTCCTAGAGGATCTTCTCCGCTCGCTCCAGACGCTTCTCGAATCCACGATCTGCGCCCAACGCCGAATCCACGGCGTCCAACGTCGAATCCACGACGTCCGACCGAATCCACGGTCTTCACCCAATAGCACCCTTCGAATCCACGAACGTGCCTCGCTCCGAATCCACGAGAGCGATTGAACCTTGAATCCACAAGGACACGCGAATCCACGCGCCGATTTTGGGGTAATCGTTGTTTTTGGGTGGTGATGATCCGCCGAATACTTAGATCAAAGATAGATCGGAAATACCATCTAAGTATTCATTAGTTTGATTCAAATCAAGATGTGAGTATGAAAACCTAGAATCAAACTAATCAATATAGATGAAGAAACATAGAGTATTCTCTAATGATTTCCTTTCTTCTCTATATGTGGATCTATAGCCGTATAAGATGATATATGAAAATGACGGCTATGTGGATTGACCCTAGAAAGAAAGACATAGGGTCTATTTATAGGTTAGAAACCCTAGGAAGGAGATAAGAATCAAAAACCTGCCATTTCTGGAATTTTACGGACGGCGATCCGGATCGTGATAACTGAGATCCGGATCGTCATAACGAAACAGCCAATTCCAGAAAAACGAAGGTTCGGGATCCGGATCATGTGACTACGATCCGGATCGTTCATACAGTTCACCAAACATCAACGTTCGGGATCCGGATTGCGAAGCAAGATCCGGATCGTTCAAGGTAGATGGTAAACTCAACGTTCGGGATCCGGATCAAGAGACTACGATCCGGATTGCGACGATGTATGAACGAACCACCTTCGGGATCCGGATCGAACAGCCTGATCCGGATCCTGAACATGTCCCAAGTCCAGTTTTTGATTTTTATGCAATGACAGATTCTTCCAAGTGTTTCTACACTACAAGAAGTATTCGGATCACACAAATTCTTTAGTTAAACATACCTGATCCTTTTGAATTCTTCTTTCTTGAGATTGAGTTAAATGATCCAACTTTCTTCACCTTCAATCTTCAGGACTTGAAACTTTCACGAAATTACGCCAACTCAAATTCGGTAACAATCTCCCCCTTTGGCGGTTTCGTGACAAAACACAGATCCACTAAAGAAAATTCAAAAAGATATTTTTGTTGCTATCACCATACAACAAAAATTTACAATGGAGATCCAAAATACAATACATGAGTTAAACTCCTAAAACAGACTCTAGACTTAGACATCTGTACTCTCTGCAAAAAGAAATCATTCTTGACAAAAGAAATCGTTAGATACCTCAAGAATTTTGTATCATTCAAAAACCACAAACAGAGATGAAGTTTAAACTCATTTATACTTATCATGACATTTATATTCAGATATGTAAACTGATCATAGTTAAAAAAACACCAACATATCTTCTTTGCACGTAAAAACCAAATGTCATGAACATGTTTGTGACAAACTTAAATATATATAGATACGTAATTGATCAGAGTTAAGAACCAACATATCTTCTATGCAATCAAAAACCAAGTGTCACAAACTTGTTAGTGAACATCAACTTGTTAGTTATATTACATGCCCAAATAGTTAGCAAATAGTTAGTCGAGGCATGCATTCATACAGCTGAAAAACCTCAAGTTGAGAATGGAAGTTGGAGTAATACTTACCTTGATGTTCATCCAGTTTTCATATCAAACATTGTTCACTTACCTTGATGTTTCATGCAGTCAACATTGTTCAAAGTTCTCTCTAACTCTCTCCCCCTTTTTGTCACAAAACAAAGCCAAAATGTAGTTAAGACTATGAAATGTGAGGAGAGTAAAAAGTTCCAATAAAATGTAAAACCTGAGAACTAAGCTAACGTAAGTATAAAACTAAATCCTAAAATCGTAATCCTGCACAAAAGGAAAGGAAAAGAAAATGAGTCAAAAGTAATCAGTTGTCAGAATCTGAGTCTTCAGAGCTTGTGCAACCCATCTTAGAGAGTATCTTTCGCATCCGCTTGTCCATTGAATTGATCTTCTTCGTTATGGTAATGTGAGCTGCCGTTGTAATCTCAAGCTCTTTGGTAATTCGTTGTTGCTCCGTCAAAATTTGTTCTTGCTTAACAGATAGTCGCTGTTGTTCCTTGATAATCGATGTTATTGATGCTTCATCATCTGTGCCAGTTGCTTGTCGAGATGGTGATGCGGCAGTGCTTGTACTGTGCTTTGTTCCAGATGCAGGAACTGGAGTGACATGCGGCAACTTATGGAGGGATTTGACAATAGTAGACTCATTTATCATGCTCAGACATTGATGATAAGTTGTTGAAGTAATGTCAACCTGAAATTTCTGTAAAATCCTCATTATAATCAAGGGAAATGGAATTCTCTCAGTGGGGTGAGGATGCTCAACATATCGCGCCATTCTATTCCAGATAATGTATGGAATGTTGATATTCAATGCCGTTGCCTCTGATCGATGTCCTATGAGATACAAAAACAGCAACCGGTCCCATCTCACAACCTTTGTCTGCATATTTGGAAGTATATTGTAGCATGTGATGAAGTTTAAGAAGCGATATTCAAGACGAAGTTCTTTAGATCGAACAGATTTTTCGGTTGATTGTGTTCCCTCGAGACAAATTCCCTCTATAACTTTTTGCCATAATGTGTTTGTCAAATTTACCCCCTTCAAGTAGTGAACTCCTTTCTTGCTGGCTTCCATTCCCAAAACCTCGCCAATCAATTGTGGAGTAATCTTAAACCTTGTGCCTTGGATGTTCGTGTAGAACTCCATAGGACCGTTCTCAACCTCTCGAAGATGTCGTGCATTAGTGTAGAAGGTCCTCACATGATGCAAACAGTAGCCAAGAGTTTCTGGGAAACGACATACTTGAATAAGGTTTGCTTGTTCAATCAGAAGGCCAAAGGCAGGGGAGTGACCTTGCAGAGCCTCAATGTTAACATGCCTTTCACCAATGCATTCGCGATGTGCAAAGGCTCGAAGACGATCAGTGTTAACGAATACTTCTTCCAAGCGATGTGGGGAGTCAGGAGCTATCGGCGTGTCAACATTAATGTCCTGTCGTAGCCCACAGCGTCTAGTTATTCTCTTTCTTTTCATGGAGATGATTGGTGCTGCCATTGATGCTTTTCCTGGTCCTTTATTTGCCTTTTCTTTTGATTTAACAGACGCCTTTCTCCTTGAATCATCAGACGGTTCTTGTTCATACATTGAGTCATCATCATCCGTCAATGCTGCCCAGTCAACCTCATGACAATCTACCTCTGTGTCACTGACCTCGACAAAATCACCTTTTTGTTGGAGGTTCTTGGCTCTCTTTAGTTTATTTGTAGGGCGAGTGTGTACCATTGAGACCAGGAGAAGGATTAACCAAGAGAAACACATTGATCAAAGTGCTTGAGTTAAGAAGGTGTCCTGTGAAAACCAACTCTAGAACACAAAAATTCTTAGTTTTCAAAAATTGAAAAAATTGTACCCAAACAATCATAATCATGTAGAGAGACTAAGAATCAAGTTAGTTTTGCAAAAGGACTTTTAAAGATAGATCAATTGCATGATTTTCGAAAATCCTTATTATATGCCCTAAAACCGAAATTTTAGAAATCGAAGCCTAAAAATCCGTTAATCAGGAGAAAACCTAGCATATAATCAAAACTAAACAACCCAGAGTTCTTATTTCAAAAGAAATTTGATCAAAAAACATCCACAAACAAAATCGATCCAAGAATTTCGTACGTTTGAGGAGGAAAAGAGAAAAACGGTGAAAAACCGAGATTTTGATCAATAAAACTTACTTGGAACTGAAGAACTTGAGTTAGAAAGCTTCCAAGGAGGATGAAATCAAGAGAGAAGCGCTCTGGAAACTTTTGAACAAAAGATTGGAGTAAAAGAAATCAAAACCCTTTTGTTCTTTATAAAAACCTAGCCGCGATCCGGATCCTCCCGAGCTTGCGATCCGGATCGGCTACCCGCAGTGAAAAAACTGCGTTCGGGATCCGGATCGGCAGGTCCAATCCGGATCGTCAGCCCGCAGGAGAAAACCTGCGTTCGGGATCCGGATCACCTTGCCCGATCCGGATCGGCCCCAACTTTTTCTTTAGAAAAATTTCAGAGAAATTCAAGAAAACCAGAAAAAGATTGTAAGCACAAAGGTGTATCAACTTTAAACAAAACGCATCGTTTCACACAACAAGAATTAGATTATGCCAAATCTATCAGTAATATCCAAAAATGAAACGAAAATTTACAAGAATTAAATCCCTTAAAGTTGAACACCTTCAATTACATCTAACTTGATCTTATGAGTAATGCCTTTATCAAATAATCAATTCGGTAAAGAAAATGAAATACAAAGATCAATAGATGTTTGAAATCCCAAATATGATAGATAATATTTCTAGACAATCTGTTGAAGAGAGTGGCTCTTTGAGCATCTTTCTTTAAAATCCCACCTTATACCAACCTTGAAATTTGACAGAGTCAAGTATTTCAACATGCATTTTACTTAATCAAAAATTTGAACAACCATGCTTGGTATACATGTGGTAGCTGCACACAATACTCGGACGACCGAGGTGGTAGCTCTTTCCTCCATGTGGTGGTAGTTTTCACACTCCTCATTGGGATGTAACTCTTTCCACATCTTTTGAGCATTTTACATTATCTTTGACTCCCCCTCAATTGGCTATCAATTATTTAAGATATAAAGTATTCAACCAAAAATTGATCTCGATTTCATACTCGACTAAACAGTCAAATAAGATAATGACTATACCAAGAGATCATTGAGAGAGAAATTGACTTTGGACCACTTTCACCCCTTGTAGAGTTATTATGGATCCACAAAAGATAGATCTTGGAAGAACCGTCGAATTGACCTAAAAGAGGCTATTAAGAAGAACAATGAAAACCTAGCCTCTAGGGTTGCTCTCAAGTGTTTTGGAAATTGATCGGCCGTAGCTCCCACGTTTTTGAGAAACCCTAAGTGTCTATTTATAGTTTAGAAACCTTTGGAAAGAGATAAGAATCAAAAACTTACCTTATCTGGAAATTTTCAGGACGGCGATCCGGATCGGATTTACTGCGATCCGGATCGTCGTAACGAGATTGACGATTCCAGAAAACCAAGGGTTCGGGATTCGGATCGCATTGCAACGGAGTGTCCTAACAAGTATACACTAAAAGTTAGAGGCTAGGTTTTCAAATTCCTCTTTGGACCATCTAAATAGGTACTATCAAACAACTAGAGGGGGGGTGAATAGGTGTAATACTTAAAAACTCAATCTCAGTGCAAAATAAAAACCAATGCGGAAAATAAAAACAGCACACCGAGATATACGTGGAAACTCCAATCCAGGAGAAAAACCACGGGACCAACACGCAATAACAATCCACTAAGAATAGAAGAATAACAAGGTGATTACCGACTCCACGGACTCAAACCCCTCCTTCAGCTTCTTCGGACCTTGCGCTGACCGGTTGGATATCCACGCAATAACAATCCCTAAGAAAAGAAGAATAACAAGGTGATTACCGTCTCCACGGATTTAACCCCTCCTTCAATTTCTTGGACCTCGCGCTCCACCGTTTTGCCCGTCCACTGCTCACGTTCGAATCCACGAACGCACGCTTCGAATCCACGAAATGCCTTTAGCACACCGAATCCACGATGCCACGTCGAATCCACGACGCAAACTCAGTCGATAAGAATATTGACTTCGATGGTGATCCTTTGCTTAGATTATCAATGAAGATCCATGGGAAAAATCTCTAAGCAAAGATTAGATCAATTCGACAAAAGATAGATCTTGGAAGAACCGTCGAATTGACCTAAAAGAGGCTATTAAGAAGAACAATGAAAACCTAGCCTCTAGGGTTGCTCTCAAGTGTTTTGGAAATTGATCGGCCGTAGCTCCCCCGTTTTTGAGAAACCCTAAGTGTCTATTTATAGTTTAGAAACCTTTGGAAAGAGATAAGAATCAAAAACTTACCTTATCTGGAAATTTTCAGGACGGCGATCCGGATCGGATTTACTGCGATCCGGATCGTCGTAACGAGATTGACGATTCCAGAAAACCAAGGGTTCGGGATCCGGATCGCATTGCCCGATCCGGATCGTTCATACAAATCAGAAAACTTAACATTCGGGATCCGGATCGGAAATTGCATGGATCCGGATCGAAGTCTTGTATGAAGCAACAACCTTCGGGATCCGGATCGTTGGCCCTGATCCGGATCCTGAACATGTCCGAACACCAGTTTTTGATTATTATGAAATTAAAAATTCTTCCAAGTGTTTCTATACTATAAGAAAGTATTCGGATCACCAAAATTATTTAGTTAACCATACCTGATCCTTTTGAATACTTTCTTCTTGAGATTGATGTAACTGATCCACAATTCTTCAACTTCAATCTTCAAGATTCAAGACACTGAGTGTCAACTTGAGCTCTTGTTGAATCTTCTCTAAGTCTTTGATTGCTGATTGACAATTTGATCCCTTTAAGACTCCGACTCAACTCACTGACTTGACTCACGAAATATGCCAATACCAAAATGCCGTAACAATCTCCCCCTTTGGCAATTTCGTGACAAAACCCAAAAATACATAAAAGCGCTCAAGTCACTTATCTTAAACCAAAAATCAAAATTCAATGTTATCACCAAAACATTGATTTTCTTTGCGTGAAAGATCCAATAAATACAAAATTACATTTGAACCAAACAGTCCTAGAACATACTCTATGACTTAGGACTTGGAGTCTTAAAGTGATGTAATTCCTGCAAAACAAAACTCCAAACAAAATCAAACGTCAGTCGTTAGAAATTAAAATCCTACATTTGATTCATCCTTTTGGTTCTTTTGTTTTTCCCAGCTCTTTCAACCTTTCTTTGTCTCCCCCTATCTTGAGCATCTCTAACATGTTCTCCATGTTCTTGAGCATCTATGTTCTCCCCCTTTGTGGTACGATCATCATTTTCCGTTCTCCCCCATTTTTCCATTTTCGTTTCGTTTGTCCTCTCTTGATGATCTCATCTCCGTCATTTCTCTTCTCCCCCTTTTTGTCACAAATTGTCAAACAGTGAACATACTAGACAAAAGGAAATTACTAACAAAATTAGTTCATGGAGAAAGAGAGATAAAAGCTCAGTTCTGGTATATATAACAAAAATGCAGATTGCGTACCGGTACCAGAAAGCAAAAATTAAATAATTTCTTGAAACAAATCCAGATTTTAGAATCTTTTCAAATACCGATTTGTATTCCATCAAGAAATCAATTTAAGTGCTTTAAACAGTGAATTCACACAGATGTCATTCAATCCAATTAATTTCACAAAATTAAAAAGATTTACTCCAAAATCATGAAAAATAAAGGTAAAACATTATAAACCGTTTTTCATGTTATATTCATCAAACACAAGTCATCAAAAATAATCTTGAGATCCAAAGTCTATCAAGATGTAACGGATTTACAAAGATGACATACGGAGATTTCCAAACGACATCAATCTTGAATTCTACCCTTTCAAATTGAGATAAGCACTAAAATACCTAAGGGTGGCTCTTTGAGCATCTTTCAACTATCCCACCTTATACCAACCAGGAGATTGTTCAAAATATAAGAGTTTTGCATATAAATCTCCAAATGCTTCAACTAAAGATTTTCTCATAAAATACTATCAAGCATCCATAACATGTGGTAGCTTCACACACAAACCGGACGACCGGGGTGGCAGCTCTTTCCTACATGTGGTGGTAGTTTTCACACTCCTTTCGGATGTAACTCTTTCCACATCTTTTGCAAATCATTTCAATACCCTTGAAAGAATGCAATCTCTTACGTGAAAGAATTAAATCCCAAATTTTAGTCTATCGGTTGTCTCACGTTTATCACAATGAATTCACACAACCGAGATAGATTAAGCATCTAAAGATCACACATGATTTCTAAAATTTGATGCTTATAAAATCAAAAACTCCTATAATGAAGTATCTTCAAGATTATGATTAAGGAGTAAAGTTGATAATCCAAATAAAATTAATTTGGAGTGAATAAAAGTGAAGCCCTTTTTATTCAATGCACTTGTTCAGTAAAAACCCTTTTGTTCAAAAACAAAGTATAAAAACGAAGAGCATTGAGAAACATGTAATGCAAAGATTAAGAAAAATATGAAAGGAAAACTAATCAAAGCATTACATACAGTCATAAGCTATTTAGAACTTAAGACAAGGAAAGATATCACCTTTCCGAATCCAAAATCGCTGGATTTTGGGTTGTCTTGATTCGTTGTGGCCGGGGGTTGTCCGCTTTGACTGTTGATCCACCTTAGGTCTTTGCCTCGCAGTGATCCACTTGAATGATTGATGTTGTGGCTCGGACCTTTGGTGGGTTGAGTGAACTCCTTTGACTTGATGTGTCTTTTGATTCCGTTGAGTTCGCTCCGTAGATGAAGTTGCCGAAGGACTCTTCTTTCTCTTTTTCGGGCAATTCTTCACCAAATGTCCTTCAAGTCCACATAGGTGACAAGTTCTTCCTTTCAATTTCATTGTGGAACTTGAAGCATTCACAGTTTGGTTCTTTTTGAATCCCAAACCAACCTTGCTTGTTTGACCTAATCCGGACATACATTCAAGTTTCTTGGAACCGGTTGAAATCCTTTGTATGTCGGATTTAAGTTGATGAACTTGCTTGGTCAATGCTTGATTGGTGACATGTATTTCCTCAAACTGCTTTTCAAGAAAATCAATCTTGTTAATATGGGAATTAACGACCGTTTCCGATTGATTTATCTTTTCTTGGAGGATTTTATTATTATCCAATAAAAGCTCTCGTTCCTCCTCGAGATCATGAAGTTTGATCTTTAAAGCATGATTCTCGTCTTGATCTTCAAGTCGTTGCTTTCTCAACTTCTTGATATGTTTGGCCATCTTCTTAGATTCCGCAAGAAGTTGTTGATATGCCTCAACGAGTTCTTCCTCGTCCGACTCCCCCTCACTTGATGACTCTCCGCCGGTTGTTGATGTTTCATACAAAATCAAAGGAGTAGAGTTAGTGACTAATGATGATAAACAATTATTAGAAGAGGGAAAATGAGAGGCATGAGAAGCAACGATTTTTTCCTCTTTACTTGAGGTTGATTCATTAGAAGTAAAATCGTCCCAAGTTTTCGCTTGCAAAGCCTTCTTTTTATATAATTTCGGAGTAGGACAATCCGTTGAAATATGGCCGTAGCCTTTGCATCTATAACATCGGATTTCCCCTTCGAATTCATCTTTTTCCTTAGAAGGTTTTGCAAGGAATTTGAGGTTAGAGGATTTAGAACCCGATGATCCTTTAGATGGTTTCGTGGATGAAGATCAATCGGTTCGATTCTTCCAAAATTTCCGACGAAATTTCTTTGTGATCCGCGCCAATTGTTCTTCAAAATCGGCAAAAGAGATTTCATCGTCGGAACTCGATTCGCTATCTTCTTTCTTTGTGGATTTGAATGCAATACCTGTAAGCTTAGAAGAAGACTTGGAAGAAACTTGATTAGTAGGAAAAGTCAATTCATAAGTTTGCAAAGCACCTACTAATTCCTCAACACTCATCTCATCCGGATGACTAACGGTTTCAATGGCGGTAACCTTTGCCCTAAACCGTTCCGGAAGAGTCCGAAGTATCTTTCTTACAATTTTCGACTCCGGGATCTTTTCTCCTAGATTAGCACATGTATTAATTACATCTTGAAGTCTAGTGTAATAATCTGTAAACAATTCATGCTCTTCCATATGAATAGAGTCAAATTGACTTGTAAGCATCTGGAGCTTTTGAATTTTTACAAGATTAGTACCCTCATGTGTAATTTTGAGAATATCCCAAATTTCCTTCGCGGTTTCACACGCGGAAATTCTTGTAAATTCAGTCGAGGAAAGAGAGTTAAATAAAGCGTTCATACCTTTCCCATTGTAAGAAGATCTTTCAAATTCCTCTTTGGACCATCTAGAGCGAGGTTTTGGGGTAATATTTATAGACCTCCTCTTTTTGATGGGACTAATTATGCTTATTGGAAAGTGCGGATGAGAGCTTTTCTCATCGCAATTGATGAGCGAGTATGGCAATCCGTGGAATGCGGTTGGGTGCATCCTGTTGAGGAAGTAGGAAATTCTACTACCCCAAAACCTCGCTCTAGATGGTCCAAAGAGGAATTTGAAAGATCTTCTTACAATGGGAAAGGTATGAACGCTTTATTTAATTCTCTTTCCTCGACTGAATTTACAAGAATTTCCGCGTGTGAAACCGCGAAGGAAATTTGGGATATTCTCAAAATTACACATGAGGGTACTAATCTTGTAAAAATTCAAAAGCTCCAGATGCTTACAAGTCAATTTGACTCTATTCATATGGAAGAGCATGAATTGTTTACAGATTATTACACTAGACTTCAAGATGTAATAAATAAATGTGCTAATTTAGGAGAAAAGATCCCGGAGTCGAAAATTGTAAGAAAGATACTTCGGACTCTTCCGGAACGGTTTAGGGCAAAGGTTACCGCCATTGAAACCGTTAGTCATCCGGATGAGATGAGTGTAGAGGAATTAGTAGGTGCTTTGCAAACTTATGAATTGACTTTTCCTACTAATCAAGTTTCTTCCAAGTCTTCTTCTAAGCTTACAGGTATTGCATTCAAATCCACAAAGGAAGAAGATAGCGAATCAAGTTCCGACGATGAAATCTCTTTTGCCGATTTTGAAGAACAATTGGCGCGGATCACAAAGAAATTTCGTCGGAAATTTTGGAAGAATCGAACCGATGGATCTTCATCCACGAAACCATCTAAAGGATCAAACAACTAGAGGGGAAGAAACACCTAGAGGGGTGAAAGTGGATTCACAAGGATTAGATCAATTCGACAAAAGATAGATCTTGGAAGAACCGTCGAATTGACCTAAAAGAGGCTATTAAGAAGAACAATGAAAACCTAGCCTCTAGGGTTGCTCTCAAGTGTTTTGGAAATTGATCGGCCGTAGCTCCCACGTTTTTGAGAAACCCTAAGTGTCTATTTATAGTTTAGAAACCTTTGGAAAGAGATAAGAATCAAAAACTTACCTTATTTGGAAATTTTCAGGACGGCGATCCGGATCGGATTTACTGCGATCCGGATCGTCGTAACGAGATTGACGATTCCAGAAAACCAAGGGTTCGGGATCCGGATCGCATTGCCCGATCCGGATCGTTCATACAAATCAGAAAACTTAACATTCGGGATCCGGATCGGAAATTGCATGGATCCGGATCGAAGTCTTGTATGAAGCAACAACCTTCGGGATCCGGATCGTTGGCCCTGATCCGGATCCTGAACATGTCCGAACACCAGTTTTTGATTATTATGAAATTAAAAATTCTTCCAAGTGTTTCTATACTATAAGAAAGTATTCGGATCACCAAAATTATTTAGTTAACCATACCTGATCCTTTTGAATACTTTCTTCTTGAGATTGATGTAACTGATCCACAATTCTTCAACTTCAATCTTCAAGATTCAAGACACTGAGTGTCAACTTGAGCTCTTGTTGAATCTTCTCTAAGTCTTTGATTGCTGATTGACAATTTGATCCCTTTAAGACTCCGACTCAACTCACTGACTTGACTCACGAAATATGCCAATACCAAAATGCCGTAACAATCTCCCCCTTTGGCAATTTCGTGACAAAACCCAAAAATACATAAAAGCGCTCAAGTCACTTATCTTAAACCAAAAATCAAAATTCAATGTTATCACCAAAACATTGATTTTCTTTGCGTGAAAGATCCAATAAATACAAAATTACATTTGAACCAAACAGTCCTAGAACATACTCTATGACTTAGGACTTGGAGTCTTAAAGTGATGTAATTCCTGCAAAACAAAACTCCAAACAAAATCAAACGTCAGTCGTTAGAAATTAAAATCCTACATTTGATTCATCCTTTTGGTTCTTTTGTTTTTCCCAGCTCTTTCAACCTTTCTTTGTCTCCCCCTATCTTGAGCATCTCTAACATGTTCTCCATGTTCTTGAGCATCTATGTTCTCCCCCTTTGTGGTACGATCATCATTTTCCGTTCTCCCCCCATTTTTCCATTTTCGTTTCGTTTGTCCTCTCTTGATGATCTCATCTCCGTCATTTCTCTTCTCCCCCTTTTTGTCACAAATTGTCAAACAGTGAACATACTAGACAAAAGGAAATTACTAACAAAATTAGTTCATGGAGAAAGAGAGATAAAAGCTCAGTTCTGGTATATATAACAAAAATGCAGATTGCGTACCGGTACCAGAAAGCAAAAATTAAATAATTTCTTGAAACAAATCCAGATTTTAGAATCTTTTCAAATACCGATTTGTATTCCATCAAGAAATCAATTTAAGTGCTTTAAACAGTGAATTCACACAGATGTCATTCAATCCAATTAATTTCACAAAATTAAAAAGATTTACTCCAAAATCATGAAAAATAAAGGTAAAACATTATAAACCGTTTTTCATGTTATATTCATCAAACACAAGTCATCAAAAATAATCTTGAGATCCAAAGTCTATCAAGATGTAACGGATTTACAAAGATGACATACGGAGATTTCCAAACGACATCAATCTTGAATTCTACCCTTTCAAATTGAGATAAGCACTAAAATACCTAAGGGTGGCTCTTTGAGCATCTTTCAACTATCCCACCTTATACCAACCAGGAGATTGTTCAAAATATAAGAGTTTTGCATATAAATCTCCAAATGCTTCAACTAAAGATTTTCTCATAAAATACTATCAAGCATCCATAACATGTGGTAGCTTCACACACAAACCGGACGACCGGGGTGGCAGCTCTTTCCTACATGTGGTGGTAGTTTTCACACTCCTTTCGGATGTAACTCTTTCCACATCTTTTGCAAATCATTTCAATACCCTTGAAAGAATGCAATCTCTTACGTGAAAGAATTAAATCCCAAATTTTAGTCTATCGGTTGTCTCACGTTTATCACAATGAATTCACACAACCGAGATAGATTAAGCATCTAAAGATCACACATGATTTCTAAAATTTGATGCTTATAAAATCAAAAACTCCTATAATGAAGTATCTTCAAGATTATGATTAAGGAGTAAAGTTGATAATCCAAATAAAATTAATTTGGAGTGAATAAAAGTGAAGCCCTTTTTATTCAATGCACTTGTTCAGTAAAAAACCCTTTTGTTCAAAAACAAAGTATAAAAACGAAGAGCATTGAGAAACATGTAATGCAAAGATTAAGAAAAATATGAAAGGAAAACTAATCAAAGCATTACATACAGTCATAAGCTATTTAGAACTTAAGACAAGGAAAGATATCACCTTTCCGAATCCAAAATCGCTGGATTTTGGGTTGTCTTGATTCGTTGTGGCCGGGGGTTGTCCGCTTTGACTGTTGATCCACCTTAGGTCTTTGCCTCGCAGTGATCCACTTGAATGATTGATGTTGTGGCTCGGACCTTTGGTGGGTTGAGTGAACTCCTTTGACTTGATGTGTCTTTTGATTCCGTTGAGTTCGCTCCGTAGATGAAGTTGCCGAAGGACTCTTCTTTCTCTTTTTCGGGCAATTCTTCACCAAATGTCCTTCAAGTCCACATAGGTGACAAGTTCTTCCTTTCAATTTCATTGTGGAACTTGAAGCATTCACAGTTTGGTTCTTTTTGAATCCCAAACCAACCTTGCTTGTTTGACCTAATCCGGACATACATTCAAGTTTCTTGGAACCGGTTGAAATCCTTTGTATGTCGGATTTAAGTTGATGAACTTGCTTGGTCAATGCTTGATTGGTGACATGTATTTCCTCAAACTGCTTTTCAAGAAAATCAATCTTGTTAATATGGGAATTAACGACCGTTTCCGATTGATTTATCTTTTCTTGGAGGATTTTATTATTATCCAATAAAAGCTCTCGTTCCTCCTCGAGATCATGAAGTTTGATCTTTAAAGCATGATTCTCGTCTTGATCTTCAAGTCGTTGCTTTCTCAACTTCTTGATATGTTTGGCCATCTTCTTAGATTCCGCAAGAAGTTGTTGATATGCCTCAACGAGTTCTTCCTCGTCCGACTCCCCCTCACTTGATGACTCTCCGCCGGTTGTTGATGTTTCATACAAAATCAAAGGAGTAGAGTTAGTGACTAATGATGATAAACAATTATTAGAAGAGGGAAAATGAGAGGCATGAGAAGCAACGATTTTTTCCTCTTTACTTGAGGTTGATTCATTAGAAGTAAAATCGTCCCAAGTTTTCGCTTGCAAAGCCTTCTTTTTATATAATTTCGGAGTAGGACAATCCGTTGAAATATGGCCGTAGCCTTTGCATCTATAACATCGGATTTCCCCTTCGAATTCATCTTTTTCCTTAGAAGGTTTTGCAAGGAATTTGAGGTTAGAGGATTTAGAACCCGATGATCCTTTAGATGGTTTCGTGGATGAAGATCAATCGGTTCGATTCTTCCAAAATTTCCGACGAAATTTCTTTGTGATCCGCGCCAATTGTTCTTCAAAATCGGCAAAAGAGATTTCATCGTCGGAACTCGATTCGCTATCTTCTTTCTTTGTGGATTTGAATGCAATACCTGTAAGCTTAGAAGAAGACTTGGAAGAAACTTGATTAGTAGGAAAAGTCAATTCATAAGTTTGCAAAGCACCTACTAATTCCTCAACACTCATCTCATCCGGATGACTAACGGTTTCAATGGCGGTAACCTTTGCCCTAAACCGTTCCGGAAGAGTCCGAAGTATCTTTCTTACAATTTTCGACTCCGGGATCTTTTCTCCTAGATTAGCACATGTATTAATTACATCTTGAAGTCTAGTGTAATAATCTGTAAACAATTCATGCTCTTCCATATGAATAGAGTCAAATTGACTTGTAAGCATCTGGAGCTTTTGAATTTTTACAAGATTAGTACCCTCATGTGTAATTTTGAGAATATCCCAAATTTCCTTCGCGGTTTCACACGCGGAAATTCTTGTAAATTCAGTCGAGGAAAGAGAGTTAAATAAAGCGTTCATACCTTTCCCATTGTAAGAAGATCTTTCAAATTCCTCTTTGGACCATCTAGAGCGAGGTTTTGGGGTAATATTTATAGACCTCCTCTTTTTGATGGGACTAATTATGCTTATTGGAAAGTGCGGATGAGAGCTTTTCTCATCGCAATTGATGAGCGAGTATGGCAATCCGTGGAATGCGGTTGGGTGCATCCTGTTGAGGAAGTAGGAAATTCTACTACCCCAAAACCTCGCTCTAGATGGTCCAAAGAGGAATTTGAAAGATCTTCTTACAATGGGAAAGGTATGAACGCTTTATTTAATTCTCTTTCCTCGACTGAATTTACAAGAATTTCCGCGTGTGAAACCGCGAAGGAAATTTGGGATATTCTCAAAATTACACATGAGGGTACTAATCTTGTAAAAATTCAAAAGCTCCAGATGCTTACAAGTCAATTTGACTCTATTCATATGGAAGAGCATGAATTGTTTACAGATTATTACACTAGACTTCAAGATGTAATAAATAAATGTGCTAATTTAGGAGAAAAGATCCCGGAGTCAAAAATTGTAAGAAAGATACTTCGGACTCTTCCGGAACGGTTTAGGGCAAAGGTTACCGCCATTGAAACCGTTAGTCATCCGGATGAGATGAGTGTAGAGGAATTAGTAGGTGCTTTGCAAACTTATGAATTGACTTTTCCTACTAATCAAGTTTCTTCCAAGTCTTCTTCTAAGCTTACAGGTATTGCATTCAAATCCACAAAGGAAGAAGATAGCGAATCAAGTTCCGACGATGAAATCTCTTTTGCCGATTTTGAAGAACAATTGGCGCGGATCACAAAGAAATTTCGTCGGAAATTTTGGAAGAATCGAACCGATGGATCTTCATCCACGAAACCATCTAAAGGATCAAACAACTAGAGGGGAAGAAACACCTAGAGGGGTGAAAGTGGATTCACAAGGATTAGATCAATTCGACAAAAGATAGATCTTGGAAGAACCGTCGAATTGACCTAAAAGAGGCTATTAAGAAGAACAATGAAAACCTAGCCTCTAGGGTTGCTCTCAAGTGTTTTGGAAATTGATCGGCCGTAGCTCCCACGTTTTTGAGAAACCCTAAGTGTCTATTTATAGTTTAGAAACCTTTGGAAAGAGATAAGAATCAAAAACTTACCTTATTTGGAAATTTTCAGGACGGCGATCCGGATCGGATTTACTGCGATCCGGATCGTCGTAACGAGATTGACGATTCCAGAAAACCAAGGGTTCGGGATCCGGATCGCATTGCCCGATCCGGATCGTTCATACAAATCAGAAAACTTAACATTCGGGATCCGGATCGGAAATTGCATGGATCCGGATCGAAGTCTTGTATGAAGCAACAACCTTCGGGATCCGGATCGTTGGCCCTGATCCGGATCCTGAACATGTCCGAACACCAGTTTTTGATTATTATGAAATTAAAAATTCTTCCAAGTGTTTCTATACTATAAGAAAGTATTCGGATCACCAAAATTATTTAGTTAACCATACCTGATCCTTTTGAATACTTTCTTCTTGAGATTGATGTAACTGATCCACAATTCTTCAACTTCAATCTTCAAGATTCAAGACACTGAGTGTCAACTTGAGCTCTTGTTGAATCTTCTCTAAGTCTTTGATTGCTGATTGACAATTTGATCCC
The DNA here is from genome assembly GCA_029204045.2 of Tillandsia leiboldiana. Classification (NCBI taxonomy): domain Eukaryota; kingdom Viridiplantae; phylum Streptophyta; class Magnoliopsida; order Poales; family Bromeliaceae; genus Tillandsia; species Tillandsia leiboldiana. The sequence goes on from CM055069.1 coordinate 15,302,936, forward strand.
TTTAAGACTCCGACTCAACTCACTGACTTGACTCACGAAATATGCCAATACCAAAATGCCGTAACAATCCCCCCCTTTGGCAATTTCGTGACAAAACCCAAAAATACATAAAAGCGCTCAAGTCACTTATCTTAAACCAAAAATCGAAATTCAATGTTATCACCAAAACATTGATTTTCTTTGCGTGAAAGATCCAATAAATACAAAATTACATTTGAACCAAACAGTCCTAGAACATACTCTATGACTTAGGACTTGGAGTCTTAAAGTGATGTAATTCCTGCAAAACAAAACTCCAAACAAAATCAAACGTCAGTCGTTAGAAATTAAAATCCTACATTTGATTCATCCTTTTGGTTCTTTTGTTTTTCCCAGCTCTTTCAACCTTTCTTTGTCTCCCCCTATCTTGAGCATCTCTAACATGTTCTCCATGTTCTTGAGCATCTATGTTCTCCCCCTTTGTGATACGATCATCATTTTCCGTTCTCCCCCATTTTTCCATTTTCGTTTCGTTTATCCTCTCTTGATGATCTCATCTCCGTGATCTCATCTCCGTCATTTCTCTTCTCCCCCTTTTTGTCACAAATTGTCAAACAGTGAACATACTAGACAAAAGAAAATCACTAACAATATTAGTTCATAGAGAAAGAGAGATAAAAGCTCAGTTCTGGTATATAACAAAAATCCAGATTGCGTACCGGTACCAGAAATCAAAAATCAAATAATTTCTTGAAACAAATCCAGATTTTGAAATAATTGAATTACCGATTTGTATTCCATCAAGAAAACAATTTAAGTGCTTTAAACAGGGAATTCACACAGATGTCATTCAATCCAATTAATTTCACAAATTAAAAAGATTTACTCCAAAATCATGAAAAATAAAGGTAAAACATTATAAACCGTTTTTCATGTTATATTCATCAAACACAAGTCATCAAAAATAATCTTGAGATCCAAAGTCTATCAAGATGTAACGGATGTACAAAGATGACTTACAGAGATTTCCAAATGACATCAATTTGATTTCTTACCCTTTCAAATTTGAGATAAGCACTAAAATACCTAAGGGTGGCTCTTTGAGCATCTTTCAACTATTCCACCTTATACCAACCAGGAGATTATTCAAAATATAAGAGTTTTGCATATAAATCTCCAAATGCTTCAACTAAAGATTTTCTCATAAAATACTATCAAGCATCCATAACATGTGGTAGCTTCACACACAAACCGGACGACCGGGGTGGCAGCTCTTTCCTACATGTGGTGGTAGTTTTCACACTCCTTTCGGATGTAACTCTTTCCACATCTTTTGCAAATCATTTCAATACCCTTGAAAGAATGCAATCTCTTACGTGAAAGAATTAAATCCCAAATTTTAGTCTATCGGTTGTCTCACGTTTATCACAATGAAATCACACAACCGAGATAGATTAAGCATCTAAAGATCACACATGATTTCTAAAATTTGATGCTTATAATATCAAAAACTCCTATAATGAAGTATCTTCAAGATTATGATTAAGGAGTAAAGTTGATAATCCAAATAAAATTAATTTGGAGTGAATAAAAGTGAAGCCCTTTTTATTCAATGCGCTTGTTTAGTAAAAACCCTTTTGTTCAAAAACAAAGTATAAAAACGAAGAGCATTGAAAAACATGTAATGCCAAGATTAAGAAAGATATGAAGGGAAAACCAATCAAAGCATTACATACAGTTATAAGCTATTTAGAACTTAAGACAAGGAAAGATATCACCTTTCCGAATCCAAAATCGCTGGATTTTGGGTTGTCTTGATTCGTTGTGGCCGGGGGTTGTCCGCTTTGACTGTTGGTCCACCTTAGGTCTTTGCCTCGCAGTGATCCACTTGAATGATTGATGTTGTGGCTCGGACCTTTGGTGGGTTGAGTGAACTCCTTTGACTTGAGGTGTCTTTTGATTCCGTTGAGTTCGCTCCGTAGATGAAGTTGCCGAAGAATTTTTCTTTCTCTTTTTCGGGCAATCCTTCACCAAATGTCCTTCAAGTCCACATAAGTGACATGTTCTTCCTTTCAATTTGAATGTGGAACTTGAAGCATGCACAGTTTGATCCTTTTTAAATCCCAAACCAACCTTGCTTGTTTGACCTAATCCGGATATACAATCAAATTTCTTGGAAACGGTTGAAAGCCTTTGTATGTCGGATTTGAGTTCATGAACTTGCTTGGTCAATACTTGGTTGGTGACATGAATCTCCTCAAACTGTTTTTCTAGAAAACCAATCTTGTCCATATATGATTTAGCGTTTGTCTCCGATTGGTTTAGCTTTTCTTGGAGGATTTTATTGTTATCCAATAAACGTCCTTGTTCCTCCTCGAGATCTTGAAGTTTTATCTTTAAAGCTTGATTCTCGTCTTGACCTTCAAGTCGTTGCTTCCTCAACTTCTTAATATGTTTGGCCATCTTCTTTGATTCCGTAAGAAGTTGTTGATATGCCTCAACGAGTTCTTCTTCGTCCGACTCCCCCTCACTTGTTGACTCTCCGCCGGTTGTAGATGTTTCATACAAAATCAAAGGAGTAGAGTCAGTGACTAAAGATGATAAACAAAAATTAGAAGAGGGAATTTGAGAGGCATGAAAAGCAACGGCATTTTCCTCTTTACTTGAGGTCGATTCATTAGAAATAGAATCGTCCCAAGTTTTCGCTTGCAAAGCCTTCTTTTTATATAATTTCGGAGTAGGACAATCCGTTGAAATATGGCCGTAGCCTTTGCATCTATAACATCGGATTTCCCCTTCGAATTCATCTTTTTCCTTAGAAGGTTTTGCAAGGAATTTGAGGTTAGAGGATTTAGAACCCGATGACCCTTTAGATGGTTTCCTCTGATCACAAGAAGATCAAGAAGAAGTGTTCAACTATTTCGACAATGCTTAAAGGGATTTTGAGCAAGCTGAGTTGTACCAGCTCAGACTCCTCCGACTGAACTGCACCTTCCTTTCCTTTTGTGCAGGATTACGTTTTTAGGATTTAGTTTTATATTTACGTTAGCTTAGTTCTCAGGTTTTACATTTTATTGGAACTTTTTACTCTCCTCACATTTCGTAGTCTTAACTACATTTTGGCTTTGTTTTGTGACAAAAAGGGGGAGAGAGTTAGAGAGAACTTTGAACAATGTTGACTGCATGAAACATCAAGGTAAGTGAACAATGTTTGATATGAAAACTGGATGAACACCAAGGTAAGTATTACTCCAACTTCCATTCTCAACTTGAGGTTTTTCAGCTGTATGAATGCATGCCTCGACTAACTATTTGCTAACTATTTGGGCATGTAATATAACTAACAAGTTGATGTTCACTAACAAGTTTGTGACACTTGGTTTTTGATTGCATAGAAGATATGTTGGTTCTTAACTCTGATCAATTACGTATCTATATATATATAAGTTTGTCACAAACATGTTCATGACATTTGGTTTTTACGTGCAAAGAAGATATGTTGTTTTTTTTTAACTATGATCAGTTTACATATCTGAATATAAATGTCATGGTAAGTAAAAATGAGTTTAAAATTCATCTCTGTTTGTGGTTTTTGAATGATACAAAATTCTTGAGGTATCTAACGATTTCTTTTGTCAAAAATGATTTCTTTTTGCAGAGAGTACAGATGTCTAAGTCTAGAGTCTGTTTTAGGAGTTTAACTCATGTATTGTATTTTGGATCTCCATTGTAAATTTTTGTTGTATGGTGATAGCAACAAAAATATCTTTTTGAATTTTCTTTAGTGGATCTGTGTTTTGTCACGAAACCGCCAAAGGGGGAGATTGTTACGGAATTTGAGTTGGCGTAGTTTCGTGAAAGTTTCAAGTCCTGAACATTGAAGGTGAAGAAAGTTGGATCATTTAACTCAATCTCAAGAAAGAAGAATTCAAAAGGATCAGGTATGTTTAACTAAAGAATTTGTGTGATCCGAATACTTCTTGTAGTGTAGAAACACTTGGAAGAATCTTTCATTGCATAAAAATCAAAAACTGGACTTGGGACATGTTCAGGATCCGGATCAGGCTGTTCGATCCGGATCCCGAAGGTGGTTCGTTCATACATCGTCGCAATCCGGATCGTAGTCTCTTGATCCGGATCCCGAACGTTGAGTTTACCATCTACCTTGAACGATCCGGATCTTGCTTCGCAATCCGGATCCCGAACGTTGATGTTTGGTGAACTGTATGAACGATCCGGATCGTAGTCACATGATCCGGATCCCGAACCTTCGTTTTTCTGGAATTGGCTGTTTCGTTATGACGATCCGGATCTCAGTTATCACGATCCGGATCGCCGTCCGTAAAATTTCAGAAATGGCAGGTTTTTGATTCTTATCTCCTTCCTAGGGTTTCTAACCTATAAATAGACCCTATGTCTTTCTTTCTAGGGTCAATCCACATAGCCGTCATTTTCATATATCATCTTATACGGCTATAGATCCACATATAGAGAAGAAAGGAAATCATTAGAGAATACTCTATGTTTCTTCATCTATATTGATTAGTTTGATTCTAGGTTTTCATACTCACATCTTGAGTTGAATCAAACTAATGAATACTTAGATGGTATTTCCGATCTATCTTTGATCTAAGTATTCGGCGGATCATCACCACCCAAAAACAACGATTACCCCAAAATCGGCGCGTGGATTCGCGTGTCCTTGTGGATTCAAGGTTCAATCGCTCTCGTGGATTCGGAGCGAGGCACGTTCGTGGATTCGAAGGGTGCTATTGGGTGAAGACCGTGGATTCGGTCGGACGTCGTGGATTCGACGTTGGACGCCGTGGATTCGGCGTTGGGCGCAGATCGTGGATTCGAGAAGCGTCTGGAGCGAGCGGAGAAGATCCTCTAGGAGCGTATGGAAAAGGTTGAGTCGTAAGTGTGTACGGTAAATCACCTTGTACGTGTTTTAATTCTAGTGGATTTCTGCCGTGTTATCGGTCCCGTGGTTTTTTACTCCGGTGATGGAGTTTTCCACGTAAAAATCTTGCGAGTTATTTTCATTTCCGCATTGGGTTTTTATCGCAACGATTTTTGAGTGTTTATACGTTTACACCTATTCACCCCCCTCTAGGTGTTTCTTCCCCTATTTAGATCCGTATTATTTACGACCCAACAAGTGGTATCAGAGGGGGTTTTAGGTGTATCTATCATGTTGGGTGAAAGTGGTAATATTTATAGACCTCCTCTTTTTGATGGGACTAATTATGCTTATTGGAAAGTGCGGATGAGGGCTTTTCTCATCGCAATTGATGAGCGGGTATGGCAATCCGTGGAATACGGTTGGGTGCATCCTGTTGAGGAAGTAGGAAATTCTACTACCCCAAAACCTCGCTCTAGATGGTCCAAAGAGGAATTTGAAAGATCTTCTTACAATGGAAAAGGTATGAACGCTCTTTTTAACTCTCTTTCCTCGACTGAGTTCACACGAATTTCCGCGTGTGAAACCGCAAAGGAAATTTGGGATATTCTCAAAATTACACATGAGGGTACTAATCTTGTAAAAATTCAAAAGCTCCAGATCCTTACAAGTCAATTTGACTCTATTCATATGGAAGAGCATGAATTGTTTACAGATTATTACACTAGACTTCAAGATGTAATAAATACATGTGCTAATTTAGGAGAAAAGATCCCGGAGTCGAAAATTGTAAGAAAGATACTTCGGACTCTTCCGGAACGGTTTAGGGCAAAGGTTACCGCCATTGAAACCGTTAGTCATCCGGATGAGATGAGTATAGAGGAATTAGTAGGTGCTTTGCAAACTTATGAAATGACTTTTCCTACTAATCAAGTTTCTTCCAAGTCTTCTTCTAAGCTTACAGGTATTGCATTCAAATCAACAAAGGAAGAAGATAGCGAATCAAGTTCCGACGATGAAATCTCTTTTGCCGATTTTGAAGAACAATTGGCGCGGATCGTAAAGAAATTTCGTCGGAAGTTTTGGAAGAATCGAACCGATGGATCTTCATCCACGAAATCTTCTAAAGGATCATCGGGTTCTAAATCCTCTAAACTCAAAAGCTTTGCAAAACCTTCTAAAGAAAAAGAAAAAGATGATTTCGAAGGGGAAATCCAATGCTATCGATGCAAAGGCTACGGCCATTTTTCAATGGATTGTCCTTCTAAGAAATCATATAAAAAGAAGGCTTTGCAAGCAAAAACTTGGGACGATTCTACTTCTAATGAATCGACCTCAAGTAAAGAGGAAAAAATCGTTGCTTCTCATGCCTCTCATTTTCCCTCTTCTAATAATTGTTTATCATCATTAGTCACAAACTCTACTCCTTTGATTTTGTATGAAACATCAACAACCGGCGGAGAGTCATCAAGTGAGGGGGAGTCGGACGAGGAAGAACTCGTTGAGGCATATCAACAACTTCTTGCGGAATCTAAGAAGATGGCCAAACATATCAAGAAGTTGAGAAAGCAACGACTTGAAGATCAAGACGAGAATCATGCTTTAAAGATAAAACTTCATGATCTCGAGGAGGAACGAGAACGTTTATTGGAAAACAATAAAATCCTTCAAGAAGAGCGAAACCAATCGGAGACAAACGCTAAATCATATATGGACAAGATTGGTTTTCTAGAAAAACAGTTTGAGGATATTCATGTTACCAACCAAGCTTTGACCAAGCAAGTTCATGAACTCAAATCCGACATACAAAGGCTTTCAACCGTTTCCAAGAAACTAGATTGTATGTGCGGATTAGGTCAAACAAGAAAGGTTAGTTTGGGATTCAAAAAGGACCAAACTGTGCATGCTTCAAGTTCCACATTCAAATTGAAAGGAAGAACTTGTCACTTTTGTGGACTTGAAGGACATTTGGTGAAGACGTGCCCGAAAAAGAGAAAGAAGAATTCTTCGGCAACTTCATCTACGGAGCGAACTCAACGGAATCAAAAGACACATCAAGTCAAAGGAGTTCACTCAACCCACCAAAGGTCCGAGCCACATCATCAATCATACAAGTGGATCACTGCGAGGCAAAGACCTAAGGTGGATCAACAGTCAAAGCTATCATCTCCCAACCACAATGAATCAAGACAACCCAGAATTCGACAATTTTGGATTCGGAAAGGTGATATCTTTCCTTGTCTTAAGTTCTAAATAGCTTATGACTATATGTAATGCTTTGATTGGTTTTCCCTTCATATCTTTCTTAATCTTTGCATTACATGTTTTTCAATGCTCTTCGTTTTTATGTTTTGTTTAAACAAAAGGATTTTAACGAACAAGTGCATTGAATAAAAAGGGTTTTCGCTTTCAATCACTCCATTTTAATTTTATTTGGATTATCAACTTTACTCCATAATCATAATCTTGAAGATACTTCATTATAGGAGTTTTTGATATTATAAGCATCAAATTTTAGAAATCATGTGTGATCTTTAGATGCTTAATCTATCTCGGTTGTGTGAATTCATTGTGATAAACGTGAGACAACCGATAGACTAAAATTTGGGATATAATTCTTTCACGTAAGAGATTGCATTCTTACAAGGGTATTGAAATAATTTGCAAAAGATGTGGAAAGAGTTACATCCGAAAGGAGTGTGAAAACTACCACCACATGCTGGAAAGAGCTGCCACCCCGGTCGTCCGGTTTGTGTGTGAAGCTACCACATGTTATGGATGCTTGATAGTATTTTATGAGAAAATCTTTAGTTGAAGCATTTGGAGATTTATATGCAAAGCTCTTATATTTTGAATAATCTCCTGGTTGGTATAAGGTGGGATAGTTGAAAGATGCTCAAAGAGCCTCCCTTAGGTATTTTAGTGCTTATCTCAAATTTGAAAGGGTAAGAAATCAAATTGATGTCATTTGGAAATCTCTGTAAGTCATCTTTGTACATCCGTTACATCTTGATAGACTTTGGATCTCAAGATTATTTTTGATGACTTGTGTTTGATGAATATAACATGAAAAACGGTTTATAATGTTTTACCTTTATTTTTCATGATTTCGGAGTAAATCTTTTTAATTTTTGTAAAATTAATTGGATTGAATGACATCTATGTGATCTCATATTATTTTCAAGCACTTAAATTGTTTTCTTGATGGAATACAAATCGGTAATTCAATTATTTCAAAATCTGGATTTGTTTCAAGAAATTATTTGATTTTTGCTTTCTGGTACCGGTACGAAATCTGCATTTTTGTTATATACTAGAACTGAGCTTTTATCTCTCTTTCTCCATGAACTAATTTTGTTTGTAATTTCCTTTTGTCTAGTATGTTCACTGTTTGACAATTTGTGACAAAAAGGGGGAGAAGAGAAATGACGGAGATAAGATCATCAAGAGAGGATAAACGAAACGAAAATGGAAAAATGGGGGAGAACGGAAAATGATGATCGTATCACAAAGGGGGAGAACAGAGATGCTCAAGATAGGGGGAGACAAAGAAAAAATTGAAAGAGCAGAAAAACAAAAGAACCAAAAGGAAGACGGATCAAATGTAGGATTGTAATTTCTAACGACTAACGTTTGATTTCGTTTGGAGTTTTGTTTTGCAGGAATTACATCACTTTAAGACTCCAAGTCCTAAGTCATAGAGTATGTTCTAGGACTGTTTGGTTCAAATGTAATTTTGTATTTATTGGATCTTTCACGCAAAGAAAATCAATGTTTTGGTGATAACATTGAATTTCGACTTTTTGGTTTAAGATGAGTGACTTGAGCGCTTTTATGTATTTTTGGGTTTTGTCACGAAATTGCCAAAGGGGGAGATTGTTACGGCATTTTGGTGTTGGCATATTTCGTGAGTCAAGTCAGTGAGTTGAGTCGGAGTCTTAAAGGTATCAAATTGTCAATCAGCAATCAAAGACTTAGAGAAGACTCAACAAGAGCTCAAGTTGACACTCAGTGTCTTGAGTCTTGAAGATTGAAGTTGAAGAATTGTGGATCAGTTACATCAATCTCAAGAAGAAAGTATTCAAGAGGATCAGGTATGTTTAACTAAATAATTGTGGTGATCCGAATACTTTCTTATAGTGTAGAAACACTTGGATGAACTTTTATTTGCATAAAAATCAAAAACTGGACATGGGACTTGTTCAGGATCCGGATCAGATCTTGCAATCCGGATCCCGAAGGGTACTTGTTCATTGGCAATTTCAATCCGGATCCTAGGCCATTCCGATCCGGATCCCGAACATGGGACTTTGCTGAATTGCATGAACGATCCGGATCGGACCTTGCAATCCGGATCCCGAACCCTTGGTTTTCTGGAATCGTCAATCTCGTTACGACGATCCGGATCGCAGTAAATCCGATCCGGATCGCCGTCCTGAAAATTTCCTGTGGTGACCCGGATCTTTGCAGGGCTTCTACAGTGTCACCAGCAGCTTCTGGAAGCCTACGTGGCTTGTCGGCGGTGTTCGCGCGCCTATTTGGACACAAGAGATGGACCCTGTGAGCTTTGGTTGGCTGTATTGGCCTTCGGCTGCTTTTGCCGAATTTTAGGATAAGATTTTGGCCAAACAGAGGGTGGATTTGGGTTCGGTGCGGAAAAACGCTTGGAATGGCTTTTTGTTTGCTTAATTCTGAGTCCGGATACCCAAAAGCGGGCTCCCGGAAGTTTTGGCAGTTTTTGGGGTTTGCGGGAGCCTCCGGCAAATTATAGGTTTGGAATTTGGCAAAATGGACGTCGTTTTTGGAATCAGCGCGCGAAAACGGTCAAGATGGGCTATTTACTTGATGTTTTTGGGCTGCGGTTACTGTTCATCGCCGGAACAGTGTTTCCGGCGATCGCCGGCGGCGGTTGGCGGCGGCGGGCAGCGGCGGAAGGCGGCGGAGGGCGCTCGGGCAGGCGGCGCGCGGCCGCGGGCAGGCGCACAGGGGCGCGGGCAGGCGCGCGGGGGCGCGGTCAGGTGCGCGGTCCACGCGGCCGTCGTGCACCCGAGGAAGGGACACGTGGCAGGTTTTCACTGGTCGGTGTTGTGGTCTGGGTTCACGGAGCAGGCCGGTGGTGCACGGTAGACCGGGTGGACACGTGGCGGGAGGTAGTTGGTCCGGTGTTGTGCTCCCGGTCCACGCAATCGGTGGAGTCGTTGACCGGGGCAGGTGGCCGTACGGCGGGGCAGGTGGCCGTACGGGCCCGGGTCAGCCGCGACGTGCGCGGTCCACGGCGCGACGTGCGCGGTGCACGGGTGGCCGGGCCACGTGTCGCGTCGCCATTGGCGGGCGCAGGTGCACCGGGTGCAGTGGGGCCCGGGGTGTTAGCGGACTGGGCTGTGTGGTGGACCGGGCCGCACTGTGCGCGCCCGAATCTTGGCGGGCCGGGCCGCACTGTGCGCGCCCGAAACCTGCGGGCTGGGCCGGGCCGCACTGTGCGCGCCCGGAACTTGGGACACATTGGGTATTTCTCCAAATGTTTTTCTCAGCCTATAAATAGGCAGCCCGAGCCCTCTTCTTTGGCTTTTTCCTCTCAGCCCAAGCTTGATCTCCCCGAGCTCCCTTCTTGGAAGATTTTCATCTTCAAGTGCTTGATCTTCCTGCCAAGTTCTAGGATTTTTGGAGGCTCGAATCCCGAGGTTCCCCATTTTACGGCGCGGCGCGACGTTGCATTCCTGGGTTCTTCTTCGGCGCAGCGACAGTGTTTTAGCTCCCCTGGGCTACTCCGAGATCATTTTGCTGTGATTCTTGCGCCAGTAGACTCCTAAGAGGTAGGACTTCATCTTTCGTTTTGGTCGCGCTTTCTCTTTTCGAGGTTTTGGCACGGATCCCGAGGCAAACAGTGACCCCATTTTCTGTGTGGACTTCCTTGACAGCAGCGGGGTATTTTGGCCATATCTTTGTGCACGAGCATCTGACGGAAACGAGCTTATACAACTTTTTCATCTACGGATCGCAAGGAACGCGCTCGTATTTTTATTGGATTTTTCTGAGATTTCATCAGAGGTGAGAATCACTGTTTCTCTGTGTACAGTGCTACAGTCTTTTGTGCTGAAATCTTTTGAGTGTACCACCTTGCCGAATTTTTATCTTGACTTACCGAACTCGGATTTGGGCGTGCAAGGTACCGTTGCGAAGCTATCGACGCGAGGATCGCTGTGGTATTTTTCTTGGAATTTTCTGGGCACTTTTTGCAGGTGATAATTTAACAGTTTCGGGACTGTTGTTGTATGGGATTATAAGAGTTATATTTGGGAGCCTTAGTGTAATTAGTGAGCTTTGTATTGTGCCAGGAGGGTTACGGGTGTGCTGAACTTGTGGGAGCAAGGATTTGGAGTTTTGGTATTTTCTTGCTGTACGGATCCGGACAGTTAGCACTTCAGGTGGGTGGTTGTTGTACTCCTCTCCTTTGGTATGCCCACTAGGAACATCAGAGTGTTCCCTCATTTTTGAGGCCCAAAGTATTATTAGTAACCTTGCATGCTCTAGGAAATTAATTATTGGTTGATCGATCTTTGATAAATTGTTATTTGATCCATGTGGAAATTGTTGGACTGCATGTTTAGGGTTAAAATAATAGTTGAGGATTATAAAATTGCTAAATATTCTATGAGACTGTCACTTTAGCTTATGTCACTCTGAACTGATTACTCTTGGAAAGTGGACAACATATTGAGACAATGCATGATTAAACGGGTCACTTAAATATTGACATCTTTTATTGCTACACTATCTTTTGGGACTTGACTTAGGAGAAACCATGCATTTATTCTTTTCTTCTCCTATTATCGATAGACTTGCGGCATAGTCGCTCAGGTTCGAGCGTGTGTTGGACAGTGTAGCCAGGTATTGGGGATTTGGGACAGGTTGGGCTTTTGACAGGGTGTTGCGGCGACCACGGATCTTGGGTGGTTGACCGGGTTGTTACTGTTGCATCAGATTGGGGGTTTTGGGGATCGGGCTTTCTTTAGTGGATGGAGTTTTCCACTTTGATCATAGTCATGATCCAGTCCTGCTATTATGAGACAATGGTTACAGAGATGCTTGTTACAGTGATTTCCTCACTCGTGTGGGTCGCTCCCCTCGAGTGCCACTCCGGAGTGTGCGACCGGACGGTTCGATGCCGGTCTGTTATTACTTTCGAGCTTGATCGGACGGGCCGATGCCGATCTGTTACTTACGTTGGGGACATGACCGTATCAGGCAGTAGTCGGTCAGTATCCCCACAGATGAGATTAGCAGGCAGTGCCAGTGTCCACTGGCGTTAGATTGGGTCGTTTTGACAGGCTTCTTGATACCGATGCATACTTTTCCATACTTATTAGTTTATCATGTAGAGGCATATTAGGGGTAGCACTTCTACAGTTGTCATTCATAGCTTCACCCCCCCCTTTCTCTTCTTCCCCTTTTGCCTCTGATTACCTGGTGGGCATATTTGAGCTGAGGCTTTACCCACTAGGGGAGGCTACTGTTTATAGTAGTACTTACCCCCATTGTCTTTTCTTGTTTCTTTCTTCCCCTTGTTTTGCAGAGTCCCCTGCGGGAGTTGCTGGGCCGTCAGCAACTGATCGAGGTAAGCGGATTGCAGACTAGATAGAGAGCCATCCGAGGGTTGTAGCACGTAGCTGGGGCTTTTGGGTACCTGGTCTTCTCAGACAGCTTTGTTTATTTCTTTTTGGGTCTGGCTTCTGCCAGCTGTTTGTATATTTAGTGGTGAGCTGGGAGAGACATCTGTATTTTTATTCCACTGTTGTACTCTTTTACTTCCAGCTTCTGTCTGAGATACAGTAGTTTTAGTTTAGCTCTGTTTATCATGCTCTTTTATTATTATTATTTCTTATCTGAGCAGGTTACCGACGCTTCGTGTATGTGGGAAATACCGCATGCACGGCGGATCTGTAGACGGGCCCGGGTTCTGGTTTACACCCGGGGCGTGACAGATTAAGTTGGTATCAGAGCTTAGGGATAGGTCAGTTGGGACTTAGGAAACCCTAGGCTTTTGGACAGACCCTAGGATGATAGGGCGTGAGTGACGTGACATTATGCGAAAGTCGGTGATTTTTGTAGTTTACTCTTCCTGTGAGGAAAGAGGGATCGACATATCTTATTTCTGTTAGACAGTTATGTTGGCTGCAGACAACATAACGTTACAGAAATAGGGGGATGTCTTTGACTTTCGCCAGATTGGGTCGTGTGGGGATTTGTTTCTGATTTGTGGTTTCTTGTTACAGGATGTCGCCCCGGCGTCGTTTTCCCGCCGAGGGTACCCCCACTCCCCCTGTGGAGCCTAGACTGGCGGTATCCGCCGAGTTGGGGGAACTGCGGGCCTTAGTGACCCATTTGGTGGCGAGGAGCTTTCGACAGGATCAGCGCTTGGAGCAACTGTTGGCTCGGAGGAGTGATCCGGCAGTCGGGGTGAGGGCCAGGGCTCCAGAGCAGCAGTTTGAAAGGAAACGCCCAGCCCCGGATGTTGATGGGACAGGCCAGTTCTCGGAGACGGCCGCGGCTTCGCAGCAAGTGTATTTTCTGTAGAGGGCAGCATCCATCAGATACCTGCGATCTTAGGCACGGTCGTTGTTTTAAGTGTGGGCAGCCGGGCCACATCCGAGCTACTTGCCCCTTCCCGACCTCTGTAGCACCTTCTTCGGCGTCGGCCCCTATCGCATCCCAGCAGAGGTCGCGGTCACGACATCAGAGGCGACAGCAGCAGCTGAGGCAGCCCCAGCAGGCTGTCAGGTGCATCTTTTGCGGGGACCAGCATCCCGCCGGTACTTGTGAGCTGAGGTGGGGTCGCTGTTTTATGTGTGGACAGCCTGGGCACTTGCGAGCGACGTGCCCCGCAGGGACAGCTGCAGCACCCACTTCAGCGTTTGTTCCTACTACTTCCCAACTACGACCGGGAACTCCACCGACGGATCTCCAGGTAGACCGATCTTCGCCGCCCTGCTTATCTGGTGAGAGACGGCCGTTGTCGAGCGGCCAGGATTGCCTAGCACAGATGGAGGATTCTACTGTCGCCGACCGAGTTGTGGCAGGTAGTTTTATTTCTGGCGGTAGGATTCGTATCTTATTGTTGCAGGAGCATCTCTTTCTTTCATTAGTCGAGCATTTGCATCCCTGCATGGTTTAGAGATAGAGTCTGGTCGCATGCATTAGAGGTGCGGATTCCTGATTACGTTTTGCATGTCGAGAGTATTGTGTGGCTTGCCCAGTGCAGATGGGACCTTAGATATTGCTTGCAGACTGCTTGTCTTGCAAGCAGCTCCAGGATTTCGACCTGGTGTTAGGGATGGATTAGCTGTCACGGTATTCCGCCTCTATCAACTGCCGAGAGAGGACGGTGACTCTCCGCGAGCCAGGACAGGAGGAGTTTATCTCAGAGGTTGCCAGAGCACGCTTTCGCAGCGACCATTTCCTCGGCGAGGGCTAGGAGGATGTTGAGCAGATGTTGTACTGCCTTTTTTGGCCCCGGTGTGGAGGTGCCTACGGCGGGCACTGGGACTCGAGGATATCCCTATTGTCCGAGAGTTCCCAGATGTGTTTCCCCCAGAGCTGACGACGATGCCGCCGGAGAGGGAGATTGAGTTCGTGATTGATGTGGTCCCTGGGACTGCACCAATCTCAAAGGCACCCTATAGGATGGCGCCAGCCGAGTTAAGGGAGTTGAGTTGGTTAGGGGCTTCGTCCGACCCAGTGTTTCTCCGTGGGGAGCGCCTGTGTTGTTTGTTAAGAAGAAGGATGGGTCACTTCGATTGTGCGTTGATTATAGGGAATTGAACAAAGGGACCATCCGGAACAAGTATCCCTCCCCAGGATAGATTGATTTGTTTGATCAGTTTACGGGTGCATCTGTGTTCTCGAAGATTGATCTGCAGTCCGGTTTACCACCAGCTTAGGGTGAGGGTCCGAGGACATCTCCAAAGACGGCTTTTCAGATCGCGGTACGGGCATTATGAGTTAACGGTGATGCCTTTTGGGCTGACTAATGCCCCTGCCCGCATTCATGGGACTTGATGAACAGGATTTTTTCAGCCGTTTTTGGATCGGGTTTGTGGTGGTGTTCAATTGATGATATTTTGATCTAATCCCGGAATGATCTGGAGCACGAGGAGCACTTGAGGACCAGTGCTACAGCTTCTGCAAGCTGGTTTTTTTAAATGCTAAGATTCAAAAAGTGCGAGTTTTGGCTCCGGAGGTTGCCTTTCTGGGTCATGTTGTTTCAGCTGATGGAGTGGCGGTGGATCCGGCCGGGTGGATGCTATTAGAGATTGGCCGAGGCCGACGACTATCACCGAGGTGCGGAGCTTTCTTGGATTGGCGGGCTACTATCGGCGCTTTGTGGAAGGCTTTGCGAAGCTTTCCTCTCCCCTCACTTATCGTCTGGACCTGAAAAGGGGTTAAGTTTGTTTGGAGCGAGACTTGCCAGAGCTATTTTTGAGGAGCTGAGCAGAGGGTTGATGACCGCTCCAATCCTTGCCCTCCCAGTTATGGGGGAAGGATTTGTGATCTACAGTGATGCCTCCATAGTGGTCTGGGTGGTGTGTGATGCGGCATTGTAGGGGTAATTGCCTATGCTTCGCGGCAATTAAGGACTATGGAAAATTACCCTACTCATGATCTGGAGTTGGCCAGTGGTGGTGTTTGCTCTGAAGCTGTGGCGGCATTATCTGTATGGAGAGCATTGCGAGATATATACTGATCAACAGAGCTTGAAATATCTGTTCACCCCTAAAGGAGCTGAATTTGAGGCAACGCCGGTGGTTGGAGTTGTTAC
>CM055069.1:15318733-15401307 GCA_029204045.2 Tillandsia leiboldiana
GCCAGGTTACCTTTCATTTGATTTAGTCCTCCTGTGCAATTTTGGATCTTGGATGCCGCGTTCTAGAGTTGGCATTGTTGTTTGGAGCCTGCTCTGCGGGCGTTTGTCGGATGGGGCATCAGCTGCCAGAGGCAGTTCTGGTTAGGAGGCGTTTGACCATTATGGAGGACAGATCGTGCCGGCAGAGACATTTTTGTTTTCCCTTCCTGGATCGCTGGAAGCCTTGGGATGGATTATTAACGTCTTACCCGTGCTGTGTTACCCGGTGTGATGGATAACTGGCATTTTGGGGTGCAATGTTTGTGATTGCGGGGTGAGATTTTTCTAAGATAGAATTGTCTTTAAGGAATTGCATGAATCAATTGTGCTTGGTCGTATGACGATGATACCCAGGTGGATTTTCCTGAGACGTCATGGGTTGGGTGGACCCGCGATGACATTCACCAACCCTTTCATCAAGCATGGCGCGCGGTAGCGTGGATGGGTTGGTTTGCGAGAGACCACGTTCGGCATCTCCAGTGTGAGCACATGACATAGGTCGTGCTTCCTTGTATTGGTCTAGATAGTTTGGCAGGCTCGAGCGACACCACTGCATCGAGCGGATGAATCTTGCCGCCCGGTTGGAGGGCGCCCGGTAGTGGATTGATTGTCGCTGTGTGATTCTTCAGCGCAGTCGGAGTTAGGACATGTTGCGTTCCTGCATGGGCTAGCGGTAGAGTCGTTACCACTTGCACTTGAGGTACAGGTTACTGTTGGCATGTGCAAGTGGAGGAGCGCTTGTCAGTGCAGCTGAGGCCGTAAGTTATGCCGGCAGACTTATTGGTTTTCTACGGCTCTCAGTGTTATGACCCAGTGCTTGGGATCGGTGTGGCATAGTGCCACAGGATGTTTGACTGCTGAGAGAAAGGACTTTGACTTTTTGCGAGGCAGACAAAGGAGGCTTGTTATTGAGATGTTCGAGCACACAGGGTTTAGCGACGTGTGAGAGAGGCCTACTGGCGGCGCGGGACTTAAGGAGGTCCCTATTGCTCGCGAAATCCGGGTGTGGATCCACCCGAGTGATGATTAGGCCGCCAGTTAGAAGAGTTTTTATTGGCGATGGACGTGTTCTGGAAACCGCGCCAACCTCGATAGCACCACTTGGATATTATCTGTAAGCGAGGGAGAGTTGATCGCACCGGGCAGGGATCTGTTGGATCGAGGGTCTGTTTGACCTTAGGCCACCGTCGTTGATACACGCGGTGAGAGCCCTTGGGTTGGAGACCAGGCAGTTCTGATGTATTTAGAATCTTTTGATGGAGCTATGTACAGGCAGTTAGTGTATGATGCCTGCGCCAATTTGGAATTTCAACTGAGGGCTTTCGTCTAGATGGTGTTCAGGATACCAGTAGGGGCATTACGAGTACAGTGAAGCCAATGGAGATGACTAATGCCCTGTTGCTCTAGATTGAGGAATTCTGTGTTTCTGTTGCCTTGAAGGTTGGTTAGCGGTATCCTCCAGGGATATTTGATTTTTACCCCCCCCACCCCCCCCCCCCCCCTCCCAACCCTACCTCCCTGAGTGATTTAGAGCTTGTGCAGCATTTGTATATGGTGTGACAAGGTCTGTGGGGAAGAAGCTTTTTGCCAAGTCGTTGTGGTTGCAAGTTTTAGCTTCGAGAGCATATCTTAATGGATTACTTATTCTAGCCGAAGGGGCTCGGCGGTGGAAATTCGGCCAAAGTGGATGCTATTTAAGGCTGGCCTGAGATCGACGGTCATGTTGGGGTGAGGAGTTTTTGGACTGGATAGTGCCAGCAGAGCTTGATGACCGGGTGATGAGATTGGTACCACGCGCCGATTCTAACCTAGTCAGTGGTGGGAGATGGATTTGTGAGTTATAGTGATACCTCCCGTAGTGGTTGTAGAGCCACCATTGGATTTTGTGCGCATCCAGTATACACCCGACAGAGCCACTGTGGTGGCGGATGCCTGGAGCCGAAGAAGCTATTTGGAGTCGAGTTTGACGGTTCCATAGCTGGCACTGTGTGGGGCATCCTTCTGTGTGCAGGGTTTGAGTTGAGTCCCTGAGGATCCCTTTTGATGAGAGGCTGCGGCTGAGCAATCCACTTAGGTGGTTAAGTGTTGAGAGCGACCGAGTGTGAAACCCCTGCTTGTTTGGGCCCCTTTTCTGTGCAGGTGTTTGTGTGGATGTGTTTCGGGTCGCTTTGGTTGAGCTGGCTCTTGGGTGTGATTTTAGAGCGTGTTACTCAGGCTGTTTGTTCCTTTTCCCCCGCCTTTTGTTGGAGTTTTTGAGGTTTTTCTGCGTCTCAGCTCTGGAGTGTCATGTTTTGGACCCCTCGCCCGTGATTGACTCGTTCCTTTTGGGGTCTGTGAGAGTTTGGAGTACGAGGGACGCCCGTGCGAATTCCGACTCGTGAGGTGAGGGAATTGCGCAATCGGGCTATGTCGTACTGGTTGTTGCTGTTGTTGTTGCTGAGGAGTAATCACGGGGAAGTGATAGGTGACTTGGGAGCTGGAGACGGCGGTGTTGAATTTGACCCCTGGTTTCTGAGACTCCTTGGGAGTTGCTCTAGTTTCGAGGACGAAACTTTCTTTTGTGGGGGAGGATGTGGTGACCCGGACCTTTGCCGGGCTTCTACAGTGTGACCAGCAGCTTCTGGAAGCCTACGTGGCTTGTCGGCGGTGTTCGCGCGCCTATTTGGACACAAGAGATGGACCCTGTGAGCTTTGGTTGGCTGTATTGGCCTTCGGCTGCTTTTGCCGAATTTTAGGAAAGGATTTTGGCCAAACAGAGGGTGGATTTGGGTTCGGTGCGGAAAAAACGCTTGGAAATGGCTTTTTGTTTGCTTAATCTGAGTCCGGATACCCAAGAGCGGGCTCCCGGAAGTTTTGGCAGTTTTTGGGGTTTGCGGGAGCCTCCGGCAAATTATAGGTTTGGAATTTGGCAAAATGGACGTCGTTTTTGGAATCAGCGCGCGAAAACGGTCAAGATGGGCTATTTACTTGATGTTTTTGGGCTGCGGTTACTGTTCATCGCCGGAACAGTGTTTCCGGCGATCGCCGGCGGCGGTTGGCGGCGGCGGCAGCGGCGGAAGGCGGCCGGAGGGGCGCTCGGGCAGGCGGCGTAGCGGCGGCCGCGGGCAGGCGCACAGGGGCGTGGGCAGGCGCGCGGGGGGCGCGGTCAGGTGCGTGGTCCACGCGGCCGTCGTGCACCCGAGGAAGGGACAACGTGGCAGGTTTTCACTGGTCGGTGTTGTGGTCTGGGTTCACGGAGCAGGCCGGTGGTGCACGGTAGATCGGGTGGACACGTGGCGGGAGGTAGTTGGTCCGGTGTGTGCTCCCGGTCCACGCAATCGGTGGAGTCGTTGACCGGGGCAGGTGGCCGTACGGCGGGGCAGGTGGCCGTACGGGCCCGGGTCAGCCGCGACGTGCGCGGTCCACGGCGCGACGTGCGCGGTGCACGGGTGGCCGGGCCACGTGTCGCGTCGCCATGGGCGGGCGCAGGTGCACCGGGTGCAGTGGGGCCCGGGGTGTTAGCGGACTGGGCTGTGTGGTGGACCGGGCCGCACTGTGCGCGCCCGAATCTTGGCGGGCCGGGCCGCACTGTGCGCGCCCGAAACCTGCGGGCTGGGCCGGGCCGCACTGTGCGCGCCCGGAACTTGGGACACATTGGGTATTTCTCCAAATGTTTTTCTCAGCCTATAAATAGGCAGCCCGAGCCCTCTTCTTTGGCTTTTTCCTCTCAGCCCAAGCTTGATCTCCCCGAGCTCCCTTCTTGGAAGATTTTCATCTTCAAGTCCTTGATCTTCCTGCCAAGTTCTGGGATTTTTGGAGGCTCGAATCCCGAGGTTCCCCATTTTACGGCGCGGCGCGACGTTGCTTTCTAGTGTTCTTCTTCGGCGTAGCAGCAGTGTTTTAGCTCCCCTGGGCTACCCCGAGCTCCTTTTTCTGTGATTCTTACGCCGACAGACTCCTAAGAGGTAGGGCTTCATCTTTCGTATTGATCGCGCTTTCCCGTTGCGAGTTTTTGGCACGGATCCCGAGGCAACACTGTGACCCTTTTTCTGTTTGGCTTTGTGGGACAGCATCGAGGTGTTTTGGCCATATCTTTGCGCCCAAGCGTCAGCCGGAAACGAGCTTATACAACTTTTTCATCTACAGATCGCAAGGAACGCGCTCGTATTTTTATTGGATTTTTCTGAGATTTCATCAGAGGTGAGAATCACTGTTTCTCTGTGTACAGTGCTACAGTCTTTTGTGCTGAAATCTTTTGAGTGTACCACCTTGCCGAATTTTTATCTTGACTTACCGAACTCGGATTTGGGCGTGCAAGGTACCGTTGCGAAGCTATCGACGCGAGGATCGCTGTGGTATTTTTCTTGGAATTTTCTGGGCACTTTCTGCAGGTGATAATTTAACAGTTTCGGGACTGTTGTTGTATGGGATTATAAGAGTTATATTTGGGAGCC
Source organism: Tillandsia leiboldiana (assembly GCA_029204045.2). NCBI lineage: Eukaryota > Viridiplantae > Streptophyta > Magnoliopsida > Poales > Bromeliaceae > Tillandsia > Tillandsia leiboldiana. The sequence continues at coordinate 15,323,206 of CM055069.1, forward strand.
TTAGTGTAATTAGTGAGCTTTGTATTGTGCCAGGAGAGTTACGGGTGTGCTGAACTTATTGGAGCAAGGGATTAGAGTTATCTGGTGTTTTCAGCTGTTGGGCTTTGGACAGTCAGCTTTTCAGGTGGGTGCCTTATTCCCGGAACCGGTGGACGGTTCTCTATATTGTTATATGTTAGCATTGCATGCAGGTGTACGGTACAATAACTGAAATTAGTCGGTAAGTTTAACAGTGAGGATTCTATGGAAATTGCAAGTGAATTTCTCATAGTATGACAATGGTATAATCAAATATTCATGTTGGTGATTAGTGGAAGCCCACCTAAGGCAAGGTTACCATATCAGGATTAATTATCATGCCATATTAGCACATAACCTTTTATGAGGCTGGTTTATGCATTGGGATAGGATTATGTAGTTATGTGCAGGTTCTACTCCAAGGAGTGATTATGGATCGAAAATCATGGACAGGTATGGTCATTGCTAATTCTGGCATGAGGTTTATTTTCCTTATTCTTCTTGAGGACAAATGCATGCTTGTATGGACATATGTGTATGGACATATAGTTAGGCCATCTTTTACTGCTGCACTACATTTTGGAACTTGACTTAGGAGAAACCATGTTATTCCTTTCTCCTTCTTGTTAGTCAGGCGGTCTGTGTTGCTCGGGTTCGAGCAGAGGTTTGGGATAGTGTAGCTGGGACCTTCGGGTCAGAGACAGGGTGTGCTTGATGTTGGATCGTGGGTTATTGCGGCAACCGCGGACAGTAGGCGGTTGACCGGATCTTGATTATTTTACCCAATTGTGGGTCGTGGGTTATTGCGGCAACCGCGGACAGTAGGCGGTTGACCGGATCTTGATTATTTTACCCAATTGTGGGTCGTGGGTTATTGCGGTGACCGCGGACTTTGGGCGGTTGACCGGATGTTGACTATTGCATCAGATTGGGTATCAGATTTGTTCTAGTGGATGGTGTTTCCCACTTTTTGAGTACTATTGCGTCAGATCGGGGTTTTGTTAGGGGACGGAGTTTCCCGCTTTGATCATAGTCTTGATCCAGTCCTGCTATTATGAGACAGTGGTTACAGAGATACTTGTGATACTAATGACAGAGTTACTTTACTCGTGTGGGTCGCTCCCCTCGAGTGCCACTCCGGAGTGTGCGACTGGACGGATCGAGGCCAGTCTGTTACTTACTTTTGTGTGCGATCGGACGGTTCGATGCCGATCTATTACTTACCTTGGGATGCGACCGTACCAGCAGAGCAGGCAGTACCAGTGATTACTGGTCTATCGATTGGGTTTATTCAGGCAGATACTTTTTGTTACACTCGTGCCTGGGGGACCGAGTGGAGTCTAGCAGCTGTGTTTAGACCAGTGCTAGTATTGTTGGGAACCGTTCGGGGTTTGACGGTGGTCCCGTGGTCGTTGTGAGTTCTTTGACCATTGTGTGAGAGGTTGAGCATCTTGAGTCTTTCCGTTCTGAGAGAGAGAGGGCATGGATTTGACTATAGCCTGCATTAGCCACTACTCGATAGCGAGTTAGTCCGTTTGGACGCCCTACGTAATTCCTGCCCGTCAGCGGGAGGTGGTTGTAGGTGGGCGCAGGTTTGACTGGACCCGATGTGGCAGTCAGCTCGATTGGGTCGATTGAGCCCCTCGTGTGCGAGTGTTGCATATCTTCATCGGAGTTTCCCCATTTGAGCATTTGGATAGAGGCATGGTAGCTGTAGAGTGTTTCCAGCTTCTTCTTTCAGTTTTACTGCATCGGTTATCTTTTGCCTCTAGTAGTCTTGGTGGGCAGATCGTCGGGCCTAGTGGCGATACCCACTGAGAACTCCCTTATTGCGTAGTTCTCACGCCCGTTGGGGGTTTTCCCCCTTTTGTCCTTTTTCCTCTTTGTTTTGCAGAGTCTTGGCGGGTGTTGCCGTTCTGTGGTTGCTGTGCGTGGTGAGGGAGTAGCGAGCTAGATCCAGACCCATCTTTGGAGGGTGGCGGTACCCCCCTTGGAGGAGATCTTCAGTATAGTCGGTAGAGTGGTATTTATTTCCTCTTTTGAGAGACTGATGTAGTGAGGATATGATGTATTGAGAGCTTGTACACTGATGTTTTATTTGAGTTATCTCCCTGTTGAGCTATGAGTTTTGTACTCGAGGTTATTGTATGATTATCTTTTTGGGAGAGGGACCTTGTTGTTTTATCTTCAGTTGTACAGTGGTTGATTTTATTTCTATAGCAGTTTTATCTTTTAGCTCTGATATCTGTTAGCTGTAGTTCTTTTTGCAGGTAGGACGCTTCGCCTATGCGGGTTTGGCATAGGTGGCGGATCTGTTGGCGAGCCCGGGTCGCAGTTTCGACCCCGGGGCGTGACAATTATCAAAATAATTTCATTGTAGCACAAATCTATGTCGATGACATTGTATTTGGTGCAACAAAAGATAATGATGCTTCTAAATTCGCGGAGACCATGGAAAGCGAATTTGAGATGTCCATGATGGGCGAACTGTCTTATTTTCTTGGATTGCAAATTAAACAAAATGATGAAGGTATTCACTTGAGTCAATCCAAGTATGCACTGGAGTTGGTCAAAAAGTTTGATCTAGAAAATTGTAAAGATTTTCCAACTCCAATGGGAACTAGCCACAAGGGACTTGGAAGTGAATCACATAGTGAGAATGTAGACGAGAAACTGTATAGAAGTATGATTGGAAGTCTACTTTACCTCACGGCTAGTCGCCCGGATATATCCTTTAGTGTTGGGATTTGCGCGAGATATCAATCAGCACCAAAGGAGGTTCACCTGAAAGCGGTGAAACGGATCATCCGGTACATCAAAGGATCAATTAATTTCGGAATTTGGTATCCTATGGGAACAAGTCTGGACATTGTTGGATACTCAGATGCCGATTGGGCAGGATCAGTGGATGATCGGAAAAGCACGAGTGGTGCATGCTTCTATCTTGGCCATTGCCTTGTTGCATGGCACAGTAAAAAGCAGAATTGCATAGCACTCTCGACTGCCGAAGCGGAATACATTTCAGCTGGAAGTTGCTCAACACAACTCATTTGGATGAAAAGCGTATTGAGTGACTTCCGCATTTCAGCATCTTCGGTAACAATTCTTTGTGACAACACAAGTGCAATTAACATTTCTAAAAACCCTGTGTTGCACTCTAGAACAAAACATATTGAACTTAGATATCATTTTCTTAGAGAGCTAGTTGAATCAAATACTCTTCAACTTTCATATATTTCAACTGAAGATCAATTAGCTGACTTTTTAACAAAACCTTTGGATCAAAAACGTTTTATTCATTTGCGAAAAGCAATTGGTATGCTTTCTTTGAAATAAACTTCTTTTTGAAACCTTTGCTTAAAATAGGTTTTGTATTTGTTTTGTTCTATTCAATATCTATGTTTATACATAGGATAGTAATTGAGCATAGATCTTAATTGACTTTAATTGCATCTGTTCCCACATTTAGAAATTTATTATGCTTTTGCCATCATAATATTTCTTTGTTGCAATGATCGTTTATGTTAATTAAATCATCTTCTAAAGTGATCAAAGTCAATTTCTCTCTCAATGATCTCTTGGTATAGTCATTATCTTATTTGACTGTTTAGTCGAGTATGAAATCGAGATCAATTTTTGGTTGAATACTTTATATCTTAAATAATTGATAGCCAATTGAGGGGGAGTCAAAGATAATGTAAAATGCTCAAAAGATGTGGAAAGAGTTACATCCCAATGAGGAGTGTGAAAACTACCACCACATGGAGGAAAGAGCTACCACCTCGGTCGTCCGAGTATTGTGTGCAGCTACCACATGTATACCAAGCATGGTTGTTCAAATTTTTGATTAAGTAAAATGCATGTTGAAATACTTGACTCTGTCAAATTTCAAGGTTGGTATAAGGTGGGATTTTAAAGAAAGATGCTCAAAGAGCCACTCTCTTCAACAGATTGTCTAGAAATATTATCTACCATATTTGGGATTTCAAACATCTATTGATCTTTGTATTTCATTTTCTTTACCGAATTGATTATTTGATAAAGGCATTACTCATAAGATCAAGTTAGATGTAATTGAAGGTGTTCAACTTTAAGGGATTTAATTCTTGTAAATTTTCGTTTCATTTTTGGATATTACTGATAGATTTGGCATAATCTAATTCTTGTTGTGTGAAACGATGCTTTTTGTTTAAAGTTGATACACCTTTGTGCTTACAATCTTTTTCTGGTTTTTCTTGAATTTCTCTGAAATTTTTCTAAAGAAAAAGTTGGGGCCGATCCGGATCGGGCAAGGTGATCCGGATCCCGAACGCAGGTTTTCTCCTGCGGGCTGACGATCCGGATTGGACCTGCCGATCCGGATCCCGAACGCAGTTTTTTCACTGCGGGTAGCCGATCCGGATCGCAAGCTCGGGAGGATCCGGATCGCGGCTAGGTTTTTATAAAGAACAAAAGGGTTTTGATTTCTTTTACTCCAATCTTTTGTTCAAAAGTTTCCAGAGCGCTTCTCTCTAGATTTCATCCTCCTTGGAAGCTTTCTAACTCAAGTTCTTCAGTTCCAAGTAAGTTTTATTGATCAAAATCTCGGTTTTTCACCGTTTTTCTCTTTTCCTCCTCAAACGTACGAAATTCTTGGATCGATTTTGTTTGTGGATGGTTTTTGATCAAATTTCTTTTGAAATAAGAACTCTGGGTTGTTTAGTTTTGATTATATGCTAGGTTTTCTCCTGATTAACGGATTTTTAGGCTTCGATTTCTAAAATTTCGGTTTTAGGGCATATAATAAGGATTTTCGAAAATCATACAATTGATCTATTTTTAAAAGTCCTTTTGCAAAACTAATTTGATTCTTAGTCTCTCTACATGATTATGATTGTTTGGGTACAATTTTTTCAATCTTTGAAAATTAACAATTTTTTCATGTGTTCTTGAGTTGGTCTACTCAGGATTCCCTTTCTCAAGAAACCATTAGCAATGGTGATCACTTGGATTGTTTTTCTACTTGCGGCTATGGTTCATACGAGAGACACCGTCAAGCCCAAGAGGGCTAAGAAGGCTAAGAAAGCGAAGAAGGCTAAAGATGATTCCGATACAGAATCTGAAACGGAATCAATTGATTGGGATGAACTGCAAGTTGAAGCAACGACTGTTCCGACTGCTTCAAAGGGAAAAGCACCTGCGGAAACATCGAAGGCTCCGCCTACTGCTGCTGAAAAAGGCAACGCTCCAATGGAAGAAACTTCTGGGAAGACAAGAAGAAAAAGTGTTGCTCGCAAGAGAGAAAGTGCTCGAGGAATTACCATTGAGCAACCAGCTGTTAGCGAACCATCCCCACAAGACTTTGTCAGCTCAGACAGGATAAAGGATTTTGAGAACAGAGAATGCATTGGCGAAAGGCATGTTGATGTCAAAGCCTTGAAAGAGCGTTCTCGGGCATTTGGGATTTTATTTGACCAGATAGGTCTTGCCCCCATTTGCGACTTCCCGGAGACCACTGGGTATTGTCTTCACTCAGTGAGGATGTTTTATCAGAATGCCTGCTATCTAGTTGATCAGGAAAGCGGGCGTCGGGCTTTTCAGACATTAGTCAAGAATGTCAGAATAAAAGTAACGCCACAGCTAATAGGAGAGGTATTAAGGATGGACGCCCGAGCCGATGGCTCCCATTACTTGAAGAATCAATCCTTCAACACCGACTCCTGGAGAGTGGTAGTTGATGGACTCTGTGCTCCAAACACTCGGTCGACAGGAAACTCAGTTTTCTCGAAAGAACTACGACCAGAGTACCGCATCTTAAACTTCATTGCTTGTTATAATATCACCCCAAACATGAACACAAAGGTTCTTCGGTGGGAAAGGATGATATTCCTCTATCTTCTGGGAAACTCCACAGCAGCAATGGGAGCTAACTTAAGCATTCCCTACGTCATCTGGTCAAGGATGGCACGATATGTGGAGCAAGCTCATCCGTCAGAGAGACTACCTTATCCTATGATCATCATGCGCATTCTTCGAAAATTTAAAGCTGACACAAATGCGAGTTCCTATATGCACAGTCTAGGAACGATCAATGATACAACAATTGTGAAGTCTCTTTCGACGAAGCCAGATGAACCTTTCATCTCCCCTCAACGACTACAAGCACAATAGCAACGAGAACAACGACAACAACAACAAGCGACAACCTCGGCAACGGCAGCAATTCCTCCAGCGACAACCTCGGCACCACCAGCACAGCAGGCACCTCCGTCCACTTCTGACGATGATGCGTCGGTGAGCTCAATCTTTAGGAACAACAGCGACTCTCAGACGAGCAAGAACGCATGGCTATTGATGTCGCTGAAATGAAAGAGGACATGAAAGAATTTAAGAAGGAACAAGCTTCTATAAACAAACGGATCAAGAAAATGTTTCAGAAGCTTGGTTGTATCAGCTCTGACGACTCTGCATAAAGTTTTTTTTTTCTAATCTTTCTTTTGCAGGTTTATAAGTTTTTGTTCTTATCCAGTTCTCAGGTTTTTCTTTATTCTGATCTATTTAACTCTCCTTCAATTTATTGATTTTGGCTTTGTTTTGTGACAAAAAGGGGGAGAGAGTTAGAGAGAACTTTGAACAATGTTGACTGCATGAAACATCAAGGTAAGTGAACAATGTTTGATATGAAAACTGGATGAACATCAAGGTAAGTATTACTCCAACTTCCATTCTCAACTTGAGGTTTTTCAGCTGTATGAATGCATGCCTCGACTAACTATTTGCTAACTATTTGGGCATGTAATATAACTAACAAGTTGATGTTCACTAACAAGTTTGTGACACTTGGTTTTTGATTGCATAGAAGATATGTTGGTTCTTAACTCTGATCAATTACATATCTATATATATATAAGTTTGTCACAAACATGTTCATGACATTTGGTTTTTACGTGCAAAGAAGATATGTTGGTGTTTTTTAACTATGATCAGTTTACATATCTGAATATAAATGTCATGATAAGTATAAATGAGTTTAAACTTCATCTCTGTTTGTGGTTTTTGAATGATACAAAATTCTTGAGGTATCTAACGATTTCTTTTGTCAAGAATGATTTCTTTTTGCAGAGAGTACAGATGTCTAAGTCTAGAGTCTGTTTTAGGAGTTTAACTCATGTATTGTATTTTGGATCTCCATTGTAAATTTTTGTTGTATGGTGATAGCAACAAAAATATCTTTTTGAATTTTCTTTAGTGGATCTGTGACTATACCAAGAGATCATTGAAATGTATTCCGCTTCGGCAGTCGAGAGTGCTATGCAATTCTGCTTTTTACTGTGCCATGCAACAAGGCAATGGCCAAGATAGAAGCATGCACCACTCGTGCTTTTCCGATCATCCACTGATCCTGCCCAATCGGCATCTGAGTATCCAACAATGTCCAGACTTGTTCCCATAGGATACCAAATTCCGAAATTAATTGATCCTTTGATGTACCGGATGATCCGTTTCACCGCTTTCAGGTGAACCTCCTTTGGTGCTGATTGATATCTCGCGCAAATCCCAACACTAAAGGATATATCCGGGCGACTAGCCGTGAGGTAAAGTAGACTTCCAATCATACTTCTATACAGTTTCTCGTCTACATTCTCACTATGTGATTCACTTCCAAGTCCCTTGTGGCTAGTTCGCATTGGAGTTGGAAAATCTTTACAATTTTCTAGATCAAACTTTTTGACCAACTCCAGTGCATACTTGGATTGACTCAAGTGAATACCTTCATCATTTTGTTTAATTTGCAATCCAAGAAAATAAGACAGTTCGCCCATCATGGACATCTCAAATTCGCTTTCCATGGTCTCCGCGAATTTAGAAGCATCATTATCTTTTGTTGCACCAAATACAATGTCATCGACATAGATTTGTGCTACAATGAAATTATTTTGATAATGCTTCACAAAGAGAGTCCTGTCAGCTCCCCCTCGAGTATAGCCCTTCTCCAAAAGGTGCTTTGTTAACCTTTCGTACCATGCTCGCGGTGCTTGTTTCAGACCGTAAAGAGCCTTTTTCAAACGAAAAACATGGTTAGGTTGTTTATGATCTACAAAACCTTTCGGTTGAGCTACATAAACTTCCTCATTTAAAAACCCATTTAGAAATGCGCTCTTGACGTCCATTTGAAATAATTTGATTTTAAAATGACAAGCAATAGCAAACAATATACGAATGGACTCGAGTCTAGCTACAGGGGCGAAAGTTTCGTCAAAGTCTATACCTTCTACTTGAGAGTAGCCTTGAGCAACTAGTCGTGCCTTGTTCCTGATGATAGTACCATCTTCATCTTTCTTGTTCTTGAAGATCCATTTGGTACCTATCACATTATGTTGCTTTGGAGGCTTCGTTAATTCCCAGACTTTGTTTCGCTCAAATTGATGAAGCTCTTCCTGCATTGCTTTAATCCAGTAGTCATCCTGAAGAGCTTCATCTATTGTCTTTGGTTCGATTAAAGATACGTAGCAAGCAAATCCCCAAACCAACTGCCTTCGAGTTCTAACTCCTTCTTGTGGATCTCCAATGATGTTCGATTCCGGATGATCCTTGGAGATTCGTAGCGTTTGTTGAAACGGAGTACTCGGAGGTACACGAGATGATTCCTGCACATCAGATAAACTAGAAGAACCATTAGATGCATCATTAATATTGGAAGTATTATTATGAGAAGATGCACTAGCAGGAGAATCATCATCTAGAGAGATATCGAGGGTAGATTTTTCTGATTCAAAATGAGAAGCTTCATCTACTTTAACATTTATAGATTCTACGATCGTCTTAGATTCAATGTTAAATACTCGATATGCTCTGCTATTCGTAGAATAACCCAAAAAGATCCCTTCATCACTTCGAGAGTCGAACTTTCCAAGATTTTCACGGTCACGTAAGATGTAACATCGACTCCCGAAGATACGAAAGTACTTGATATCCGGTTTTCTACTAAACCACAGCTCATATGGTGTATTCAAGGTTCCTGGGCGCAAATACACTCTGTTAATGACATAGACAGCGGTGTTCACAGCTTCAGCCCAAAAATGTAGCGGTAATTTCCGGCTATGAAGCATCACACGCGCCATCTCTTGAACAACCCTGTTTTTGCGCTCAACAACACCATTCTGCTGAGGTGTATAGGATGCCGAGAATTCATGTTTAATGCCATTTGAAGTACAAAAGTCAATGAATTTTGAATTTATGAATTCTCCACCCCTATCACTTCTAACACGAATGATCTTTTCATTCTTTTCAATCATAATACGATGGCAAATCTCATGAAAAGAGTCAAACGTATCAGCTTTCTCTCTCAGAAATGCTACCCAAGAAAACCGAGAGAAATCATCAACCAATAAGAAAATATACCATTTACCTCCCAAAGATGGTAGACGAGTTGGCCAAAAGAAAAAGAAGAAAAGAAAATAGTCTACATAAACTATACAAGATTTAATCGTAGAACGATTAAAGACAAGGAGGGGTTTCACCTTTGCATACCCAAACCTTTTGAGTTTTGGAGTATGTTGGTAAAGGTTGAGAGATTCTCCTTGAAGACGACGTCTTGTATGATTGATCTTTTTCTTTTGTCATCGTCTTGTTTGAGGTGCTACCAATGTTCTTTTCTTTTGAAAAATCCTTCCTTGAATTCCGGGAAGTGAGCTTATTGGTAGCAATTGCAAGATGTGGTTGATTTGTTCTTTGAGCTCCAATCTCGCAATTTCTTTCGATGTGCCCTGCAAAATTACAACGAAAACATACCTTTGAGCTTGACGATTCCGAAGAGGATGAGGTAGGTTTGTTGTTGTTGTTTGTCTTGAATTCCGGTGTCGGAGGAGGAGATACCGACTGAGGCACAAAGACTGTCCCACTCGAACTTGGACTGTTTCCAGTTTGAGTGTACCCGAGGCCGAACCGATTTGTTTGACCAAGACCAAGGAGTTTATCCAACTTACTCCTTCCTAAAGAGAATTGCTGTAAGTCATCCTTGAGTTGGAGAATGGTCTCTGTCATTTCCCGTCTTTCCTGTCGGCCCTCGCCATAGAGCTTCAAGAAGTAGTTTGCTTTGTTCACCATATCTATATAGTTCTTCTCGAGCTGCTCATTGGACTCTTGAAGGGAAACATTTGCTTTTATCAAACTATCCCTTTCCACTTCAAGATCGGTCGAGAGAGAAGTTACCCTTTTTACTTCTTCTTCGAGATCCTGCAATCTCCCTCTCAACCCCTTGTTTTGCTTAGCCGGTTTCTTTAAATCCTGTAAAGATCTGTTATAGGCTAGAGCAAACTCTTCACCTTCCGAATCATCCGATTCATTGTCCATTGCATTCTTTTCAACAGTGGAGTTGGACAATGATTCAGACGTACTTGCCATAAAGCACATGAATGGTGAAGATGTGGACGCGTGGAATGCCGTGGAGCTCTTTTCTTCATCACTTGAAGACGACTCATTTGACGTTGAGTTGTCATCCCAAGTGACGACTTGCATCGCCTTCTTCTTTGCCGGATACTTGTTAGGACACTCCGTTGCAATGTGGCCGTAGCCTCGACATTTGAAGCATTGCAGTTGTCCTTCTGAACTTTTCTTATCCTTTGAGAAGTTCTCCTGCTTTCTTGACTTGTGACTTGGAGTACCCTTGCCTTTGTTCCACTTTCCGAAGGATAGAGATTTGCTTGAATTACCCCTTCGAAAGTTGCGGCGAAAATTCCTTGTCAAGAGAGCGAGCTGCTTCTCAAATTCCTCAATAGAAAGGTTCTCGTCATCGTCCGAGGAGGATGTATCCGCGTCTTCTTCCTTAGTTGTTTTCAACGCATAACCTGAAGACTTAGAAGTGGATGCTTTTCCAGAAGAATTGTTAGTATTAAAAGTCATTTCATAAGTTTGTAATGAACCAACTAATTCCTCTACACGTATTTCGTCCGGGTGTTTAATAGTTTCAATGGCAGTAACCTTTGGGCGAAATCGTTCAGGAAGAGTTCTTAAGATTTTTCTTACAATCTTAAATTCTGGAATCTTCTCTCCCAGATTAGCACATGAGTTTACGATGTCTTGCAATCGTGTATAGTAGTCCGTGAAAGATTCATTTTCTGCCATCAAGATAGAGTCAAACTTGCTCGTAAGCATCTGCAGTTTCTGAATCTTCACGAGGTTAGTTCCCTCATGTGTAACCTGGAGAACATCCCAGATTTCTTTCGCAGTCTCACATGCCGAGACGCGAGAGAATTCAGTTTGAGATAAGGCATTAAAAATAGCATTAATTCCCTTGCCATTGTAAGAAGATAACTCAAACTCTTCCTTGGTCCATTTCGACCTAGGTTTTAAGGTGTGAACATCAGAGATAAGTTCAGTTGGATTAGTCCATCCTGATTCAATTGAATGCCACACCCTTTCGTCGATGGAAGATAAAAAGGCTTTCATCCGTACTTTCCAGTATGCATAATTTGTTCCATCAAAGAAAGGGGGTCGATTGATGTTTCCACCTTCAACCATTGTTCACAACCCTATTCCCGCTCTGATACCACTTGTTGGGTCGTAAATAATACGGATCTAAATAGGGGAAGAAACACCTAGAGGGGGGTGAATAGGTGTAAACGTATAAACACTCAAAAATCGTTGCGATAAAAACCCAATGCGGAAATGAAAATAACTCGCAAGATTTTTACGTGGAAAACTCCATCACCGGAGTAAAAAACCACGGGACCGATAACACGGCAGAAATCCACTAGAATTAAAACACGTACAAGGTGATTTACCGTACACACTTACGACTCAACCTTTTCCATACGCTCCTAGAGGATCTTCTCCGCTCGCTCTAGACGCTTCTCGAATCCACGATCTGCGCCCAACGCCGAATCCACGGCGTCCAACGTCGAATCCACGACGTCCGACCGAATCCACGGTCTTCACCCAATAGCACCCTTCGAATCCACGAACGTGCCTCGCTCCGAATCCACGAGAGCGAATGAACCTTGAATCCACAAGGACACGCGAATCCACGCACCGATTTTGGGGTAATCGTTGTTTTTTGGGTGGTGATGATCCGCCGAATACTTAGATCAAAGATAGATCGGAAATACCATCTAAGTATTCATTAGTTTGATTCAACTCAAGATGTGAGTATGAAAACCTAGAATCAAACTAATCAATATAGATGAAGAAACATAGAGTATTCTCTAATGATTTCCTTTCTTCTCTATATGTGGATCTATAGCCGTATAAGATGATATATGAAAATGACGGCTATGTGGATTGACCCTAGAAAGAAAGACATAGGGTCTATTTATAGGTTAGAAACCCTAGGAAGGAGATAAGAATCAAAAACCTGCCATTTCTGGATTTTTACGGACGGCGATCCGGATCGTGATAACTGAGATCCGGATCGTCATAACGAAACAGCCAATTCCAGAAAAACGAAGGTTCGGGATCCGGATCATGTGACTACGATCCGGATCGTTCATACAGTTCACCAAACATCAACGTTCGGGATCCGGATTGCGAAGCAAGATCCGGATCGTTCAAGGTAGATGGTAAACTCAACGTTCGGGATCCGGATCAAGAGACTACGATCCGGATTGCGACGATGTATGAACGAATCACCTTCGGGATCCGGATCGAACAGCCTGATCCGGATCCTGAACATGTCCCAAGTCCAGTTTTTGATTTTTATGCAATGACAGATTCTTCCAAGTGTTTCTACACTACAAGAAGTATTCGGATCACACAAATTCTTTAGTTAAACATACCTGATCCTTTTGAATTCTTCTTTCTTGAGATTGAGTTAAATGATCCAACTTTCTTCACCTTCAATCTTCAGGACTTGAAACTTTCACGAAACTATGCCAACTCAAATTCCGTAACAATATACCACTTGTTGGGTCGTAAATAATACGGATCTAAATAGGGGAAGAAACACCTAGAGGGGGGTGAATAGGTGTAAACGTATAAACACTCAAAAATCGTTGCGATAAAAACCCAATGCGGAAATGAAAATAACTCGCAAGATTTTTACGTGGAAAACTCCATCACCGGAGTAAAAAACCACGGGACCGATAACACGGCAGAAATCCACTAGAATTAAAACACGTACAAGGTGATTTACCGTACACACTTACGACTCAACCTTTTCCATACGCTCCTAGAGGATCTTCTCCGCTCGCTCCAGACGCTTCTCGAATCCACGATCTGCGCCCAACGCCGAATCCACGGCGTCCAACGTCGAATCCACGACGTCCGACCGAATCCACGGTCTTCACCCAATAGCACCCTTCGAATCCACGAACGTGCCTCGCTCCGAATCCACGAGAGCGATTGAACCTTGAATCCACAAGGACACGCGAATCCACGCGCCGATTTTGGGGTAATCGTTGTTTTTTGGGTGGTGATGATCCGCCGAATACTTAGATCAAAGATAGATCGGAAATACCATCTAAGTATTCATTAGTTTGATTCAACTCAAGATGTGAGTATGAAAACCTAGAATCAAACTAATCAATATAGATGAAGAAACATAGAGTATTCTCTAATGATTTCCTTTCTTCTCTATATGTGGATCTATAGCCGTATAAGATGATATATGAAAATGACGGCTATGTGGATTGACCCTAGAAAGAAAGACATAGGGTCTATTTATAGGTTAGAAACCCTAGGAAGGAGATAAGAATCAAAAACCTGCCATTTCTGGATTTTTACGGACGGCGATCCGGATCGTGATAACTGAGATCCGGATCGTCATAACGAAACAGCCAATTCCAGAAAAACGAAGGTTCGGGATCCGGATCATGTGACTACGATCCGGATCGTTCATACAGTTCACCAAACATCAACGTTCGGGATCCGGATTGCGAAGCAAGATCCGGATCGTTCAAGGTAGATGGTAAACTCAACGTTCGGGATCCGGATCAAGAGACTACGATCCGGATTGCGACGATGTATGAACGAACCACCTTCGGGATCCGGATCGAACAGCCTGATCCGGATCCTGAACATGTCCCAAGTCCAGTTTTTGATTTTTATGCAATGACAGATTCTTCCAAGTGTTTCTACACTACAAGAAGTATTCGGATCACACAAATTCTTTAGTTAAACATACCTGATCCTTTTGAATTCTTCTTTCTTGAGATTGAGTTAAATGATCCAACTTTCTTCACCTTCAATCTTCAGGACTTGAAACTTTCACGAAACTATGCCAACTCAAATTCCGTAACAATCTCCCCCTTTGGCGGTTTCGTGACAAAACACAGATCCACTAAAGAAAATTCAAAAAGATATTTTTGTTGCTATCACCATACAACAAAAATTTACAATGGAGATCCAAAATACAATACATGAGTTAAACTCCTAAAACAGACTCTAGACTTAGACATCTGTACTCTCTGCAAAAAGAAATCATTCTTGACAAAAGAAATCGTTAGATACCTCAAGAATTTTGTATGATTCAAAAACCACAAACAGAGATGAAGTTTAAACTCACTTATACTTACCATGACATTTATATTCAGATATGTAAACTGATCATAGTTAAAAAACACCAACATATCTTCTTTGCACGTAAAAACCAAATGTCATGAACATGTTTGTGACAAACTTATATATATATAGATATGTAATTGATCAGAGTTAAGAACCAACATATCTTCTATGCAATCAAAAACCAAGTGTCACAAACTTGTTAGTGAACATCAACTTGTTAGTTATATTACATGCCCAAATAGTTAGCAAATAGTTAGTCGAGGCATGCATTCATACAGCTGAAAAACCTCAAGTTGAGAATGGAAGTTGGAGTAATACTTACCTTGATGTTCATCCAGTTTTCATATCAAACATTGTTCACTTACCTTGATGTTTCATGCAGTCAACATTGTTCATCAACATTGTTCAAAGTTCTCTCTAACTCTCTCCCCCTTTTTGTCACAAAACAAAGCCAAAATGTAGTTAAGACTACGAAATGTGAGGAGAGTAAACAGTTCCAATAAAATGTAAAACCTGAGAACTAAGCTAACGTAAGTATAAAACTAAATCCTAAAATCGTAATCCTGCACAAAAGGAAAGGAAGGTGCAGTTCAGTCGGAGGAGTCTGAGCTGGTACAACTCAGCTTGCTCAAAATCCCTTTAAGCATTGTCGAAATAGTTGAACACTTCTTCTTGATCTTCTTGTGATCAGAGGAAATCTGCTGAAGTTCTTTCGATGTCCTCTCTTGTGCAGCCGAGAGTCTTTGTTGTTCCTGGCGAAGCGATTCCAATACAACAGCGTCTGTACCCTGTCTTTTCGAGTGTGATGGATGCTGTCTAGAAGCAGATGGTGCATCCAATCCCTTAACCCATGGAGATTCAGTTTGTAGAACCCCAGAGAGTGAGCGAGCTCTAGTAAGAGGCCCACTATGATAACTTTCACTTCTTAAGACATTCTTTCGTCTTCTATATTGCTTAGTTGTTGATGCAGATTTCATAAGCCTTTTGCCTTTGACAAATTTCCTGTTTTGCTCATCAATCTTCTGTTGAACATCTTTGAAGAATTCATCCCATTCTTCAGTATCGTACTCTGAGCTGTCCTCCCTGCCTTCGGTTGTCTTATCTCCTGTTGAAATATCTGGTTCCTCTTTTTCAGATGTACTCTTGTGCACCATTGTGACTAGTAACAGGAGTAACCAAGAGAGTGACAATGATCAAAGTGCTTGAGTTAAGAAGGTGTCCTGTGAAAACCAACTCAAACACACAAAAATTCTTAGTTTTCAAAAATTGAAAAAATTGTACCCAAACAATCATAATCATGTAGAGAGACTAAGAATCAAATTAGTTTTGCAAAAGGACTTTTAAAGATAGATCAATTGCATGATTTTCGAAAATCCTTATTATATGCCCTAAAACCGAATTTTTAGAAATCGAAGCCTAAAAATCCGTTAATCAGGAGAAAACCTAGCATATAATCAAAACTAAACAACCCAGAGTTCTTATTTCAAAAGAAATTTGATCAAAAACCATCCACAAACAAAATCGATCCAAGAATTTCGTACGTTTGAGGAGGAAAAGAGAAAAACGGTGAAAAACCGAGATTTTGATCAATAAAACTTACTTGGAACTGAAGAACTTGAGTTAGAAAGCTTCCAAGGAGGATGAAATCTAGAGAGAAGCGCTCTGGAAACTTTTGAACAAAAGATTGGAGTAAAAGAAATCAAAACCCTTTTGTTCTTTATAAAAACCTAGCCGCGATCCGGATCCTCCCGAGCTTGCGATCCGGATCGGCTACCCGCAGTGAAAAAGCTGCGTTCGGGATCCGGATCGGCAGGTCCAATCCGGATCGTCAGCCCGCAGGAGAAAACCTGCGTTCGGGATCCGGATCACCTTGCCCGATCCGGATCGGCCCCAACTTTTTCTTTAGAAAAATTTCAGAGAAATTCAAGAAAAACCAGAAAAAGATTGTAAGCACAAAGGGATTAACCAAGAGATCATTGTATATCTTAATTCAATGGCATCGACGAAATTTGAAAACTTAGCCTCTATCTTCCAAGATCTCTGATACCACTTGTAGAGTTATTATGGATCCACAAGGATCTAAATAGGTACTATCAAACAACTAGAGGGGGGGTGAATAGGTGTAATACTTATAAAACCAAATCTCAGTGCAAAATAAAAACCAATGCGGAAAATAAAAACAACACACCGAGATTTACGTGGAAACTCCAATCCAGGAGAAAAACCACGGGACCAACACGCAATAACAATCCACTAAGAATAGAAGAATAACAAGGTGATTACCGACTCCACGGACTCAAACCCCTCCTTCAGCTTCTTCAGACCTTGCGCTGACCGGTTGGATATCCACGCAATAACAATCCCTAAGAAAATAAGAATAACAAGGTGATTACCGTCTCCACGGATTTAACCCCTCCTTCAATTTCTTGGACCTCGCGCTCCACCGTTTTGCCCGTCCACTGCTCACGTTCGAATCCACGAACGCACGCTTCGAATCCACGAAACGCCTTTAGCACACCGAATCCACGATGCCACGTCGAATCCACGACGCAAACTCAGTCGATAAGAATATTGACTTCGATGGTGATCCTTTGCTTAGATTATCAATGAAGAACCGTAGAAGAAATCTCTAAGAAAAGATTAGATCAATTCGACAAAAGATATGTTCTTGAAAGAACCATCGAATTGACCTAAAAGAGGCTATAAAGAAGAACGATGAAAACCTAGCCTCTAGGGTTGCTCTCAAGAGTTTTATAAAAAGATCGGCCGTAGCTCCCACGTTTTTGAGAAACCCTAAGTGTCTATTTATAGTTTAGAAACCTTTGGAAAGAGATAAGAATCAAAAACATACCTTATCTGGAAATTTTCAGGACGGCGATCCGGATCGGATTTACTGCGATCCGGATCGTCGTAACGAGATTGACGATTCCAGAAAACCAAGGGTTCGGGATCCGGATTGCAAGGTCCGATCCGGATCGTTCATGCAATTCAGCAAAGTCCCATGTTCGGGATCCGGATCGGAATGGCCTAGGATCCGGATTGAAATTGCCAATGAACAAGTACCCTTCGGGATCCGGATTGCAAGATCTGATCCGGATCCTGAACATGTCCCATGTCCAGTTTTTGATTTTTATGCAAATAAAAGTTCATCCAAGTGTTTCTACACTATAAGAAAGTATTCGGATCACCACAATTATTTAGTTAAACATACCTGATCCTCTTGAATACTTTCTTCTTGAGATTGATGTAACTGATCCACAATTCTTCAACTTCAATCTTCAAGACTCAAGACACTGAGTGTCAACTTGAGCTCTTGTTGAGTCTTCTCTAAGTCTTTGATTGCTGATTGACAATTTGATCCCTTTAAGACTCCGACTCAACTCACTGACTTGACTCACGAAATATGCCAACACCAAAATGCCGTAACAATCTCCCCCTTTGGCAATTTCGTGACAAAACCCAAAAATACATAAAAGCGCTCAAGTCACTCATCTTAAACCAAAAAGTCGAAATTCAATGTTATCACCAAAACATTGATTTTCTTTGCGTGAAAGATCCAATAAATACAAAATTACATTTGAACCAAACAGTCCTAGAACATACTCTATGACTTAGGACTTGGAGTCTTAAAGTGATGTAATTCCTACAAAACAAAACTCCAAACGAAATCAAACGTTAGTCGTTAGAAATTACAATCCTACATTTGATCCGTCTTCCTTTTGGTTCTTTTGTTTTTCTGCTCTTTCAATTTTTTCTTTGTCTCCCCCTATCTTGAGCATCTCTGTTCTCCCCCTTTGTGATACGATCATCATTTTCCGTTCTCCCCCATTTTTCCATTTTCGTTTCGTTTATCCTCTCTTGATGATCTTATCTCCGTCATTTCTCTTCTCCCCCTTTTTGTCACAAATTGTCAAACAGTGAACATACTAGACAAAAGGAAATTACAAACAAAATTAGTTCATGGAGAAAGAGAGATAAAAGCTCAGTTCTGGTATATAACAAAAATGCATATTTCGTACCGGTACCAGAAAGCAAAAATCAAATAATTTCTTGAAACAAATCCAGATTTTGAAATAATTGAATTACCGATTTGTATTCCATCAAGAAAACAATTTAAGTGCTTGAAAATAATATGAGATCACATAGATGTCATTCAATCCAATTAATTTTACAAAAATTAAAAAGATTTACTCCGAAATCATGAAAAATAAAGGTAAAACATTATAAACCGTTTTTCATGTTATATTCATCAAACACAAGTCATCAAAAATAATCTTGAGATCCAAAGTCTATCAAGATGTAACGGATGTACAAAGATGACTTACAGAGATTTCCAAATGACATCAATTTGATTTCTTACCCTTTCAAATTTGAGATAAGCACTAAAATACCTAAGGGAGGCTCTTTGAGCATCTTTCAACTATCCCACCTTATACCAACCAGTAGATTATTCAAAATATAAGAGCTTTGCATATAAATCTCCAAATGCTTCAACTAAAGATTTTCTCATAAAATACTATCAAGCATCCATAACATGTGGTAGCTTCACACACAAACCGGACGACCGGGGTGGCAGCTCTTTCCAGCATGTGGTGGTAGTTTTCACACTCCTTTCGGATGTAACTCTTTCCACATCTTTTGCAAATTATTTCAATACCCTTGTAAGAATGTGTGAGGACCTGGATCCCCACGACGAGATTACTGGATCATCTACAGCTCCCTGAGGCCTATGTGGCGTGTTGGTGGGATTTGTGCCCCAATTGGACATTAGTGTTGGGCTCAGTGTGTTAAATGGATCACGTGGGTGATTGGCGGACCCCGTCGGAGTTCCAGAAGTGGTTTCGCGCGCCAAGGATATTTAAATTGGACTCAGTGCGAAGTTTGGACCAAGGATTACCTTTCCGGATGCCTTCGGCAAATTTTGGAGTTGGAATTTGGCGAAATGGACATCAAATTCGGATTCAGCGCGCGAAAACGGTTAAAACGGACTACCCACTTGTCATTTTTGAGCTTCGGGTACTGTTCACGCCGGAACAGTGTTTCCGGCGGCGGCGGCAGCGGCGGAGCGGCCGCAGACAGCGCGGCGGACGGTGGCGCGGGCCGCCCGGTCCACGCGGCAGGCGTGCGCCGGGGGCGGGACGCGTGGCGGCTCGGGAGTGGGCCGGTCCGCGGGGCGCGGTCTACGGGGGAGTGCGGGGCGCACGGTGGACCGGGGGTGACACGTGGCATCACCCTAGAGGTGGGTTCACGGCTGTTGGTCTACGCAGTTTTCGGGATGGCTCATGGTTTACGGTGCACCGGGCTTGGACACGTGGCAGGTTGGCATTGGTTCGGTCCACATGATTGCGTGCACCGGGTTCACTAGGCAGAGGCTTGACACGTGGCATTCTCCTATTGGTGGGGCTACTGTGCGCGGCAGGGTGGCAGGCGGCGGCGTCAGGCGCGGTCGGGCGGCTTCCCGCGCTTGGGGAGGACACGTGTCGGCGTCTGGGGGCGCCACGTGTCGCGCGGGGAGCGGCTGGTGTTGCTGTCGCCTGTTTGGCGGATGACGTGGAGGCCCAGGGGACTTCCGGGCTGCTACAGTGCGCGCCTTTGGGGATTTTCGGGCTGCTACAGTACGCGCCCGAAAGTGGCATGCGCCCGGAAATGGGGACATGGCCGGTATTTTCCCAATTGTTTCTGCAGCCTATAAATAGCGATCCGAGCTCTCTTCTTCTCCCTTTTTCCACCATTTCCGAGCCTCTTCTCGCCGGGGTGCCTTCAGCAAAGTTGATCCTCGTGTTTGGCTGCATCTTTCTGCAAAGTTTTGGGATTTTTGGTGGCACGCATCCCGAGGTTACCATTTTTACGGCGCGGCGCGACGCTCGTTCGTTTGTGTTCTTCTTCGTCGCATTTCGGTGCGAGGACTCCCCCGGCTTACTCCGACCTCCGAATGAGGCGATTCTTGCGCCGTTGGCTTCACGACTGGTAGGGCTATGTTTCCCATGTTTACTGGTTTTTCCCATTCCGAGTTTTTCATGGGTCTTTCGGATCATCTTGTAACCCCTTTTTCTGGGCGGAGTTTTGGGACAGCGGTGCGGTATTTTGGCGATATCTTCGCGCACAGGCATCGGATTGGGGCGATTCAAGAGGCGATTTGCATCTACACATCACGAGGAATATGCCCAAATTTTCTTGGAATTTTCTGAATATTTCTCGAAGGTGAAGATTATTTGTGAACAGTAATTGTTGCTACAGTTTTTGAGTGTAGTTTGATTCGGGGTGGTTCCCTTGTCCGAATTGTTTCTCCGTGTAGGAAGCTCGGAATTGGACGTGCATGTACTCGTTTCGAAGGTATCGACGCGAGGATTACTGTGGTATTTTTATTGGATTTTTCTGGGCACTTGCAGCAGGTGAAGTATGCGCGGCTTTGGGACTGATTTTCAGATGGTGTATGTTTGGTTAATTTTGGGATTAAAAGTGTAATGTTAAGCCTTATTGTTGTACTCAGGGGTGTTTTCAGCTGTTTGAAGCCGAGGCTTTCGCGACTTGTACCGTGGGTGTTATGTTGGCAGATTTTGGACCGCGGGCGTCTACCCTCTTCACCGACTCCAGGTTTGCCTTGGATTGAGCACTTCAGGTGGGTAAGCTTAATTTAGTAACTGTATAAGGTTTTTATATCATGGTGAATGTAAATGCACATGTGGGGTTATCATCCCTCTATGATTGATAACAGGCGGATTTGATGTGCAACCGATATGAGCGAGAGGTAAGCAAGGAATGGCCCACTTGGGTGAGATTGGTATACCATAGTAGGAATGTTTTAGCATGCTTTACTATTATATGCTTCACCCACTTTTATTATTTCTGAGAACAAAGCATGCGTGCATGGACATGTAGTTAGGCCATCTTCTACCGCTGCACTACTTTTGGAACTGGACTTAGGAGAAACCATGTTATCCTTTTCTCCTTCTTTGTTAGTCAGGTGGTCTGTGTTGCTCAGGTTCGAGCAGGGGTTCTGGGTAGTGTAGTTGGGACTTGGTGTCTGGGACAGGTTGGATTAGTTGTGGGGCTTTGCGGCAACCGCGGATATTGGGCGGTTGACCGGATATTTATTTATGCACCAGATTGGGTATCCGATTTCTCTAGTGGATGGGTTTTCCCACTTTGATCAGAGTCATGATCCAGTCCTGCTGATTGAGATACTTTACTCGTGTGGGTCGCTCCCCTCGAGTGCCACTCCGGAGTGCGCGGCAGACAGACTTTGAGTCCTTGAGACTCCTTTGCTTCGGTGTTATGCGTAGGCTGGCATACCCGTCGCGGCAGGCAGAGCAGGCAGTACCAGTGTCTACTGGTGGCATTAGATTGGGCTGATTTCTGGCTTTTGCTTTTTAGTTGCGCTCGTGTCAGGGGGACCGAGTGGAGTCTAGTGGCGGTGTTTGGACCAGTGCTAGTGTGGTTGGGAACCGTTTTGGGGTACGGTGGTCCCAAGGTCATTGTGAGTTGTTGACCGTTGTAGGGCAGGCAGGCAGGCATAGCAGGTATAGGCAGGCAGAGCAGGCATAGGCAGGCAGGGTAGGCATAGTAGGCAGGCAGGCAGGGCAGGCATAGTAGGCAGGCAGGCATGGCAGGCATAGTAGGCATAGGCAGGCAGAGCAGGCATGGCAGGCTTGGCAGGCATAGGCATGCAGAGCAGGCATGGCAGGCTTAGCAGGTATAGCAGGCAGGCAGAGCAGGCATGGCAGGCTTGGCAGGCATAGGCATGCAGAGCAGGCATGGCAGGCGTAGCAGGCATGGCAGTCACAGCAAGCTTAGTGGTTTGTTAGCTGTTGAGAGGGTCCAGCTTCTTTTTATCAGTCTTTACGGCTTTGGTTAGTTTTTGGTCTTTTGAGGACTTGGTGGGCAGACCGTCGGTCTTGGCGGTGGTACCCACTGAGAACTCCCTCCTTTGGTGTAGTTCTCACACCCTTTGGGGGTTTTTTCCCCTTTTTTTCTCCTCTCCTTTGTTTTGCAGAGTCTTAGCAGGTGTTGCCGACTCTGCGGTTGTTGATCGTGGCGAGGGAGTCGCGAGCTAGATCCCTACCCGGCGTTGGAGAGTAGCGGTACCCTTCTGAGGAGATCATCAGTAGATTAGCTGTTTCTTTTCCTCTTTTGAGAGACTTGTAGTGAGGATATTTTGTATTGGGAGACTGTACACTGTTGTTTATATATTGGAGTTACCTCCCGGTTGGGTTTTGAGCTTGTACTCGAGGATTTGTATTTTTATTATTTTGGGAGGCAGACAGTGTTGTTTATTTCCTGTTGTACAGTGATTGATTTTAGTTACAGCAGATATTTTATCTTTATAGCTCTGATATCTGTTTAGTTATAGAACTTTTCTTGCAGGTAGGACGCTTCGCCTATGCAGGTTGGCATAGGTGGCGGATCTGTTTGACGGGCCCGGGTCGCAGTTTCGACCCCGGGGCGTGACAGATTAGAGTGGTATCAGAGCCTAGGTTGTAGGTCATGGTGGACTTAGAAACCCTAGGCTTATGGTTTGACCCTTGGTTGACTTTGTGAGAGTCGTGATTTTGCGAGAGTCCTGATTGAGTTTTATACCTCTCCCAAGGGACGGGAGGAGTGATTGGCATGTTTATTCTCCTAAGTAATTATGTTGGCTGCAGACAACATAATGCTGTGGAACGGGTGACATGCTTTAGACTTTCGCTGGATTGGGTCGAGTGTTGTTGTGTGCTGTTTTGTTGTTTCGTCGTGGCGAGCGGTGTCTCCCCGACGTTGGGTTTTGACCCGTGTGCATCCTGTCATGGCAGTGGAGCTTGAGCAGTTGGTTTTGGGCCGGATACCTGGATTGAGGTCAGAGAACCCCGGACCCAGATGACAGGATTGTCAGAGGCTTATCAGCGGCTGTGGGAGCGGCTGGTCTTGGTGACACAGTTGTCGGAGCACTGAGTAGCCCCCTCTGTGCCAAGGTTTAGTGTCGAGGCACCGAGGCAGGGTGGATGGTTGACAGCTGATGAGCGGAAGGACATGATCGACTTTTGGAGCCATGATTGGCAGACGAACCACCCCGACTCGTAAGATTGAGTTTGGAGCCTTTGGAGGCAGAGTCGTGGTTGGTGGTGAGAGCCTCCTTGTGCTAGAGAGTGTATGCAGCTGTTGAACCGCGCGCTCCGGATTCGAGGGACGAGGCGCATAGGATATATGAGATTGGGAGTGGATTGCGCCAGGATACCTTCCTATTATTCAGTCCCTTCATTGTGGATTTAGACGCCTCGCGGAAGCAGGCACCGTGTATGGAGCGCGGCATTGCAGTTCCTTTGGTTATGGATCTGCTGCCAGAGGGGAGTTCTGGATTTTGGCGCTTGGCGCCGGACGATGGAGGACAGATCGGCCGGCAGAGGCACTTCTGATTTCCTTTCCGGATGACGGGTTCCCGAGAGGCCAGAGATCGAGTGGACCCCGATGGTAGCATCAGTATTTTATCAGAGTGACGCAGCGGTAGCGTGGATTTGTTATCTGCGGAGGACCTTATTCGTCGCCTCAGTGTGAGCAGAGACAGAGGTCGTACTCCCTATGTGTATAGCCCTAATTTTCAGGCAGATTGAGCGACAACCACTTGCATCGAGTGGATGAATCTGTGCCGCCCGGTTGGAGGGCGCCACGGTAGTGGATTGAGTGTCGCAGGTGGGATTTCACCACGGTAGTCGGAGTTAGAGCATGCTCCACTCTTACATGGGTTAGAGGCAGATTTGTTATCGCATGCACTTGAGGTGCAGGTTCCTGTTGATGTTTTGCACGTGGAGGAGGCTTTTGGATCATGTCCAGTGCGGCCGAGACCGCGAGATGCCGGCAGAATTATTGGTAATTGTGGCAGTTCGGTGTTTGACCATGTGCTCGAGATTGATTGGCACGATGCAACAAGATGTTTGACTGCGGAAAAAGAGGACGTCGATTTTCTGCGAGGCGGACGAGAGGAGGTTTGGTTGTAAAGACTGTTAGAGCGCACAGGCTTTAGCGACAGTGTGAGAGGTGCTTTTTGGCGGCACCGGGATTCAAGGACATCTCAGTTGCCCGCGAGATCCCGGGTGCGATTTCACCTGAGCTGTTGACGACGCCGCCGGTTGGGAGATAGAGATTGCGTTTGACGTGGTTCGGGGAACCACGCCACCCTTGATAGCACCTCATTGGATATCGCCAGTAGAGCTGAGAGAGCTGATGGCGCAGTTGTAGGATCCGATGGATCGAGGGGTCTGTTTGACCTAGTGCCACGCCGTTGGTATACGGTGGTGATGCCACATCGTTGATACACGAATGTGAGGGTCCTTTTACGGTATTTAGGACCTTATGATGGAGTTGTACTCAGGCAGTTATAGTATGGTGTGAGTACCTACTTGGAATCAGACAGCCGAGGATCTTGCTTAGATGGCGTTCAGGACACGGTAGGGCATCACGAGCTCTTAGTGAGGCCAAGTGGATTGATTAATGCCCTGCCACTTTTATGATTTGAGGGAATTGTGCTCCAGCTGTACTTGATTGGATTGGTAACAAGATCCTCCGGGGATATTTGGATTTACTCCCAGAGCGATGTGGAGCGCGTTGAGCACTTGTGGATGTGCTACCATGCCCGTGTGGATGAAGTGGTATGCCAAGTTAGGGAGATACAAGTTGTAGCTGCTGAAGCATACCTTCTTGGGTCGCTTTGTTCGAGCCGTAGGGACGGCGGTGGAACCTGACCATGTGGATGTTATTCTAGTTGACCGAGGCCAACTTTCATTCTTGAGGTGAGAAGCTTCTAGACTTGGCGGTGCCAAGAGAGCATGGCCAATGGTTAATGTGACTGGTCTTAGCGCCAATGCTAGTGTTTCCGGTGTTGGGAGATGGAATTGTGTGTTTTGGTGATGCCTCCCATTGTGGCGGTAGAGTTACCGTGGGTGGATCTTCGGTCCACACTTCTTCAGTCCAACCCTGTGAGTGCTGTGGCAGGATGAAACACTGTTTTTGCAGGCAGCTTGGATTCCACAGTTGAGCATTTCAGTACGTCCTTTATTTCCAGCTTGGATTGTTATACCTGGGCGTAGGCCATGCCTGCTTGGCTATCGGTATTGATTACTCAGCATTTCCGTTCTTTACCATGCGATAGATCAGGATTTCAGCTTCTGTTTGCAGTATTCGCCATGCGGTGCCGACGGAGATTACAGCTTTCAGCTTGTTGAATGGGATTTATGTGGATTGTCGTTGCTGGTTGGGATTTTTGACCGTGAGTTTGAGCATCAGCATTATGATCGCCTTTTTGCCAGTTTTCAGTCCCGTTCACTGACGGTTTGATCCCCGTCAGGGTGTCCTTTATTAGTTGAGAGATCGACTTCGACTCGTGGGTCTGTTGGGGGTTTTGTTGGCATGTTGAGTGACCAACTGTGGCATGAGAGTGTGTCTCTTGAGGACCCTTTGAGGGTAGCCCGTGGGTGAGTAGCCCATTCGGGTGATTTTGGATCGGGAAGCAACCGAGAGAAGACCCCAGCTTATTGGATGAATGCGTGGGTATGCTTCGGGTCACCTTGTTGAGATTTACACCAGGATGTGGTTTGGTGCGTGTTGCACCGATGGTTATTCTGTTTTTCCCCCAGCTTTTGATGGAGCCTCTGTGTTGTTTTACGTCTCAGCTCAGGTATGTTTTACTTTTGGATCCCTCGCCGTGATTGACTTGTCCATTGAGATCTGTGATCGTTGGTGTACGAGGAACGCCCGTTGCGAATTCTGGCTCGAGAGATGAGGGAATCGCGCAATCGGGCCATGCCGTACTCGGTATTGTCGCGCTTGGGGAGTGATCACGGGGAGTGTGTGGTGTGTGGGGAGCTGGAGGCGTGATTGTTGGATACCTAACCGTGGTATTTGTGACTCCTGGTGGATCTGAGCTAGTTTCGAGGACGAAACTTTCCTTAGTGGGGGAGGATGTGAGGACCTGGATCCCCACGACGAGATTACTGGATCATCTACAGCTCCCTGAGGCCTATGTGGCGTGTTGGTGGGATTTGTGCCCCAATTGGACATTAGTGTTGGGCTCAGTGTGTTAAATGGATCACGTGGGTGATTGGCGGACCCCGTCGGAGTTCCAGAAGTGGTTTCGCGCGCCAAGGATATTTAAATTGGACTCAGTGCGAAGTTTGGACCAAGGATTACCTTTCCGGATGCCTTCGGCAAATTTTGGAGTTGGAATTTGGCGAAATGGACATCAAATTCGGATTCAGCGCGCGAAAACGGTTAAAACGGACTACCCACTTGTCATTTTTGAGCTTCGGGTACTGTTCACGCCGGAACAGTGTTTCCGGCGGCGGCGGCAGCGGTGGAGCGGCCGCAGACAGCGCGGCGGACGGTGGCGCGGGCCGCCCGGTCCACGCGGCAGGCGTGCGCCGGGGGCGGGACGCGTGGCGGCTCGGGAGTGGGCCGGTCCGCGGGGCGCGGTCTACGGGGGAGTGCGGGGCGCACGGTGGACCGGGGGTGACACGTGGCATCACCCTAGAGGTGGGTTCACGGCTGTTGGTCTACGCAGTTTTCGGGATGGCTCATGGTTTACGGTGCACCGGGCTTGGACACGTGGCAGGTTGGCATTGGTTCGGTCCACATGATTGCGTGCACCGGGTTCACTAGGCAGAGGCTTGACACGTGGCATTCTCCTATTGGTGGGGCTACTGTGCGCGGCAGGGTGGCAGGCGGCGGCGTCAGGCGCGGTCGGGCGGCTTCCCGCGCTTGGGGAGGACACGTGTCGGCGTCTGGGGGCGCCACGTGTCGCGCGGGGAGCGGCTGGTGTTGCTGTCGCCTGTTTGGCGGATGACGTGGAGGCCCAGGGGACTTCCGGGCTGCTACAGTGCGCGCCTTTGGGGATTTTCGGGCTGCTACAGTACGCGCCCGAAAGTGGCATGCGCCCGGAAATGGGGACATGGCCGGTATTTTCCCAATTGTTTCTGCAGCCTATAAATAGCGATCCGAGCTCTCTTCTTCTCCCTTTTTCCACCATTTCCGAGCCTCTTCTCGCCGGGGTGCCTTCAGCAAAGTTGATCCTCGTGTTTGGCTGCATCTTTCTGCAAAGTTTTGGGATTTTTGGTGGCACGCATCCCGAGGTTACCATTTTTACGGCGCGGCGCGACGCTCGTTCGTTTGTGTTCTTCTTCGTCGCATTTCGGTGCGAGGACTCCCCCGGCTTACTCCGACCTCCGAATGAGGCGATTCTTGCGCCGTTGGCTTCACGACTGGTAGGGCTATGTTTCCCATGTTTACTGGTTTTTCCCATTCCGAGTTTTTCATGGGTCTTTCGGATCATCTTGTAACCCCTTTTTCTGGGCGGAGTTTTGGGACAGCGGTGCGGTATTTTGGCGATATCTTCGCGCACAGGCATCGGATTGGGGCGATTCAAGAGGCGATTTGCATCTACACATCACGAGGAATATGCCCAAATTTTCTTGGAATTTTCTGAATATTTCTCGAAGGTGAAGATTATTTGTGAACAGTAATTGTTGCTACAGTTTTTGAGTGTAGTTTGATTCGGGGTGGTTCCCTTGTCCGAATTGTTTCTCCGTGTAGGAAGCTCGGAATTGGACGTGCATGTACTCGTTTCGAAGGTATCGACGCGAGGATTACTGTGGTATTTTTATTGGATTTTTCTGGGCACTTGCAGCAGGTGAAGTATGCGCGGCTTTGGGACTGATTTTCAGATGGTGTATGTTTGGTTAATTTTGGGATTAAAAGTGTAATGTTAAGCCTTATTGTTGTACTCAGGGGTGTTTTCAGCTGTTTGAAGCCGAGGCTTTCGCGACTTGTACCGTGGGTGTTATGTTGGCAGATTTTGGACCGCGGGCGTCTACCCTCTTCACCGACTCCAGGTTTGCCTTGGATTGAGCACTTCAGGTGGGTAAGCTTAATTTAGTAACTGTATAAGGTTTTTATATCATGGTGAATGTAAATGCACATGTGGGGTTATCATCCCTCTATGATTGATAACAGGCGGATTTGATGTGCAACCGATATGAGCGAGAGGTAAGCAAGGAATGGCCCACTTGGGTGAGATTGGTATACCATAGTAGGAATGTTTTAGCATGCTTTACTATTATATGCTTCACCCACTTTTATTATTTCTGAGAACAAAGCATGCGTGCATGGACATGTAGTTAGGCCATCTTCTACCGCTGCACTACTTTTGGAACTGGACTTAGGAGAAACCATGTTATCCTTTTCTCCTTCTTTGTTAGTCAGGTGGTCTGTGTTGCTCAGGTTCGAGCAGGGGTTCTGGGTAGTGTAGTTGGGACTTGGTGTCTGGGACAGGTTGGATTAGTTGTGGGGCTTTGCGGCAACCGCGGATATTGGGCGGTTGACCGGATATTTATTTATGCACCAGATTGGGTATCCGATTTCTCTAGTGGATGGGTTTTCCCACTTTGATCAGAGTCATGATCCAGTCCTGCTGATTGAGATACTTTACTCGTGTGGGTCGCTCCCCTCGAGTGCCACTCCGGAGTGCGCGGCAGACAGACTTTGAGTCCTTGAGACTCCTTTGCTTCGGTGTTATGCGTAGGCTGGCATACCCGTCGCGGCAGGCAGAGCAGGCAGTACCAGTGTCTACTGGTGGCATTAGATTGGGCTGATTTCTGGCTTTTGCTTTTTAGTTGCGCTCGTGTCAGGGGGACCGAGTGGAGTCTAGTGGCGGTGTTTGGACCAGTGCTAGTGTGGTTGGGAACCGTTTTGGGGTACGGTGGTCCCAAGGTCATTGTGAGTTGTTGACCGTTGTAGGGCAGGCAGGCAGGCATAGCAGGTATAGGCAGGCAGAGCAGGCATAGGCAGGCAGGGTAGGCATAGTAGGCAGGCAGGCAGGGCAGGCATAGTAGGCAGGCAGGCATGGCAGGCATAGTAGGCATAGGCAGGCAGAGCAGGCATGGCAGGCTTGGCAGGCATAGGCATGCAGAGCAGGCATGGCAGGCTTAGCAGGTATAGCAGGCAGGCAGAGCAGGCATGGCAGGCTTGGCAGGCATAGGCATGCAGAGCAGGCATGGCAGGCGTAGCAGGCATGGCAGTCACAGCAAGCTTAGTGGTTTGTTAGCTGTTGAGAGGGTCCAGCTTCTTTTTATCAGTCTTTACGGCTTTGGTTAGTTTTTGGTCTTTTGAGGACTTGGTGGGCAGACCGTCGGTCTTGGCGGTGGTACCCACTGAGAACTCCCTCCTTTGGTGTAGTTCTCACACCCTTTGGGGGTTTTTTCCCCTTTTTTTCTCCTCTCCTTTGTTTTGCAGAGTCTTAGCAGGTGTTGCCGACTCTGCGGTTGTTGATCGTGGCGAGGGAGTCGCGAGCTAGATCCCTACCCGGCGTTGGAGAGTAGCGGTACCCTTCTGAGGAGATCATCAGTAGATTAGCTGTTTCTTTTCCTCTTTTGAGAGACTTGTAGTGAGGATATTTTGTATTGGGAGACTGTACACTGTTGTTTATATATTGGAGTTACCTCCCGGTTGGGTTTTGAGCTTGTACTCGAGGATTTGTATTTTTATTATTTTGGGAGGCAGACAGTGTTGTTTATTTCCTGTTGTACAGTGATTGATTTTAGTTACAGCAGATATTTTATCTTTATAGCTCTGATATCTGTTTAGTTATAGAACTTTTCTTGCAGGTAGGACGCTTCGCCTATGCAGGTTGGCATAGGTGGCGGATCTGTTTGATGGGCCCGGGTCGCAGTTTCGACCCCGGGGCGTGACAGAATGCAATCTCTTACGTGAAAGAATTATATCCCAAATTTTAGTCTATCGGTTGTCTCACGTTTATCACAATGAATTCACACAACCGAGATAGATTAAGCATCTAAAGATCACACATGATTTCTAAAATTTGATGCTTATAATATCAAAAACTCCTATAATGAAGTATCTTCAAGATTATGATTATGGAGTAAAGTTGATAATCCAAATAAAATTAAAATGGAGTGATTGAAAGCGAAAACCCTTTTTATTCAATGCACTTGTTCGTTAAAATCCTTTTGTTTAAACAAAACATAAAAACGAAGAGCATTGAAAAACATGTAATGCAAAGATTAAGAAAGATATGAAGGGAAAACCAATCAAAGCATTACATATAGTCATAAGCTATTTAGAACTTAAGACAAGGAAAGATATCACCTTTCCGAATCCAAAATTGTCGAATTCTGGGTTGTCTTGATTCATTGTGGTTGGGAGATGATAGCTTTGACTGTTGATCCACCTTAGGTCTTTGCCTCGCAGTGATCCACTTGTATGATTGATGATGTGGCTCGGACCTTTGGTGGGTTGAGTGAACTCCTTTGACTTGATGTGTCTTTTGATTCCGTTGAGTTCGCTCCGTAGATGAAGTTGCCGAAGAATTCTTCTTTCTCTTTTTCGGGCACGTCTTCACCAAATGTCCTTCAAGTCCACAAAAGTGACAAGTTCTTCCTTTCAATTTGAATGTGGAACTTGAAGCATGCACAGTTTGGTCCTTTTTGAATCCCAAACTAACCTTTCTTGTTTGACCTAATCCGCACATACAATCTAGTTTCTTGGAAACGGTTGAAAGCCTTTGTATGTCGGATTTGAGTTCATGAACTTGCTTGGTCAAAGCTTGATTGGTGACATGAATATCCTCAAACTGTTTTTCTAGAAAACCAATCTTGTCCATATATGATTTAGCGTTTGTCTCCGATTGGTTTCGCTCTTCTTGGAGGATTTTATTGTTTTCCAATAAACGTTCTCGTTCCTCCTCGAGATCATGAAGTTTTATCTTTAAAGCATGATTCTCGTCTTGATCTTCAAGTCGTTGCTTTCTCAACTTCTTGATATGTTTGGCCATCTTCTTAGATTCCGCAAGAAGTTGTTGATATGCCTCAACGAGTTCTTCCTCGTCCGACTCCCCCTCACTTGATGACTCTCCGCCGGTTGTTGATGTTTCATACAAAATCAGAGTAGAGTCAGTGACTAATGATGATAAACAATTATTAGAAGAGGGAAAATGAGAGGCATGAGAAGCAACGATTTTTTCCTCTTTACTTGAGGTCGATTCATTAGAAGTAGAATCGTCCCAAGTTTTCGCTTGCAAAGCCTTCTTTTTATATGATTTCGGAGAAGGACAATTCGTTGAAAAATGGCCGTAGCCTTTGCATCGATAGCATTGGATTTCCCCTTCGAAATCATCTTTTTCTTTTTCTTTAGAAGGTTTTGCAAAGCTTTTGAGGTTAGAGGATTTAGAACCCGATGATCCTTTAGAAGGTTTCGTGGATGAAGATCCATCGGTTCGATTCTTCCAAAATTTCCGACGAAATTTCTTTATGATCCGCGCCAATTGTTCTTCAAAATCGGCAAAAGAGATTTCATCGTCGGAACTTGATTCGCTATCTTCTTCCTTTGTTGATTTGAATGCAATACCTGTAAGCTTAGAAGAAGACTTGGAAGAAACTTGATTAGTAGGAAAAGTCATTTCATAAGTTTGCAAAGCACCTACTAATTCCTCTACACTCATCTCATCCGGATGACTAACGGTTTCAATGGCGGTAACCTTTGCCCTAAACCGTTCCGGAAGAGTCCGAAGTATCTTTCTTACAATTTTCGACTCCGGGATCTTTTCTCCTAAATTAGCACATGTATTTATTACATCTTGAAGTCTAGTGTAATAATCTGTAAACAATTCATACTCTTCCATATGAATAGAGTCAAATTGACTTGTAAGCATCTGGAGCTTTTGAATTTTTACAAGATTAGTACCCTCATGTGTAATTTTGAGAATATCCCAAATTTCCTTCGCGGTTTCACACGCGGAAATTCGTGTGAACTCAGTCGAGGAAAGAGAATTAAATAAAGCGTTCATACCTTTCCCATTGTAAGAAGATCTTTCAAATTCCTCTTTGGACCATCTAGAGCGAGGTTTTGGGGTAGTAGAATTTCCTACTTCCTCAACAGGATGCACCCAACCGTATTCCACGGATTGCCATACCCGCTCATCAATTGCGATGAGAAAAGCTCTCATCCGCACTTTCCAATAAGCATAATTAGTCCCATCAAAAAGAGGAGGTCTATAAATATTACCACTTTCACCCATCATGATAGATAAACCTAAAACCCGCTCTGATACCACTTGTTGGGTCGTAAATAATACGGATCTAAATAGGGGAAGAAACACCTAGAGGGGGGTGAATAGGTGTAAACGTATAAACACTCAAAAATCGTTGCGATAAAAAACCGAATGCGGAAATGAAAATAACTCGCAAGATTTTTACGTGGAAAACTCCATCACCGGAGTAAAAAAACCACGGGACCGATAACACGGCAGAAATCCACTAGAATTAAAACACGTACAAGGTGATTTACCGTACACACTTACGACTCAACCTTTTCCATACGCTCCTAGAGGATCTTCTCCGCTCGCTCCAGACGCTTCTCGAATCCACGATCTGCGCCCAACGCCGAATCCACGGCGTCCAACGTCGAATCCACGACGTCCGACCGAATCCACGGTCTTCACCCAATAGCACCCTTCGAATCCACGAACGTGCCTCGCTCCGAATCCACGAGAGCGATTGAACCTTGAATCCACAAGGACACGCGAATCCACGCGCCGATTTTGGGGTAATCGTTGTTTTTGGGTGGTGATGATCCGCCGAATACTTAGATCAAAGATAGATCGGAAATACCATCTAAGTATTCATTAGTTTGATTCAACTCAAGATGTGAGTATGAAAACCTAGAATCAAACTAATCAATATAGATGAAGAAACATAGAGTATTCTCTAATGATTTCCTTTCTTCTCTATATGTGGATCTATAGCCGTATAAGATGATATATGAAAATGACGGCTATGTGGATTGACCCTAGAAAGAAAGACATAGGGTCTATTTATAGGTTAGAAACCCTAGGAAGGAGATAAGAATCAAAAACCTGCCATTTCTGGAATTTTACGGACGGCGATCCGGATCGTGATAACTGAGATCCGGATCGTCATAACGAAACAGCCAATTCCAGAAAAACGAAGGTTCGGGATCCGGATTATGTGACTACGATCCGGATCGTTCATACAGTTCACCAAACATCAACGTTCGGGATCCGGATTGCGAAGCAAGATCCGGATCGTTCAAGGTAGATGGTAAACTCAACGTTCGGGATCCGGATCAAGAGACTACGATCCGGATTGCGACGATGTATGAACGAACCACCTTCGGGATCCGGATCGAACAGCCTGATCCGGATCCTGAACATGTCCCAAGTCCAGTTTTTGATTTTTATGCAATGAAAGATTCTTCCAAGTGTTTCTACACTACAAGAAGTATTCGGATCACACAAATTCTTTAGTTAAACATACCTGATCCTTTTGAATTCTTCTTTCTTGAGATTGAGTTAAATGATCCAACTTTCTTCACCTTCAATCTTCAGGACTTGAAACTTTCACGAAACTACGCCAACTCAAATTCCGTAACAATCTCCCCCTTTGGCGGTTTCGTGACAAAACACAGATCCACTAAAGAAAATTCAAAAAGATATTTTTGTTGCTATCACCATACAACAAAAATTTACAATGGAGATCCAAAATACAATACATGAGTTAAACTCCTAAAACAGACTCTAGACTTAGACATCTGTACTCTCTGCAAAAAGAAATCATTCTTGACAAAAGAAATCGTTAGATACCTCAAGAAGTTTGTATCATTCAAAAACCACAAACAGAGATGAAGTTTAAACTCATTTATACTTATCATGACATTTATATTCAGATATGTAAACTGATCATAGTTAAAAAAACACCAACATATCTTCTTTGCACGTAAAAACCAAATGTCATGAACATGTTTGTGACAAACTTAAATATATATAGATACGTAATTGATCAGAGTTAAGAACCAACATATCTTCTATGCAATCAAAAACCAAGTGTCACAAACTTGTTAGTGAACATCAACTTGTTAGTTATATTACATGCCCAAATAGTTAGCAAATAGTTAGTCGAGGCATGCATTCATACAGCTGAAAAACCTCAAGTTGAGAATGGAAGTTGGAGTAATACTTACCTTGATGTTCATCCAGTTTTCATATCAAACATTGTTCACTTACCTTGATGTTTCATGCAGTCAACATTGTTCAAAGTTCTCTCTAACTCTCTCCCCCTTTTTGTCACAAAACAAAGCCAAAATGTAGTTAAGACTACGAAATGTGAGGAGAGTAAAAAGTTCCAATAAAATGTAAAACCTGAGAACTAAGCTAACGTAAGTATAAAACTAAATCCTAAAATCATAATCCTGCACAAAAGGAAAGGAAGGTGCAGTTCAGTCGGAGGAGTCTGAGCTGGTACAACTCAGCTTGCTCAAAATCCCTTTAAGCATTGTCGAAATAGTTGAACACTTCTTCTTGATCTTCTTGTGATCAGAGGAAATCCGCTGAAGTTCTTTCGATGTCCTCTCTTGTGCAGCCGAGAGTCTTTGTTGTTCCTGGCGAAGCGATTCCAATACAACAGCGTCTGTACCCTGTCTTTTCGAGTGTGATGGATGCTGTCTAGAAGCAGATGGTGCATCCAATCCCTTAACCCATGGAGATTCAGTTTGTAGAACCCCAGAGAGTGAGCGAGCTCTAGTAAGAGGCCCACTATGATAACTTTCACTTCTTAAGACATCCTTTCGTCTTGTATATTGCTTAGTTGTTGATGCAGATTTCATGAGCCTTTTGCCTTTGACAAATTTCCTGTTTTGCTCATCAATCTTCTGTTGAACATCTTTGAAGAATTCATCCCATTCTTCAGTATCGTACTCTGAGCTGTCCTCCCTGCCTTCGGTTGTCTTATCTCCTGTTGAAATATCTGGTTCCTCTTTTTCAGATGTACTCTTGTGCACCATTGTGACTAGTAACAGATTAACCAAGAGAGTGACAATGATCAAAGTGCTTGAGTTAAGAAGGTGTCCTGTGAAAACCAACTCAAGAAAACAAAAGTTCTTAGTTTTCAAAAATTGAAAAAAAATTGTACCCAAACAATCATAATCATGTAGAGAGACTACGAATCAAATTAGTTTTGCAAAAGGACTTTTAAAGATAGATCAATTGCATGATTTTCGAAAATCCTTATTATATGCCCTAAAACCGAAATTTTAGAAATCGAAGCCTAAAAATCCGTTAATCAGGAAAAAACCTAGCATATAATCAAAACTAAACAACCCAGAGTTCTTATTTCAAAAGAAATTTGATCAAAAACCATCCACAAACAAAATCGATCCAAGAATTTCGTACGTTTGAGGAGGAAAAGAGAAAAACGGTGAAAAACCGAGATTTTGATCAATAAAACTTACTTGGAACTGAAGAACTTGAGTTAGAAAGCTTCCAAGGAGGATGAAATCTAGAGAGAAGCGCTCTGGAAACTTTTGAACAAAAGATTGGAGTAAAAGAAATCAAAACCCTTTTGTTCTTTATAAAAACCTAGCCGCGATCCGGATCCTCCCGAGCTTGCGATCCGGATCGGCTACCCGCAGTGAAAAAACTGCGTTCGGGATCCGGATCAGCAGGTCCAATCCGGATCGTCAGCCCGCAGGAGAAAACCTGCGTTCGGGATCCGGATCACCTTGCCCGATCCGGATCGGCCCCAACTTTTTCTTTAGAAAAATTTCAGAGAAATTCAAGAAAAACCAGAAAAAGATTGTAAGCACAAAGGTGTATCAACTTTAAACAAAACGCATCGTTTCACACAACAAGAATTAGATTATGCCAAATCTATCAGTAATATCCAAAAATGAAACGAAAATTTACAAGAATTAAATCCCTTAAAGTTGAACACCTTCAATTACATCTAACTTGATCTTATGAGTAATGCCTTTATCAAATAATCAATTCGGTAAAGAAAATGAAATACAAAGATCAATAGATGTTTGAAATCCCAAATATGGTAGATAATATTTCTAGACAATCTGTTGAAGAGAGTGGCTCTTTGAGCATCTTTCTTTAAAATCCCACCTTATACCAACCTTGAAATTTGACAGAGTCAAGTATTTCAACATGCATTTTACTTAATCAAAAATTTGAACAACCATGCTTGGTATACATGTGGTAGCTGCACACAATACTCGGACGACCGAGGTGGTAGCTCTTTCCTCCATGTGGTGGTAGTTTTCACACTCCTCATTGGGATGTAACTCTTTCCACATCTTTTGAGCATTTTACATTATCTTTGACTCCCCCTCAATTGGCTATCAATTATTTAAGATATAAAGTATTCAACCAAAAATTGATCTCGATTTCATACTCGACTAAACAGTCAAATAAGATAATGACTATACCAAGAGATCATTGAGAGAGAAATTGACTTTGATCACTTTAGAAGATGATTTAATTAACATAAACGATCATTGCAACAAAGAAATATTATGATGGCAAAAGCATAATAAATTTCTAAATGTGTGAACAGATGCAATTAAAGTCAATTAAGATCTATGCTCAATTACTATCATATGTATAAACATAGATATTGAATAGAACAAAACAAATACAAAACCTATTTTAAGCAAAGGTTTCAAAAAGAAGTTTATTTCAAAGAAAGCATACCAATTGCTTTTCGCAAATGAATAAAACGTTTTTGATCCAAAGGTTTTGTTAAAAAGTCAGCTAATTGATCTTCAGTTGAAATATATGAAAGTTGAAGAGTATTTGATTCAACTAGCTCTCTAAGAAAATGATATCTAAGTTCAATATGTTTTGTTCTAGAGTGCAACACAGGGTTTTTAGAAATGTTAATTGCACTTGTGTTGTCACAAAGAATTGTTACCGAAGATGCTGAAATGCGGAAGTCACTCAATACGCTTTTCATCCAAATGAGTTGAGTTGAGCAACTTCCAGCTGAAATGTATTCTGCTTCGGCAGTCGAGAGTGCTATGCAATTCTGCTTTTTACTGTGCCATGCAACAAGGCAATGGCCAAGATAGAAGCATGCACCACTCGTGCTTTTCCGATCATCCACTGATCCTGCCCAATCGGCATCTGAGTATCCAACAATGTCCAGACTTGTTCCCATAGGATACCAAATTCCGAAATTAATTGATCCTTTGATGTACCGGATGATCCGTTTCACCGCTTTCAGGTGAACCTCCTTTGGTGCTGATTGATATCTCGCGCAAATCCCAACACTAAAGGATATATCCGGGCGACTAGCCGTGAGGTAAAGTAGACTTCCAATCATACTTCTATACAGTTTCTCGTCTACATTCTCACTATGTGATTCACTTCCAAGTCCCTTGTGGCTAGTTCCCATTGGAGTTGGAAAATCTTTACAATTTTCTAGATCAAACTTTTTGACCAACTCCAGTGCATACTTGGATTGACTCAAGTGAATACCTTCATCATTTTGTTTAATTTGCAATCCAAGAAAATAAGACAGTTCGCCCATCATGGACATCTCAAATTCGCTTTCCATGGTCTCCGCGAATTTAGAAGCATCATTATCTTTTGTTGCACCAAATACAATGTCATCGACATAGATTTGTGCTACAATGAAATTATTTTGATAATGCTTCACAAAGAGAGTCCTGTCAGCTCCCCCTCGAGTATAGCCCTTCTCCAAAAGGTGCTTTGTTAACCTTTCGTACCATGCTCGCGGTGCTTGTTTCAGACCGTAAAGAGCCTTTTTCAAACGAAAAACATGGTTAGGTTGTTTATGATCTACAAAACCTTTCGGTTGAGCTACATAAACTTCCTCATTTAAAAACCCATTTAGAAATGCGCTCTTGACGTCCATTTGAAATAATTTGATTTTAAAATGACAAGCAATAGCAAACAATATACGAATGGACTCGAGTCTAGCTACAGGGGCGAAAGTTTCGTCAAAGTCTATACCTTCTACTTGAGAGTAGCCTTGAGCAACTAGTCGTGCCTTGTTCCTGATGATAGTACCATCTTTATCTTTCTTGTTCTTGAAGATCCATTTGGTACCTATCACATTATGTTGCTTTGGAGGCTTCGTTAATTCCCAGACTTTGTTTCGCTCAAATTGATGAAGCTCTTCCTGCATTGCTTTAATCCAGTAGTCATCCTGAAGAGCTTCATCTATTGTCTTTGGTTCGATTAAAGATACGTAGCAAGCAAATCCGCAAACCAACTGCCTTCGAGTTCTAACTCCTTCTTGTGGATCTCCAATGATGTTCGATTCCGGATGATCCTTGGAGATTCGTAGCGTTTGTTGAAACGGAGTACTCGAAGGTACACGAGATGATTCCTGCACATCAGATAAACTAGAAGAACCATTAGATGCATCATTAATATTGGAAGTATTATTATGAGAAGATGCACTAGCAGGAGAATCATCATCTAGAGAGATATCGAGGGTAGATTTTTCTGATTCAAAATGAGAAGCTTCATCTACTTTAACATTTATAGATTCTACGATCGTCTTAGATTCAATGTTAAATACTCGATATGCTCTGCTATTCGTAGAATAACCCAAAAAGATCCCTTCATCACTTCGAGAGTCGAACTTTCCAAGATTTTCACGGTCACGTAAGATGTAACATCGACTCCCGAAGATACGAAAGTACTTGATATCCGGTTTTCTACTAAACCACAGCTCATATGGTGTATTCAAGGTTCCTGGGCGCAAATACACTCTGTTAATGACATAGACAGCGGTGTTCACAGCTTCAGCCCAAAAATGTAGCGGTAATTTCCGGCTATGAAGCATCACACGCGCCATCTCTTGAACAACCCTGTTTTTGCGCTCAACAACACCATTCTGCTGAGGTGTATAGGGTGCCGAGAATTCATGTTTAATGCCATTTGAAGTACAAAAGTCAATGAATTTTGAATTTATGAATTCTCCACCCCTATCACTTCTAACACGAATGATCTTTTCATTCTTTTCAATCATAATACGATGGCAAATCTCATGAAAAGAGTCAAACGTATCAGCTTTCTCTCTCAGAAATGCTACCCAAGAAAACCGAGAGAAAACATCAACCAATAAGAAAAAAAAAATATACAATTTACCTTGCAAGGATGGTTGACGAGTTGGCCAAAAGAAAAAGAAGAAAAGAAAATAGTCTACATAAACTATACAAGATTTAATCGTAGAACGATTAAAGACAAGGAGGGGTTTCACCTTTGCATACCCAAACCTTTTGAGTTTTGGAGTATGTTGGTAAAGGTTGAGAGATTCTCCTTGAAGACGACGTCTTGTATGATTGATCTTTTTCTTTTGTCATCGTCTTGTTTGAGGTGCTACCAATGTTCTTTTCTTTTGAAAAATCCTTCCTTGAATTCCGGGAAGTGAGCTTATTGGTAGCAATTGCAAGATGTGGTTGATTTGTTCCTTGAGCTCCAATCTCGCAATTTCTTTCGATGTGCCCTGCAAAATTACAACGAAAACATACCTTTGAGCTTGACGATTCCGAAGAGGATGAGGTAGGTTTGTTGTCGTTGTTTGTCTTGAATTCCGGTGTCGGAGGAGGAGATACCGACTGAGGCACAAAGACTGTCCCACTCGAACTTGGACTGTTTCCAGTTTGAGTGTACCCGAGGCCGAACCGATTTGTTTGACCAAGACCAAGGAGTTTATCCAACTTACTCCTTCCTAAAGAGAATTGCTGTAAGTCATCCTTGAGTTGGAGAATGGTCTCTGTCATTTCCCGTCTTTCCTGTCGGCCCTCGCCATAGAGCTTCAAGAAGTAGTTTGCTTTGTTCACCATATCTATATAGTTCTTCTCGAGCTGCTCATTGGACTCTTGAAGGGAAACATTTGCTTTTATCAAACTATCCCTTTCCACTTCAAGATCGGTCGAGAGAGAAGTTACCCTTTTTACTTCTTCTTCGAGATCCTGCAATCTCCCTCTCAACCCCTTGTTTTGCTTAGCCGGTTTCTTTAAATCCTGTAAAGATCTGTGATAGGCTAGAGCAAACTCTTCACCTTCCGAATCATCCGATTCATTGTCCATTGCATTCTTTTCAACAGTGGAGTTGGACAATGATTCAGACGTACTTGCCATAAAGCACATGAATGGTGAAGATGTGGACGCGTGGAATGCCGTGGAGCTCTTTTCTTCATCACTTGAAGACGACTCATTTGACGTTGAGTTGTCATCCCAAGTGACGACTTGCATCGCCTTCTTCTTTGCCGGATACTTGTTAGGACACTCCGTTGCAATGTGGCCGTAGCCTCGACATTTGAAGCATTGCAGTTGTCCTTCTGAACTTTTCTTATCCTTTGAGAAGTTCTCCTGCTTTCTTGACTTGTGACTTGGAGTACCCTTGCCTTTGTTCCACTTTCCGAAGGATGGAGATTTGCTTGAATTACCCCTTCGAAAGTTGCGGCGAAAATTCCTTGTCAAGAGAGCGAGCTGCTTCTCAAATTCCTCCATAGAAAGGTTCTCGTCATCGTCCGAGGAGGATGTATCCGCGTCTTCTTCCTTAGTTGTTTTCAACGCATAACCTGAAGACTTAGAAGTGGATGCTTTTCCAGAAGAATTGTTAGTATTAAAAGTCATTTCATAAGTTTGTAATGAACCAACTAATTCTTCTACACGTATTTCGTCCGGGTGTTTAATAGTTTCAATGGCAGTAACCTTTGGGCGAAATCGTTCAGGAAGAGTTCTTAAGATTTTTCTTACAATCTTAAATTCTGGAATCTTCTCTCCCAGATTAGCACATGAGTTTACGATGTCTTGCAATCGTGTATAGTAGTCCGTGAAAGATTCATTTTCTGCCATCAAGATAGAGTCAAACTTGCTCGTAAGCATCTGCAGTTTCTGAATCTTCACGAGGTTAGTTCCCTCATGTGTAACCTGGAGAACATCCCAGATTTCTTTCGCAGTCTCACATGCCGAGACGCGAGAGAATTCAGTTTGAGATAAGGCATTAAAAATAGCATTAATTCCCTTGCCATTGTAAGAAGATAACTCAAACTCTTCCTTGGTCCATTTCGACCTAGGTTTTAAGGTGTGAACATCAGAGATAAGTTCAGTTGGATTAGTCCATCCTGATTCAATTGAATGCCACACCCTTTCGTCGATGGAAGATAAAAAGGCTTTCATCCGTACTTTCCAGTACGCATAATTTGTTCCATCAAAGAAAGGGGGTCGATTGATGTTTCCACCTTCAACCATTGTTCACAACCCTATTCCCGCTCTGATACCACTTGTTGGGTCGTAAATAATATGGATCTAAATAGGGGAAGAAACACCTAGAGGGGGGTGAATAGGTGTAAACGTATAAACACTCAAAAATCGTTGCGATAAAAAACCCAATGCGGAAATGAAAATAACTCGCAAGATTTTTACGTGGAAAACTCCATCACCGGAGTAAAAAACCACGGGACCGATAACACGGCAGAAATCCACTAGAATTAAAACACGTACAAGGTGATTTACCGTACACACTTACGACTCAACCTTTTCCATACGCTCCTAGAGGATCTTCTCCGCTCGCTCCAGACGCTTCTCGAATCCACGATCTGCGCCCAACGCCGAATCCACGGCGTCCAACGTCGAATCCACGACGTCCGACCGAATCCACGGTCTTCACCCAATAGCACCCTTCGAATCCACGAACGTGCCTCGCTCCGAATCCACGAGAGCGATTGAACCTTGAATCCACAAGGACACGCGAATCCACGCGCCGATTTTGGGGTAATCGTTGTTTTTGGGTGGTGATGATCCGCCGAATACTTAGATCAAAGATAGATCGGAAATACCATCTAAGTATTCATTAGTTTGATTCAACTCAAGATGTGAGTATGAAAACCTAGAATCAAACTAATCAATATAGATGAAGAAACATAGAGTATTCTCTAATGATTTCCTTTCTTCTCTATATGTGGATCTATAGCCGTATAAGATGATATATGAAAATGACGGCTATGTGGATTGACCCTAGAAAGAAAGACATAGGGTCTATTTATAGGTTAGAAACCCTAGGAAGGAGATAAGAATCAAAAACCTGCCATTTCTGGAATTTTACGGACGGCGATCCGGATCGTGATAACTGAGATCCGGATCGTCATAACGAAACAGCCAATTCCAGAAAAACGAAGGTTCGGGATCCGGATCATGTGACTACGATCCGGATCGTTCATACAGTTCACCAAACATCAACGTTCGGGATCCGGATTGCGAAGCAAGATCCGGATCGTTCAAGGTAGATGGTAAACTCAACGTTCGGGATCCGGATCAAGAGACTACGATCCGGATTGCGACGATGTATGAACGAACCACCTTCGGGATCCGGATCTAACAGCAAGATCCGGATCCTGAACATGTCCCAAGTCCAGTTTTTGATTTTTATGCAATGACAGATTCTTCCAAGTGTTTCTACACTACAAGAAGTATTCGGATCACACAAATTCTTTAGTTAAACATACCTGATCCTTTTGAATTCTTCTTTCTTGAGATTGAGTTAAATGATCCAACTTTCTTCACCTTCAATCTTCAGGACTTGAAACTTTCACGAAATTACGCCAACTCAAATTCGGTAACACAAGTCTCTCAGCTCAAGCTCCACAACACCAAATCCAGTCACTGTCCCATTCTAGACTCAGCACCAAGCATTCAAGAAATTCTCAATCCCTCAGCTCAGCACAGTGTGCACACACGCACAGACACAATACCAGTTGCTGCAACTCTTCAACTCCACCCTCTGCTTTAACTCCTCCAGCAATAAACAAGAACACACACACACACACACACACACACACACACACACAATAGGAGAAAGTCCAACAACAAGAGCAACAATTTTAGCTCAAAAAGGTGAAAGTGCCGAAAACTTCGAAAACTCGCGAAATCGGGCTCCTACCTCAAATCCAGCTGGACAAGGTCCCAAGCTCGGGTTCTCCACCTTGGGAGCAAGCCACGCGTTGTATTCGACCAAGCCTTGAAGCTTCGGCGCGAAGAAAGTAGAAGAAGGAAAGCTCGGGTGGTGTTGCTCCTGCTGCGACCACTCTGCACCAATGCACAAAGGAGTGAGAAGAATGAAGATGGAGAAGATGATGGAGGGAGTTGCTCTGGAGGTCTACAGGTGCAAATAGAGTGTGGGTACACATGCTAAGGGGGTATAGTCCATGCAAGGGTGTTCTGAGCTACAGAACAAACCAAGGAGCTAACCTGTCCAACTGCTGAAAAACACGATTCGGGCGCCCGACTGTTCATCAGGGTGCCCGATCTTATGCGGCTATAGTATTAATGGGCAGTCTTGCGAGCGTCCGCTCTGCTACAGTGAAGGGCCCAAAAATGCATAACATTGTATCATGCTACAAGGGCGTCCGAATCGCACGTCTGCTGCTATAGTGATGCGCCCGAAAGTCACCTGCTTACTACCACTCCTACAAACTGTACTGTCAGGAGCGAATCTCGAAAAAATCTCATCCATTCAAATTTCGGACTGCCGTAGTAACTTTCAGGCGTCCAACAAGAGGATCCGCAAATAGATAATGGTTCCCGGGCGTCCGAAACATGTTTAGGGTGCCTGAAATCTCTAGAACTCCAGTTCCTTTGTTATTTGCTTTCTAAGTCCGTTTTCGCGTCTATTTCGTGCTAAATGGCTCTCGCTCGACCCGACCATCTCTAGATGGGTCGGTCAGCACAGTAATGACACGCCGAAATAGTTACTACGCCTCAGGTACTCTACAGGAGCACTATCATCCGAACCGCACATCCTTTCATACAAGGGCCGAAAATCTAATGACACCAATAACTTAATGCCATTAATGGTATAGTAGCATATATATATATATATATATATATATATATATATATATATATATATATATATATATATATATATATATATATATATATATATATATATATATATCGAGAGAAAGAGAGAGAGAGAGAGAGAG
This sequence comes from Tillandsia leiboldiana, assembly GCA_029204045.2. NCBI lineage: Eukaryota > Viridiplantae > Streptophyta > Magnoliopsida > Poales > Bromeliaceae > Tillandsia > Tillandsia leiboldiana. The sequence continues at coordinate 15,367,500 of CM055069.1, forward strand.
AGAGAGAGAGAGAGAGAGAGAGAGAGAGGGAGGGAGAGTGAGTGACTAGAATACTATTTACCGATTTGTTTTCGATGATAGAGCCTCTGAATCGACGATCGGCACCGTTGAGCATGATCTAGACCAGTGAAACTATTTAGAAATCAAATTTTAAATTTTTTCGACATCATTAGCCTAATGATCAAAAAATTATAAAATTTTAAATTTTAATGATAAATATAAGCCGTTTGCTCGTTTAACGATGTGAAAAAATCTAAATCAATTAAATTTTGGTCAAAAAAAATAAACTATTTAGAATAAAATATATACTCTCGATCTTGATTATAAGACTGCTATCATTACTTTTTGAAGGATATTCATTTTTAGCCGTTCATTTTTGTATCCACTTGATGGATAAGAAAAGAATATCGAAAAAACATGAAATTTGATTTATAAATAATTCCAGTAGTCTAGATCATATTCAACGAAAACAAATCGGTAGTAACGACGTCCGTTTACTACCGATAGTATTCCCGTCAAACTATATATATATATATATATATATATATATATATATATATATATATATATATATTGAGCTCCTATATTTTTTTAAAAGTATCAAGTCATTTGTGCTTGTAGGTTTTTAGCCATTGGATAAAAATATGTGCAGATAGGATGATAGTGGGCCCCTTCGATTTAGTGAGTGATTAGTGGAATAGCATGATCTAATAGGTGAAATTAGTCAAAGAGATAAATTTAACGATAAAAAACTTATAAGAACCAATTACTTGGTGCTTTTACCAGCTGTTTAGACCAGATTTTTCATCCACGAGAAAAAGTGACACGTGGCATCAACCATCGGTTGAAAGACATCAGCCGACAGGAGTTTGAGTCAACAGAGAGGGACTCACGGCTCGATTGAGACTGGCCCTGAGGATGGAGGCATGCGGCACGCGATGTACTATTGGGTGGAGGCTTCAACCGATAGGAGAAGCAGCCGACGTAGAGATTATCATGTCGTTTAGGGTCGACTACGGTTGAAGGAAAGTATCCGACTGCCCCGATCAAACGACAAAGCAGGCAGAGTCAAAATCAACCTTCGGTTGATCAAGCCGAAGATCGAAAGTTACAATCGGCTTGATCCCTACCTTTTTCCTTGTATCCCATTTTCTTGTTCCACAAAGTTGTAATCGGCTCATCGCCGTGTCATTATATCCCCTTCCCAGTCAATATAAAGTGTAAACCGACTCATCAGCCGCGTCTTTATTTGTATTTCTTGTGCTTTAAAGTTAAAATTGGCTCCTCAGCCGTGTCATTTTCATTTCTTCCGGTTTGACTATTCTAAATCGAACCCGGCAATCTCGCTCTACCTCCGTAAACCCGATTCAACTATCCTAGGTCGAACGGTCGTGAGAAGTTACCAGAGGAGAACCCGGCCGAGCATATCCCTCCTCGGCTCGATCGCTTGATCCATTGGCACGCGGCGCACTCGACATCTCTGATGGTCACCCCTAGGGGCCGATCGCGCGCAAGCCATATTTTGGCCCCAACAACTTTCTTGGCACGCTCGGTGGGACCCTTAGGTAATTTTTACCTAATCCTAACACAAGCATGTCACAGCTCCCAGAGCTGTATGGGGAGTCGGCACTATCAGAGTCTTCCCTGTCAGAGTTGTATGTGCAGCTAGCCCAGATGATAGGGTCTCTCGAAAGGAGAGTCCGAGCCTGGGACACCAACGCCCGGGCCTCGGATGAGAGCCTTGCTCGATTTGAGCAGTTCTTGTCCACTCTGCCGCAACCGACGGCGACAGCTGTGACGCCCCACTTCCCAGGGGGTCACCCATCCTAGAACTACTCTAGCTCTAGCACGCTTAACTCTCATAACCTCTTGGATTTTGCTACCATCCAAAATGCTATAGCCAGGTTAAGAGATTTAGTCCTATTATACCATTTATATACAGGACTAATCCAAATTCCGGGGGTGTCACATGTTACGGAATTTGAGTTGGCGTATTTCGTGAATTCGGTTAAGTCTTGAAGATTGAAGGTAAAGGAAGTTGGATCATATAACTCAATCTCAAGAAAGAAGAATTCAAAAGGATCAGGTATGTTTAACTTAATATCTTTGGTGATCCGAATACTTCTTATAGCGTAGAAACACTTGGATAGATTTGTTATTGCATAAATATCAAAAACTGGACATGGGACATGTTCAGGATCCGGAACAGACTGTTCAATCCGGATCCCGAAGGTGGTTCGTTCATACACCAGTTCAATCCGGATCGTAGCTTCTCTTGATCCGGATCCCGAACATTGAGTTTACCATTTTCCTTGAACGATCCGGATCAGGCCTCGCAATCCGGATCCCGAACGTTGATGTTTGGTGAACTGTATGAACGATCCGGATCAAGCACTTCGATCCGGATCCCGAACCTTCATTTTTATGGAATCTGTTTTTCTCGCTACTGCAATCCGGATCGCCGATTTCCGATCCGGATCGTCGTCATGTAAAAACACCAGAAAAGGTAGTTTTTGATCCTCATCTTCTTCCAAGGGTTTCTAACCTATAAATAGACCCTATAATTCTTTTTCTAGGGTTAGTCCAAAAAGAAGCCGTCATAATCAAATATAATTTTATACGGCCTCAGATCCACATATAGAGAAGAAAGGGAATAACTAGATTAATTCTATGTTTCTTCATCTATATTGATTAGTTTGATTCTAGGTTTTCATACTCACATTTTGAGTTGAATCAAACTAATGAATACTTAGATGGTATTTCCTATCTATCTTTGATCTAAGTATTCGGCGGATCATCACCACCCAAAAAACAACGATTTACCCCAAAATCGGCGCGTGGACTCGCGTGGCCTTGTGGATTCAAGGTGCAACCGCTCTCGTGGATTCGGAGCGAGGTACGTTCGTGGATTCGAAGCGTGCTACTGGGTGAAGACCGTGGATTCGGTCGGACGTCGTGGACTCGACGTTGGACGCCGTGGATTCGGCGTTGGGCGCACATCGTGGATTCGAGAAGCATCTGGAGCGAGCGGAGAAGATCAACTAGGAGCGTATGGAAAAGGTTGAGTCGTCTGTGAGTACGGTATATCACCTTGTACGTGTTTAATTCTAGTGGATTTCACCGTGTTATCGGTCCCGTGGTTTTTTACTCCGGTTTGGAGTTTTCCACGTAAAAATCTCTGCGTGTTATTTATTTTTCCGCATTGGGTTTTTATATCGCAAAGATTTTTGAGTGTTTATGGTTTACACCTATTCACCCCCCCTCTAGGTGTTTTTTCCCCTATTTAGATCCTATTATTCACATAACCCAACAAGTGGTATCAGAGCGGGAATAGGGTTGTAAACAATGGTTGAAGGTGGAAACATCAACAGACCCCCATTCTTCGATGGAACAAATTATGCGTACTGGAAAGTACGGATGAAAGCCTTTTTAATTTCCATCGACGAACGGGTGTGGCAATCAATTGAATTAGGATAGTCTAATCCAACTGAATTTATTAGTGATGTTCGCACCATCAAAACTAGGTCGAAATGGACCAAGGAAGAGATTGATATATCTTCTTACAATGGCAAGGGAATAAATGCTTTATTTAATGCCTTATCACAAACAGAGTTCTCTCGCGTCTCGACATGTGAGACTGCGAAGGAAATCTGGGATGTTCTTCAAGTTACGCATGAGGGAACTAACCTTGTGAAGATTCAGAAACTGCAAATGCTTACGAGCAAGTTTGACTCTATTTTCATGGCAGAAAATGAATCGTTCACGGACTATTACACACGATTGCAAGACATCGTAAACTCATGTGCTAACTTGGGAGAGAAGATTCCAGAATTTAAAATTGTAAGAAAGATCTTAAGAACTCTTCCTGAAAGATTTCATTCCAAGGTCACAGCCATTGAAACTATTAAACACCCGGACGAAATCCGTGTAGAAGAATTAGTTGGTTCTTTACAAACTTATGAAATGACATTTCCTACTAACTATTCTTCGGGAAAGGCATCCTCTTCTAAGTCTTCAGGTTATGCTTTGAAAACAACGAAAGAAGAAGACGCGGATTCATCCTCCTCAGGCGATGATGAGAATTTATCTATGGAGGACTTTGAGAAGCAGCTTGCTCTCTTGACAAGGAAGTTTCGCCGAAATTTTCGAAGGGGTAATTCAAGCAAAACTCCATCCTTCGGAAAGGGGAAGAAAGGCAAGGGTTCTTCAAGTTACAAGTCAAGAAAGCAAGAGGGTTTTTCTAAGGATAAGAAAAGCACAGAAGGACAAGTCCAATGCTTCAAGTGCCGAGGGTACGGCCATATCTCAACGGAATGTCCAACTAAGAATCCGTCTAAGAAGAAGGCGATGCAAGCCGTCACTTGGGATGACACCTCATCGTCAAATGAGTCATCGTCAAGTGATGAAGAAGACAACGCAACTGCGTTCCACGCGTCCACATCTTCACCCTTCATGTGCTTGATGACAAGTACATCCGACTCGCTGTCCAACTCCACTGTTGAAAAGAATGCAACGGACAATGAATCGGATGATTCGGAAGGTGAAGATTTTGCTCTAGCCTACCACAGACTTTTACGGGATTCAAAGAAACTGGCTAAGCAAAACAAGGGGTTGAGAGGGAGATTGCAGGATCTCGAAGAAGAACTAAAAAGGGTAACTTCTCTCTCGACCGATCTTGAAGTGGAAAGGGATAATCTGATAAAAGCAAATGTTTCCCTTCAAGAGTCCAATGAGCAATTCGAGAAGAATTATATAGATATAGTGAACAAAGCGAATTACTTCTTGAAGCTCAACGGCGAGGCTCGACAGGAAAAATTGGAAATGACTTAGACCATTCTCCAACTCAAGGATGACTTGCAGCGATTTTCATCAGGAAGGAGTAAGTTGGATAAGCTTCTTGGTCTTGGTCAATCAAACAAGTTCGGCCTCGGATACAATCGAACTGAAGACAATTTTAGTTCGGTTGGGACAGTTTTCGTGCCTCAGTCGGTATCTCTTCCTCCGACACCGGAATTCACGACTAGCAACGACAACAAGCCTACTTCACCCTCCTCGGGATCGTCAAGCACTAAGGTATGTTTTCGTTGTAATTTTGCAGGGCACATAAGGAGAAATTGCAAGATGGGAGCCAAACGGTCAACTCAAGCACTTCTTGCAACGACTACCAAAAGGGTGATTCCTCGGAAATCAAATGCAAATTATTCGAAAGGAAAAAGCCTCGGTAGTTCATCAAACAAGACGACGACGTCAAGGAAAAGCGACGGATCAATCAAGACGCTTTCACCAAAGGTATCAACCTCACAATCATTTCCGACGTACACCAAAACTCGAAAGGTTTGGGTACGCAAAGGTGAAATCTTCCCTTGTCTTGTAACAAATATTTCCTTGCATGCATATGATAATTCGTCTTGGTATCTGGATAGCGGCTGTTCCCATCACATGACCGGTGACAAAAACTGTTTTCAAAATTTTGAGAAAATCTCCGGAGGACTTGTAGTTTTCGGAGACGGTTAGTCTTCCAAAATTGTTGGAAAAGGAACAGTACCTATTCCAGATGGCCCGATTCTGAATAATGTATTATTTGTTGATGGGCTTAAGACTAACCTCATTAGTATCAGTCAACTTTGCGACAATGATTTTTCTGTTAATTTTTCATCTGTTGAATGCATTGTAACTGATAAGGATCATGTTTTCTTTTTAAAAGGGGTTAGATCTGAAAATAATTGTTATGTTGTTCCAAATAAAATTTCTGAAAATTGTAACTTAGCCTCTTTGAATAGTGAAACACTTTGGCACGAAAGGCTAGGACACATAAATTTTAAGGAACTTGCTAGAATTTCGAACAAAGACGTGGTCAAGGAGGTTCCTAAACTTTCACTTGAACAAAATATTGTGTGTGGTGGTTGTCTTAAGGGAAAACAATTAAGGGCTGCACACAAGAACCTGAACCACGTCGGTACCAAACGGCCCTTGGAATTATTGCATATGGATCTTATGGGGCCAACACGTCAACCATCCTTGGGAGGTAAATGGTATATTTTCTTATTGGTTGATGATTTCTCTCGGTATTCATGGGTAGCATTTTTAAAAGAGAAAGCTGATACTTTTGATTCTTTTCACGAGATTTGCCTTCGTATTATGATTGAAAAGAATGAAAAGATCATTCGTGTTAGAAGTGATAGAGGTGGAGAATTCATAAATTCTAAATTCATTGACTTTTGCACTTCCAACGGCATTAAGCATGAATTCTCAGCACCCTATACACCTCAACAGAATGGTGTTGTCGAGCGCAAAAACAGGGTTGTTCAAGAGATGGCACGTGTTATGCTTCACAGCCGGAATTTACCGCTATATTTTTGGGCTGAAGCTGTGAACACTGCAATCTATATTATTAATCGAGTTTATTTGCACCCGGGAACGTTAAATACACCATATGAACTATGGTGTGGTAGAAAACCCAACATCAAATATTTTCGCATATTCGGGAGTCGGTGTTACATTTTACGTGACCGTGAAAATCTTGGAAAGTTTGACTCTCGAAGTGACGAAGGGATTTTCTTGGGGTATTCTACGAATAGTAGAGCATATCGGGTATTTAACTTGGAATCTAAGACGATCGTAGAATCTATAAATGTTAAAGTAGATGAAGCTTTCCACTTTGCATCTGATAAATCTACCCCTGATATCTCTCTTGATGATGATACTCCTGTAAGTGCATCTTCTCATGATAATACTTCCAATATTAATGATGCATCTAATGGTTCTTCAAGTTTATCTGATGTGCAGGAATCATCCCATGTACCTCCGAGTACTCCATTACAACAAACGTTACGCATCTCCAAGGATCATCCTGAATCAAACATCATTGGAGACCCACAAGAAGGAGTCAAAACTCGGAGACAGTTGGTTTGTGGATTCGCCTGTTATGTTTCCACGATCGAACCAAAGAACGTCGATGAAGCTCTTCAGGATGACTACTGGATTGAAGCAATGCAGGAAGAGCTCCATCAGTTTCAAATGGACGTTAAGAGCGCGTTTTTAAATGGGATTTTAAATGAGGAAGTCTATGTGGCTCAACCGAAAGGTTTTGTAGACTGTAAACTACCTAACCATGTTTTTTGTTTGAAAAAGGCTCTTTACGGTTTAAAACAAGCACCGCGAGCATGGTATGAAAGGTTGACAAAGCACCTTTTGGAGAAGGGCTATACTCGAGGGGGAGCAGATCGGACTCTCTTTGTGAAGCATTATCAAAATAACTTCATTGTTGCACAAATCTATGTCGATGACATTGTGTTTGGAGCGACAAAGGATAATGATGCTTCTAAATTCGCTGAAACCATGGAAAGCGAATTTGAGATGTCTATGATAGGCGAACTGACATACTTTCTTGGATTGCAAGTGAAACAAAATGATGAAGGCATCCATCTGTGTCAATCCAAGTACGCAAAGGAGTTGGTAAAGAAATTCGGATTAGAAGATTCTAAAGATTTTCCTACTACTATGGGAACTAGCAATAAGGGATTTGGAAGTGAATCTCTTAGTGATAATGTAGACGAGAAACTCTATCGCAGCATGATTGGAAGTCTACTTTACCTCACAGCTAGTCGCCCGGATATATCCTTTAGTGTTGGGATTTGCGCGAGATATCAATCAGCACCAAAGGAGGTTCACCTGAAAGCGGTGAAACGGATCATCCGGTACATCAAAGGAACTGTAAACTTCGAAATTTGGTATCCTATGGGAACAAGTTTAGATATTATTGGATACTCAGATGCCGATTGGGCAGGATCTGTGGATGATCGGAAAAGTACGAGTGGTGCATGTTTTTATCTTGGCCATTGTCTTGTTGCATGGCATAGTAAAAAGCAAAACTGCATTGCACTCTCGACTGCCGAAGCGGAATACATCTCAGCGGGTAGTTGTTCAACACAACTTATTTGGATGAAAAGCGTGTTGAGCGACTTCCGGATTTCAGCAACTTCGGTAACTGTTTTATGTGACAACACAAGTGCTATAAATATTTCAAAAAACCCTGTGTTGCACTCTAGAACAAAACACATTGAACTTAGATATCATTTTCTTAGAGAGCTAGTTGAATCAAATATTCTTCAAATTTCCTACATTTCAACTGAAGATCAATTAGCTGACATTTTAACAAAACCTTTGGATCAAAAACGTTTTATTCATTTGCGTAAAGCAATTTGAATGCTTTCCTTGAAATAACCTCTTTTTGAAACTTTTGTTTAGGTTAGGTTTTGTTTTTGTGTTTTTGTTCATTATCTATGCTTAGACATAGAACATTAATTGAGCATTAGTTTTATTGACTTTAACTGCATCCTTTTATATATTTAGAAATCTATTATGCCTTAGATATCATAATATTTCATTTGATGCAATGATCATTTATGTCAATTAACTCATCTTTGTTTTGATCAAAGTCAATTTCTCTCTCGATGATCTCTTGGTATAGTTTTTATCTTATTTGACTGTTTAGTCGAGTATGAAATCGAGATCAATATTTGGCTAAATATTTTATATCTTAGATAATTGATAGCCAATTGAGGGGGAGTCAAAGAAAAAGTATTATGCTCAAAAGATGTGGAAAGAGTTACATCCCAATGAGGAGTGTGAAAACTACCACCACATGGAGGAAAGAGCTACCACCTCGGTCGTCCGAGTGCTGTTTGCAGCTACCACGTGTATACCAAGCAAGGGTTTTCAAGTTTGATTAATTAAAATGCATGTTGAAATACTTGACTCTGTCAAAATTTCAAGATTGGTATAAGGTGGGATTTTTAATGAAAGATGCTCAAAGAGCCACTCTCTTCAATAAATTGACTAGATATATTATCTAACTTATCGGGGATGTTAGACATCTATTGATCTTTGTATTTCATTTTCTTTACCGAATTGATGATTTGATAAAAGCATTACTCATAAGATCAAGTTAGATGTAATTGAAGTTGTTCAACTTTAAGGGATTTAATTTTTATAAATTTTCGTTTCATTTGTTGGATGTTATTGATAGATTTGGTATAATCTATTTCTTGTTGTATGAAATGATGATTTTCGTTTAAAGTTGATACACAAAAGTGCTTACATCTTTTTCTGGTTTTTCTAGAATTTCTCTGAAATTTTCTAAAGAAAAAGTTGGAGCCGATCCGGATTGGACCTCCCGATCCGGATCCCGAACGCAGATATTCTTCTGCGGGCAGCCGATCCGGATTGGACCTGCCGATCCGGATCCCGAACGCAGTTTTTCACTGCGGGTAGCCGATCCGGATCGCAATCACGAACTGATCCGGATCGCGGCTAGGGTTTTATATAGAACAAAAGGGTTTTGATTTCTTTTACTCCAATCTTTTGTTCCAAAGTTTCCAGAGCTTCTCTCTCTAGATTTCATCCATCTTGGAAGCTTTCAAACTCAAGTTCTTCAACTCCAAGTAAGTTTTATTGATCAAAATCTCGGTTTTTCATAGTTTTTCTTATTCCTCCTCAAAACGTGATGAATTTCTTGTATCAATCTCATTTGTGGATGGTTTTTGATCAAATTTCTTTTGAAATAAGAACTCTGGGTAGATTAGTTTTGATTATATGCTAGGTATTCTCAAGATAAACGGATTTTTGGTCTTCGATTTCAAAAATTTCGGTTTTAGGGCATATAATGGGAATTTTCCAAAATCATGCAATTGATCTATTTTTAAATTTCCTTTTGCAAAACTAATTTGATTCCTAGTCTCTCTACACGATAATGATTGTTTGGGTACAATTTTTCTAATTTTTGAAAATTAACAATTTTTTCGTGTTCTTGAGGTGTTGCTCACAGGATTTCTTTTCACAAGAAACCAATAGCAATGGTGATCACGTGGATCATTTTCCTTCTGGCTGCTATGGTACACACGAGAGACACTGTCAAGCCCAAGAGGGCTAAGAAAGCGGAGAAAGCGAAAGATGATTCCGATACGGAATCTGAAACGGAATCAATTGATTGGGATGGGCTTCAAGTTGAAGCAACAACTGTTCCCACTGCTTCAAAGGGAAAAGCGCCTGCGGAGACATCGAAGGCTCCGCCTACTGCTGCTGATAAGGGCAAAGCTCCAATGGAAGAAACTTCTGGAAAGACAAGAAGAAAAAGCGTTGCTCGCAAAAGAGGGAGTGCTCGAGGAATCTCCATTAAGCAACCAGTTGATAGGCAACCATCTCCACAAGACTTTATCAGCTCAGCTAGGATAAAGGACTTTGAAAACAGGGAATGCATTGGCGAAAGGCATGTTAATGTCAAAGCCTTGAAGGAAAGATCTCCGGCATTTGGGACTCTGTATGACCAGACAGGTCTTGCTCCCATTTGCAATTTCCCCGAGACCACTGGGTATTGTCTTCACTCAGTGAGGATGTTCTATCAAAATGCTTGTTATCTCGTTGATCAGGAGAGCGGACGTCGAGACTTTCAAACATTGGTCAAGAATGTTAAGATTAAAGTAACGCCGCAACTGATTGGAGAGGTATTAGGGATGACGGCCCGAGCTGATGGCGCTCATTACCAGAAGAATCAAGTTTTCAACACCAACTCCTGGAGAGTGGTTGTTGATGGCATCTGTCTGCCCGATACTCTGTCTACAGGAAACTCCGTTTTTTCAAAAGAACTACGACCAGAGTATCGCTTCTTAAACTTTATTGTTTGTTATAACGTCCTTCCAAATATGAACACGAAGGTTCTTCGGTGGGATAGGATGTTATTCCTTTATCTTCTTGGAAACCCCTCAGCAGCAATGGGAGCAAACTTAAACATTCCCTACACCATCTGGGCGAGGATGGCTCGCTATGTGGAACATGCTCACCCTTCAGAGAGACTACCTTATCCAATGATCATCATGCGCATTCTTCGAAAATTTAAAGCTGACACGAATGCGAGTTCCTACATGCACAGTCTGGGAACGATCAATGAAACAACGATTGTCAAGTCTCTCTCGACAAAGCCAGACGAGCCCATATTACCTCCTCACCGACAACGAGCACAACAACAACAAGCGACAACCTCTGCACCGGCAGCAACTCCTCCAGTCCAACCAGCACAACAAGCACCTCCATCAACTTCTGATGATGATGCATCAGTTACCTCAATCTATAAAGAACAGCAAAGGCTCTCCAACGAGCAAGAACGTATATCAAATGAGCTCATTGAGGTAAAGGAAGAAATAAAGAAGGTAAATAAGAATCAGTCATCAATGAACAAGAGATTAAAGAAAATTTTCCAAATTCTTGGCTGTATCAGTTCAGAGGAGTCTGAATGATCCGTATCCTTCCAATTTCTGTTTATAATGCATATGTTTTATTCGTTTTCTTGTGCAGGAACTTCATTTTTTTTTTTTTTAACTTTCTTTTGTGCAGGTTTTTGACGTTTTAGTTTTTAGTTTTTAGTTTTCAAACTTGAACTGTTAACCATTCTCTCCATTTTGGTATTTTTTGGCTAATTTCTGTGACAAAAAGGGGGAGAGAGAAGTATAAACAATGATACTATGATATAATGGTTACTGAGAAAACTTGAAACTATAAAGGTAAGTATAACCTCAACTTGAAAGGTGAGTAGAACTTCAACTTTCGGTTTTCAATTGTGTTTGAATGCATGCCTCGACTAACTATTCGACTAACTATTTGGGCATTTAATATAACTAACAAGTTGATGTTCACTAACATGACATTTGGGTTTTTGATTGCATAGAAGATATGTTGGTGTTTTAACTATGATCAGTTTACAAATCTGAATGTATAAATGTCATGGTAAATCAATGAGTATAAACTTCATCTCTGTATGTGGTTTTTGAATGATATAAAATTCTTGAGGTATCTAACGATTTCTTTTGTCAAGAATGATTTCTTTTGCAGAGAGTACAGATGTCTAAGTCTAGAGTCTGTTTTAGGAGTTTAACTCATGTATTTTATTTTGGATCTCCTTTGTAAATTTTTGTTGTATGGTGATAGCAACAAAAATATCTTTTTGAATTTTCCTGAGTGGATCTATGTTTTGTCACGAAACCGCCAAAGGGGGAGATTGTTACGGAATTTGAGTTGGCGTATTTCGTGAATTCGGTTAAGTCTTGAAGATTGAAGGTAAAGGAAGTTGGATCATATAACTCAATCTCAAGAAAGAAGAATTCAAAAGGATCAGGTATGTTTAACTTAATATCTTTGGTGATCCGAATACTTCTTATAGCGTAGAAACACTTGGATGGATTTGTTATTGCATAAATATCAAAAACTGGACATGGGACATGTTCAGGATCCGGATCAGACTGTTCAATCCGGATCCCGAAGGTGGTTCGTTCATACACCAGTTCAATCCGGATCGTAGCTTCCCTTGATCCGGATCCCGAACATTGAGTTTACCATTTTCCTTGAACGATCCGGATCAGGCCTCGCAATCCGGATCCCGAACGTTGATGTTTGGTGAACTGTATGAACGATCCGGATCAAGCACTTCGATCCGGATCCCGAACCTTCGTTTTTCTGGAATCTGTTTTTCTCGCTACTGCAATCCGGATCGCCGATTTCCGATCCGGATCGTCGTCATGTAAAAACTCCAGAAAAGGTAGTTTTTGATCCTCATCTTCTTCCAAGGGTTTATAACCTATAAATAGACCCTATAATTCTTTTTCTAGGGTTAGTCCAAAAAGAAGCCGTCATAATCAAATATTATTTTATACGGCCTCAGATCCACATATAGAGAAGAAAGGGAATAACTAGATTAATTCTATGTTTCTTCATCTATATTGATTAGTTTGATTCTAGGTTTTCATACTCACATTTTGAGTTGAATCAAACTAATGAATACTTAGATGGTATTTCCTATCTATCTTTGATCTAAGTATTCGGCGGATCATCACCACCCAAAAAACAACGATTTACCCCAAAATCGGCGCGTGGACTCGCGTGGCCTTGTGGATTCAAGGTGCAACCGCTCTCGTGGATTCGGAGCGAGGTACGTTCGTGGATTCGAAGTGTGCTACTGGGTGAAGACCGTGGATTCGGTCGGACGTCGTGGACTCAACGTTGGACGCCGTGGATTCGGCGTTGGGCGCACATCGTGGATTCGAGAAGCATCTGGAGCGAGCGGAGAAGATCAACTAGGAGCGTATGGAAAAGGTTGAGTCGTCTGTGAGTACGGTATATCACCTTGTACGTGTTTAATTCTAGTGGATTTCACCGTGTTATCGGTCCCGTGGTTTTTTACTCCGGTTTGGAGTTTTCCACGTAAAAATCTCTGCGTGTTATTTATTTTTCTGCATTGGGTTTTTATATCGCAAAGATTTTTGAGTGTTTATGGTTTACACCTATTCACCCCCCCTCTAGGTATTTTTTCCCCTATTTAGATCCTATTATTCACATAACCCAACATCACATTCTTCCCCCCTTTATGCCCTGACGTCCACGTCAGGCTCAAGCACACTCACAAGCACCAGACAATGTGAGACTCGTCTCGCTAGCCTTAGCCGACCTTGTGAGGAGCTGCACTCCACTCACAACGGTCATTAGCCGGGGAGCCTCGCTCTACCCGCTATATAACCCTGGCTCAGCCGAGACTCATCTCACATTTCTGGCTGGTGAATGTCTCTGATACCAACTGTGACGCCCCACTTCCCAGGGGGTCACCCATCCTAGAACTACTCTAGCTCTAGCACGCTTAACTCTCATAACCTCTTGGATTTTGCTACCATCCAAAATGCTATAGCCGGGTTAAGAGATTTAGTCCTATTATATCATTTATATACAGGACTAATCCAAATTCCGGGGGTGTCAAACCAGCAACATCACCAACGCAACCTGTGCAACTGGCGGCACAAATGCCCCAAGAGACCATGTAGCCAATGGTGCCTCTCCAAACGGTCCAACCGCTGGAGACGATTCAACCACATGCGGGGGCAGCAAGAACAACGGGTTGGTCTCGAACCGAAGATTCACCCGGGATCAGGATGGCCAATCTGAGTTGTCTTCACCGAGTTTGATACCATTGGTGCAAGTGGCGCCGATAACTAAGGCGGCACGGCAGGACGCGCCCCTCACCATGCACAACCGCTGGGGGCAAGATAGTCGCAAGTAATCACGTACCGTACGAGAACGAGGCCGATGGGACAGAACATCGGCCATCAACTAGAACGCTGCATAGGGGCTCGTCTGTCCCCCCCAACCGTCGTTTATCCAGCCTCAGGTTGGGGGCAGGAGCGACTAGCAGATCCTTTTGTAGGGGCCACCTCAGCAGCATGCTGGCCACCAAGGGCCACCGCCTCTGCCAGTACAGCCGGTGGCCCTGGAGCCTCAAGCTAGGCTCACCGAGATAGCTGGGGGCAGGAACAACGGGCAGGTCCTCGCGCAGGGACCGTACCTGCTATAGTCTGGCTTATACAGGCCGCCATTTCTTTCAACACGGCCGGCTACTCCGGTACCTTGGAGCAGACCCGCCGAAACGGTTGGGGGCAGGAATGGCGGACAGGTCCCTCCGCAGGGTCCGCCTCAAAGTTAGGCTGGCCAAGACACGCCACCTATCACGCCCCGGCATCGAAACTGCAACCCGGGCTCGCCAACAGATCCGTCGCCCATACGGGAAGCCCCGTATAGACGAAGCGACTAACCTGCAAAAGATCAACTACACTATACAGATATCAGAGCTGAAAGTAAACTACTGAAATAAAATAAATACAAGTCTTCAAATAGTACATGCCAGGTCCTCACAAATACAAAAGTCTCTCAAAAGTAAAAGAAATATACAAGATAAGTCCCAAAAACACTAACAGTACTATAACATCACCAAAAATGGAGTACATCTACTCTCTCTGGAAGACGACTGGTAGGGATCTAGCTCGCGACTCCCTTACCTTGATCAGCAGGATCAGCAACTGGAGCAGCAGAAACTGGAGTAGAGGTCCCTGGGGAAAAAATCACCACGGCGGGTGTGAGAACTACATCCCACAGTAGTTCTCAGTGGGTACCGCCAACAAGCCCGACGGTCTGCCCACTAAGTCTACTAGAGGCATAAAATAACAAATGCAGTGCTGAAAGGGAAAGAGCTGGAAGAAAATAAACTCTACAGCTACTATGCCTCTATCTAGATGCTCTAGAAGTGAAACAGAAAGGAACATGATGCATCCACTATCCCTCAACTCAAATCACCCAATCTACACTGACTGCCACATAGGGTCCAGTCAAACCTGCGCCTACCTACTGTCGTTACATCCAAAAAGGACCGGACTTACGTAGGGCATCCGTGACTGCCAAAACTGACCCAGCCAGAGGGACTGCGTCGACAAGTCGCGATAGCAAGTAACAAGCCCAGCTCCGGAGTGGCACTCGAGGGGCGCGACCCCACCGAGGAAAGTATCCGCGCATCTCTGTCGAGCTCAAATGTGGCTCATGCAGGCTATAGTCCAAATCCACGATCAACAAGATCGACAGTAACCAACAACACTAACTCTCTCTCTCTCTCTCTCGCAGGCTGAAAAACCACACAGCTAGGACCCACCATCAACTCAGACGGCTCCCAAAATAAAACACTGATCTAACACTGCTACCAGACTCTACTCGGCCCCTAGGCACGAGCGTAACATACATCCCACGACAACCCGGCCACTCGGCCCACTATCCGGGCGAGGAAACTCTAAGTCCAGGTGAAATAATAATAACAGTGTGGGAATGTCTAAAACATAAATAACCTAGCCCAAGTTGGAGTTTTCTACTAGTCTGGTTGAACATGCAGCATATGACGGGGGTCCTAGGTCAAGTTCCAATGATAACAATAATTAACAGATTTTAGGAAGCAGTAAATCATATGATCATCAAAGTAACACTGGGAACATCAATTCTCACATTCTTGCATGCTTCTCAATACATTCACAATCATGCATGATCCTACAATATAGAATTAATGTTCAGTCCACCAGTTTTGAAGACGAGGCAACCCACCTGGAAGTGCTAAACTGTCCAAAGTCCAAAAGCTGAAAATACCCGGAACAACACTCCAATTTCCCCCAACTCCAACGGGTTTAGAAACACCCGAAAACTCCCCTGGGTACAAAAATACAGTCCAAAGTTACAAATAACTCAAAATTCCAAGTGTACAGAATCTGCAGAAATTCAGTCCCAAAGATGCAAAATTTACACCTAGAAAATAAACTCCAAAAAATCCAATAAAAATATGACGGCAATCCTCACGAAGTGTAGATGTCAATCAAGTCCTTAAAAGTCGAATTCCGATACCCGGGTGTGGAGATAAAAATCCGACAAGGTGCTGCTGTCCAAGAAGATCCACCAGCAACAAAGGGGGTTAAAAATGTACCAGAAACCCCAACAAAAGCTCAAATCTGAGGTGAGGGGAAAATACAAAAATCGTAGACCTACCTCTTGTGAATCCAACGCCACAAAAATCATCCAAAAATACTATCGGGGTGGCTCTGTGGACCTCGCAGACCGAAATCCGACGATAACGGGCCTCCGATGAAAGAACGTCGCTCTGCGCTACGATGCCGAAGTCGTCGATGCCGCGGCCTCCAAAAATTCCGAGCTTCCCTCACAAGATGCAGCACAGGAAGATGAACAAAGTTACTAAAGGACTTAGGAGGTTTAGAGCTCGGGAAAAGGGTCAAAAAGCCCAAGCAAAGAGCCTATTTATAGACCCACACGAAAAAAAAGCCAAAAGCCCACCTTAATGGGCTTTCGGGCCCAAAATCCGGGCGCCCGGGTGTTTCGGGCGGCTACAGTAGCCCGAAACGCCCCCCGGCCCGGCCCACGAGACACGCCCGAATCCCCCTGGCTCCGACACGTGTCCCCCGAACAGCGGACAGCGTGCGGAGCCAGCGGAAAGGCGCCGCGTGGCCTGACCGAGAGGGGTGCGGTGGGTGGCGCCGGCCAATCGCCGGGCGCCACGTGGCGCCCGCGTACGGCGGTCACCCACTCCGCACCTACCCCAACTGCCCTGACCTACTCCCCGCGTTGCGTGCGCCGCGCGCACATGAACCATCCAACCCGGGGCCGCCGCGTGGCCCGCCCTGGTTCACTGCACCCGCCGCGCGCGCCCGTGGGCCGTGCCGCGTGAGCCCGCCAACCAGGAGCCGCCACATGTCCCCCGCACTCGGCCCATGCACCAGCGCCAACTCTCGGTGGACCACGCCATGTGCGCCGGCCAATCCGGTGCTGCCACGTGGCACCAGGCCGGTCCACGGCTTCCCCCATGCACCAAAATTCGCGAAAAACTTTCGGGAGTCCGTTTTTGGACATCCGGACTTTGAAAAATGCAAGTAAATAGCCGATTTTCGACGTTTTTCCGCGCTGAATCCAAATATGACCTCGGATTAGCCTAAAGCCCTTTCTAAATTCCGACAAAAACAGCCAGAAGGCAGGCTCAATCCCGAAGCCTCACTGAATCCATCCAACGCGTCCATTTGACGCGTTGCAGGTCCCACACACCAACAATAGGTGTTCTACATCACGGGTCATGGGAGAAGCTACACGGGAATCGGGGACACTATACCACCACTCCCTCCGGTGCAACCAGCTGCCCGAGTACCACGAGTGGGGCCCGCTGGCCTCCACGCCCACGTAGAGGAAGCAGTCCGGAACACATTCGGCACAAGGGCCAGTATGATAATATGGCCGGGTCTCCGATCCCTGCGCTCCCCACACAGATACGCGGATGTGGAGTACCCGTATCAGGCCGACTAGAAATGGTCAAAGTTCAACAAACTCTCGGTGGAAGTAACCGAGAGCATAGACCCGCCGGGATCGTATCAAAGGGATCACTGACTTAGGCCCCACTTGGGCCTGAGGATCGGAGGTCGGCCAAGAAGGGCCGACCAGGAGAGCCTTTCGGCCAACACAGTTAAGGCAGGAAGCGGATGAAGGACCCGGTCAGTCAGAAAAGGCAGAGGGTGAGAATCCTGATTCCGATGGGAGGAATAAGAGAGCAAGACACTCTGATTAGCCAAATGGTGTCGGAGAGGAATGTGCGAATTTCGACCAAAAATGCTAGACCACACTCTAGTCCATTAAAACCTAATGTAATGCACATGCAACAAACAGATCGGAATGCGTGCAGCCGATCAAGAAGATGCCTGAAACACAACTATCAATTTTGAAGGGTGTAGAGCAGAAATATAAGAAGACTTCACATTTATTAAACCGACGTGCATACAGCTCGAAAGAAGAGCAAATACAAAAATATTTCAGAAAAGGAAGAGTCGCAGTCGGAACGCTTCATTAAAAGGGTGAGATGCATGGCCATCTTCAAGCTGGCAGTGACTAGACGCTGCTTACTAGAAACCGAGATGCCTGATCACCTTTAAAGCCGACGAAAGTGGGAGTGAGAGAGAATATAAAGCTCTACTAACTCCTTGACTCCCTACATGCAATGGAAAAAGATCATGAGGTTCCTCCCGGAGGAGAAGGGAGACCGACCTGGTAGGAAAGCCAGTCAGAGCAGGAGAGCACCCCTCCTGGTAGGAAAACTAGATGATGGGCGGCTCGGACTCCTCCAGCTCCTAGAGATGGAGGCAAGAGGCCAGCCTCCTCCCCAAGGGATATTTTTAGTGACGACCATCTATAGGCAGCCGAAAATTGGCTGGATAGCCGGACGTATGATCTCAGATCGGTAGGTCACCAACAAGAGTTTTTTTTTAGCTTTTTTATCTCTAAGGATACTTTCGAGGCAACCTTCCAATCTGAAACTGGCAGCACTTCAATGCCAGAGCATTGTTGTAGCAATGGCTTAAGAATCGTCATGAGTAAAAAGGAGATATGAAGAAGCTGCAAACGAGTGGGGGGGGGGGGGGGGGCCTTTTTATAGGCCAGCGAAAGAGATCAGAGTGGCAGCAAACGCTTTGAAAATGGCAGCTTTCGATATGAAAACAACGAAGGAAAGATTTGTCGAGAATCAAGAAGAATTGGTGCGTACCCACGAATCCCTCGGTCGGGGAGCAAGTGTCCCGCCGAGATACCGGAAGATCGTAGGCATCGATATCTGTGCTGAGGTTTGATGCAATTTCGACAATCACCCGAACGACACGTCAGGTGATTGCCGAGGATCGAAAGACTCGCGTCTGGACTCAGATCGGTCTTAGGCGTGTAACAATATAATACAAGGCGCACGCCATCGGCCGAAGACCTCAGCCGAAGAAGGGTCCGCTTTCCGATCCAGACCAATTTCAGTCGCACAAAGACAAAAGGTGCGATGAACGCTATCGGCTAAAAGTACCTGCTGAAGGAGAGTCAACCGATGAGAGAAGCGATCAACAGAAATGTTATCGTCTCATTCAGGACCGTTTGTCGGCCAAAGACAGATATCAAACCGTCTGTGAGGACCTGAATCCCCGCAATAGGATTATTGCGGATCAGTAGCTTATGGAGGCCTATGTGGTGTGTCGGCGGTGTTTGTGTGCAAATTGGACACAAGTGTTGGACTCATTGTGTATAATGGATCACGAGAGTATTTGGATGCCCCCGTCGAATTTTAGAAGTGGTTCCGCGCGAAACGGACATCGGATTTTGATTCAGCGTGGAAAAACGATGGAAATCGACTACTTGGTTGTATTTTTCTGAGTCCGGACGCCAGAAAACGAACACCCGAAAGATTTCTAGTGTTTTCGGGTTCACGGTGGACCGGTGGACCGAGGTGGTGCCACGTGGCGGCTTCCGATTGGCGCCGTACGCCACGTGGCGGAGCAGAAGGCGTTGCGCAGTGGGCCCGGCCCACTGGAGCTGGCGCGGGCAGGCGTGCGGGCCGAGCAGGTGCGCGGGCAGGCGCGCGGGTGAGCGCGGTGCACGGGGGCAGCGTGCCACGTGTCATCTTCCCATAGGCGCGGTTTGGACAGGTGGCGGCTGACGGTTGGGTGGTGCAGCGGGCGCGGTCCACGGAGCAGGCGTGGTGACGCCTCGGGCTGCATGCAAGTCAGGTGGCAGGCGGCTGGCGCAGGCGCGCTCGTGGGCGCTGACCGGCGCGGCGTGGGTGCGGTCCACGTGGCGGCGCGTGGTTGGTGGGCGCCAATCACCGCGCCGCACTGTGCGCACCACGCGGCACGGTCGGGTTGGCCGGTTCGGTTGTGCGCTGTTTGGGGGCCACGTGGCGCATCGACAGCGATCCGGGCGCTGATGAACGGCTGCGGATTCGGCGCGGTTTCGGCGCCCGAAGGATTCGGGCCCCCGAAACCAGGGACTCAGGCGGCATTATTGGATTTGTTGGGCTGGGCCTATAAATAGGCCCAGTATAGCTACATTTTTGAGTTTTCCGGCCAGTTTCTCACTGGGGTTTCTACAGAGGATTTCTTCTCCAACTTGTGTTGCATCTTGTGGAGGATTCTCGAGATTTTTGGAGGCCTCAATATCAGCGTTTTCTGCGACGTGGCGCACTTCGACGCTCCTTCGATTTTGGCTTTTATCGTCACTTTTCAGTCCGCGAGACCCCCTGAGCTGCCCCGATGGAATTTTGAGCCGATTTTCATGGCAGCGCGTTCATGAGAGGTTCGCCTTCATTTTCCATGTTGATCACTTCGCCTCATTTTGGGTTTTTGGCATGGTTCCCGAGGTATTTCTGTGACTTTTTGTACTGTTGTGAGGTACGGGACAGCGGTGGAGTATTGTTGAGATTTCTCGACCTATGGGCATCGGAACGGGACGTATGAGGACTCGATCGGCATCTACACTTCGAGAGGAACGCGCTTGTATTTTTATTGGAATTTTTGGAGGACTCTTCAAAGGTGATAATTAAGCTTTTTCGTGGCTGGTCTTCCGCAGAATTGCGTATTCTGGATGTTTTGGCCTACGGGGATGTTCTAATTGTTTCTTGGCCTATAGGTGTCGGTACGAAATGTATAAATACTCAATTTGAATTTACTCGTTGCGAGGATCGCAACCGTGATTTTTTTGGATTTTTCGGAGGACTGTACGCAGGTGAAAATCCCCTATCTTTCTGCCGGATTGTAAAAACAGCAAGTGCTGTTTGGTGTGTGTGGGGTATTAACTAGTGTGTTGTGGTTGTGATGTTGGTTGGAGCAGAGGCTTGTGCGACTGAGTGCCGAGGATGTGGTTTCGGCGGATTTTGCTAGCAAGTGACTGCGCACTTCACCGACTTTGGCTTTGCCTGCGGAAAGCATTTCAGGTGGGTTGCTTCGTCTCCAGAACCGGTGGACGGTTCTCTAATTCTATATGTTAGAATGCATGCATGTTTAGGGTACAATATATATGGTTGAGGGGTAAGCTTAGGAATGATAATTGTATAAGGAATTGCCAGTTAATTATTCATGTTATGACTTATAGGAACTGGCAAGATCTATATCCATGATGATGATTAAGGAAACCTTACCTTAGGGAACATTGCTCTTTTGATCATTAGCATGCCATGTTAGCACATAGCTTTTATGAGATTTGATTATGCGATGGGGCAGAATTATGTATCTATGTGCGGATATCACCTGAGATGATTTCTTATGAATCATGTATTATGGACAGGTGTAGTTCATTAATGATGTTGGCATGTGATTATACCTTGTGGAGCTATTACGTGATTTACTCTCCTTTTTCCCTTCTTGAGGACAAATGCATGCTTGTATGGACATCTAGATAAGCCATCTTTTACTGCTACACTATCATGTTGGGACTTGACTTAGGAGAAACCATCTTTGCTTCTTTTCTCCTTTTTAGTCAGTCATGCGGTTCATGTTGCTCGGGTTCGAGCAGGGGTTTGGGATAGTGTAGTCGAGACTTCGAGTCTGGGTCGGGTTGGGTTTGATTGTGGATTGTGGGTATTGCGGCGACCGCGGATATTGGGCGGTTGGCCGAGTGTCGGTTGTACTTGATTGTGGATGGCAGGATAGTGCGGTAACTGCGGATATTGGACGGTTGACCGGAGGTCGGTTATGGGTTTATAGATTGTGGGGCATTACGGCAACCGCGGATACTGGGCGGTTGACCGAATATTTACTTATGCATCAGATTGGGTATCAGATTTCTCTAGTGGACGGAGTTTTTCACTTATTGAGTACTATTACATCTGATTGAGGACCGGGGTTTTCTTTAGTGGATGGGTTTTTCCACTTTGATCAGAGTCGTGATCCAGTTCTACTGGTTTATGATACTTATGATACTTGTTACAGAGATACTTTACTCGTGTGGGTCGTTCCCCTCGAGTGCCACTTCGGAGTGTGCGACAGGCAGGCTTTGAGTCCTTGAGACTCCTTCTTCTCATCGGTGCTATGCGTTGGCCAGCATACCCGATACGGCAGGCACAGCAGGCAGTACCAGTTCTTGCTGGTCCATTGATTGGGTTTATTACAGGCAGATACTTTATTATTGCACTCGTGCCTGTGGGGCTGAGTGGAGTCTAGTAGCTATGTTGAGACCTGTACTAGTGTTGTGGGAACCGTTTGGGGTTGACGGTGATTCCGGGGTCGTTGTGAGTATTTCGACCGTTGTGCGAGATGTTGAGGATCTTGAGTCTATCCGTTCTGAGAGAGAGAGAGAGCGTGGATTTCGACTATAGCCTGCATGTGCCACTATTCGATAGCGAGTTAGTCCGTATGGACACTCTACGTAATTCCTGCCCGGCAGTGGGAGGTGGTTGTAGGTGGGCGCAGGCTTGACTGGACCAGATGTGGCAGTCAGCTCGATTGGGTCGATTGTGCACTTCATGTGCGAGTGGTTGTATATCTTTCATTGGTTTTCTCCATTTAAGCATTTAGATAGAGGCATGGTAGCTGTAGAGTCTCTCCAGCATTCTTGTTCAGTTTTTACTGCATTGTTATCTTATGCCTCTAGTAGACTTAGTGGGTAGATCGTCGGGCCTGGTGGCGGTACCCACTGAGAACTCCCTTTTGGTGTAGTTCTCACACCCGTTGGGGGTTTTCCCCTCCATTTTCTTTCCTCTCCTTTATTTTGCAGAGTCTTAGCGGGTGTTGCTGATTCTGCAGTTGCTGTTCGAGGCGAGAGAGTCGCGAGCTAGATCCTTACCTGTCACGCCCCGGGGTCGAAACTGCGACCCGGGCCCGTCAAACAGATCCGCCACCTATGCCAACTTGCATAGGCGAAGCGTCCTACCTGCAAGAAAAGTTCTATAACTAAACAGATATCAGAGCTATAAAGATAAAATATCTGCTGTAACTAAAATCAATCACTGTACAACTGGAAATAAACAACACTGTCTGCCTCCCAAAATAATAAAAAATACAAATCCTCGAGTACAAGCTCAAAACCCAACCGGGAGGTAACTCCAATATATATACAACAGTGTACAGTCTCCCAATACAAAATATCCTCACTACAAGTCTCTCAAAAGAGGAAAAGAAACAGCTAATCTACTGATGATCTCCTCAGAAGGGTACCGCTACTCTCCAACGCCGGGTAGGGATCTAGCTCGCGACTCCCTCGCCACGATCAACAACCGCAGAGTCGGCAACACCTGCTAAGACTCTGCAAAACAAAGGAGAGGAGAAAAAGGGGGAAAAACCCCCAAAGGGTGTGAGAACTACACCAAAGGAGGGAGTTCTCAGTGGGTACCACCGCCAAGACCGACGGTCTGCCCACCAAGTCCTCAAAAGACCAAAAACTAACCAAAGCCGTAAAGACTGATAAAAAGAAGCTGGACCCTCTCAACAGCTAACAAACCACTAAGCTTGCTGTGACTGCCATGCCTGCTACGCCTGCCATGCCTGCTCTGCATGCCTATGCCTGCCAAGCCTGCCATGCCTGCTCTGCCTGCCTGCTATACTGCTAAGCCTGCCATGCCTGCTCTGCATGCCTATGCCTGCCAAGCCTGCCATGCCTGCTCTGCCTGCCTGCTATACCTGCTAAGCCTGCCATGCCTGCTCTGCATGCCTATGCCTGCCAAGCCTGCCATGCCTGCTCTGCCTGCCTATGCCTACTATGCCTGCCATGCCTGCCTGCCTACTATGCCTGCCCTGCCTGCCTGCCTACTATGCCTGCCCTGCCTGCCTATGCCTGCTCTGCCTGCCTATACCTGCTATGCCTGCCTGCCTGCCATGCCTGCCTATGCCTGCTATGCCTGCCTGCCTGCCATGCCTGCCTATGCCTGCCCTACAACGGTCAACAACTCACAATGACCTTGGGACCACCGTACCCCAAAACGGTTCCCAACCACACTAGCACTGGTCCAAACACCGCCACTAGACTCCACTCGGTCCCCCTGACACGAGCGCAACTAAAAAGCAAAAGTCAGAAATCAGCCCAATCTAATGCCACCAGTAGACACTGGTACTGCCTGCTCTGCCTGCCGCGACGGGTATGCCAGCCTACGCATAACACCGAAGCAAAGGAGTCTCAAGGACTCAAAGTCTGTCTGCCGCGCACTCCGGAGTGGCACTCGAGGGGAGCGACCCACACGAGTAAAGTATCTCAATCAGCAGGACTGGATCATGACTCTGATCAAAGTGGGAAAACCCATCCACTAGAGAAATCGGATACCCAATCTGGTGCATAAATAAATATCCGGTCAACCGCCCAATATCCGCGGTTGCCGCAAAGCCCCACAACTAATCCAACCTGTCCCAGACACCAAGTCCCGACTACACTACCCAGAACCCCTGCTCGAACCTGAGCAACACAGACCACCTGACTAACAAAGAAGGAGAAAAGGATAACATGGTTTCTCCTAAGTCAAGTTCCAAAAGTAGTGCAGCGGTAAAAGATGGCCTAACTACATGTCCATGCACGCATGCTTTGTTCTCAGAAATAATAAAAGTGGGTGAAGCATATAATAGTAAAGCATGCTAAAACATTCCTACTATGGTATACCAATCTCTCCCAAGTGGGCCATTCCTTGCTTACCTCTCGCTCATATCGGTTGCACATCAAATCCGCCTGTTATCAATCATAGAGGGATGATAACCCCACATGTGCCTTTACATTCACCATGATATGAAAACCTTATACAGTTACTAAATTAAGCTTACCCACCTGAAGTGCTCAATCCAAGGCAAACCTGGGGTCGGTGAAGAGGGTAGACGCCCGCGGTCCAAAATCTGCCAACATAACACCCACGGTACCAGTCGCGAAAGCCTCGGCTTCAAACAGCTGAAAACACCCCTGAGTACAACAATAAGGTTTAACATTACACTTTTAATCCCAAAATTAACCAAACATACACCATCTGAAAATCAGGTCCCAAAGCCGCGCATACTTCACCTGCTGCAAGTGCCCAGAAAAATCCAATAAAATACCACAGTAATCCTCGCGTCGATACCTTCGAAACGAGTACATGCACGTCCAATTCCGAGCTTCCTACACGGAGAAACAATTCGGACAAGGGAACCACCCCGAATCAAACTACACTCAAAACTGTAGCAACAATTACTGTTCACAAATAATCTCACCTTCGCGAAATATTCAGAAAATTCCAAGAAAATTTGGGCATATTCCTCGTGATGTGTAGATGCGAATCGCCTCTTGAATCGCCCCAATCCGATGCCTGTGCGCGAAGATATCGCCAAAATACCGCACCGCTGTCCCAAAACTCCGCCCAGAAAAAGGGGTTACAAGATGATCCGAAAGACCCATGAAAAACTCGGAATGGGAAAAACCAGTAAACATGGGAAACATAGCCCTACCAGTCGTGAAGCCAACGGCGCAAGAATCGCCTCATTCGGAGGTCGGAGTAAGCCGGGGGAGTCCTCGCACCGAAATGCGACGAAGAAGAACACAAACGAACGAGCGTCGCGCCGCGCCGTAAAAATGGTAACCTCGGGATGCGTGCCACCAAAAATCCCAAACTTTGCAGAAAGATGCAGCCAAACACGAGGATCAACTTTGCTGAAGGCACCCCGGCGAGAAGAGGCTCGGAAATGGTGGAAAAAAGGGAGAAGAAGAGAGCTCGGATCGCTATTTATAGGCTGCAGAAACAATTGGGAAAATACCGGCCATGTCCCCATTTCCGGGCGCATGCCACTTTCGGGCGCGTACTGTAGCAGCCCGAAAATCCCCAAAGGCGCGCACTGTAGCAGCCCGGAAGTCCCCTGGGCCTCCACGTCATCCGCCAAACAGGCGACAGCAACACCAGCCGCTCCCCGCGCGACACGTGGCGCCCCCAGACGCCGACACGTGTCCTCCCCAAGCGCGGGAAGCCGCCCGACCGCGCTGACGCCGCCCGCCTGCCACCCTGCCGCGCACAGTAGCCCCACCAATAGGAGAATGCCACGTGTCAAGCCTCTGCCTAGTGAACCCGGTGCACGCAATCATGTGGACCGAACCAATGCCAACCTGCCACGTGTCCAAGCCCGGTGCACCGTAAACCATGAGCCATCCCGAAAACTGCGTAGACCATCAGCGTGAACCCACCTCTAGGGTGATGCCACGTGTCACCCCCGGTCCACCGTGCGCCCCGCACTCCCCCGTAGACCGCGCCCCGCGGACCGGCCCACTCCCGAGCCGCCACGCGTCCCCGCCCCCGGCGCACGCCTGCCGCGTGGACCGGGCGGCCCGCGCCACCGTCCGCCGCGCTGTCTGCGGCCGCTCCGCGCTGCCGCCGCCGCCGGAAACACTGTTCCGGCCTGTGAACAGTACCCGAAGCTCAAAATGACAAGTGGGTAGTCCGTTTTAACCGTTTTCGCGCGCTGAATCCGAATTTGATGTCCATTTCGCCAAATTCCAACTCCAAAATTTGCCGAAGGCATCCGGAAAGGTAATCCTTGGTCCAAACTTCGCACTGCAGTCCAATTTAAATATCCTTGGCGCGCGAAACCACTTCCTGGAACTCCGACGGGGTCCGCCAATCACCCACGTGATCCATTTAAACACACTGAGCCAACACTAATGTCCAATTGGGGCACCAATCCCACCAACACGCCACATAGGCCTCAGGGAGCTGTAGATGATCCAGTAATCTCGTCGTGGGGATCCAGGTCCTCACATCCTCCCCCACTAAGGAAAGTTTCGTCCTCGAAACTAGCTCAGATCCACCAGGAGTCACAAATACCACGGTTAGGTATCCAACAATCACGCCTCCAGCTCCCCACACACCACACACTCCCCGTGATCACTCCCCCAAGCGCGACAATACCGAGTACGGCACGGCCCGATTGCGCGATTCCCTCATCTCTCGAGCCAGGAATTCGCAACGGGCGTTCCTCGTTACACCAACGATCACAGATCTCAATGGACAAGTCAATCACGGCGAGGGATCCAAAAGTAAAACATACCTGAGCTGAGACGTAAAACAACACAGAGGCTCCATCAAAAGCTGGGGGAAAAAACAGAATAACCCTCGGGCAACACGCACCAAACCACCATCCCTGGTGTAAATCTCAATAAGGTGACCCGAAGCATACCCACGCATTCATCCAATAAGCTGGGGTCTTCTCTCGGTTGCTGTCCCCGATCCAAAATCACCGAATGGGCTACTCACCCACGGGCTACCCTCAAAGGGTCCTCAAGAGACACACTCTCATGCCACAGTTGGTCACTCAACATGCCAACAAACCCCCAACAGACCCACGAGTCGAAGTCGATCTCTCAACTAATAAAGGACACCCTGACGGGGATCAAACCGTCAGTGAACGGGACTGAAAACTGGCAAAAAGGCGATCATAATGCTGATGCTCAACTCACGGTCAACAATCCCAACCAGCAACGACAATCCACATAAATCCCATCAACAAGCTGAAAGCTGTAATCTCCGTCGGCACCGCATGGCGAATACTGCACCAGAAGCTGAAATCCTGATCTATCGCATGGTAAAGAACGAAAATGCTGAGTAATCAATACCGATAGCCAAGCAGGCATGGCCTACGCCCAGGTATAACAATCCAGCTGGAAATAAAGGACGTACTGAAAGGCTCAACCTGTGGAATCCAAGCTGCCTGCAAAAACACGTGTTTCATCCTGCCACAGCACTCACAGGGTTGGACTGAAGAAGTGTGGACCGAAGATCCACCACGGTAACTCTACCGCCACAATGGGAGGCATCACCAAAACACACAATTCCATCTCCCAACACCGGAAACACTAGCATTGGCGCTAAGACCAGTCACATTATCCATTGGCCATGCTCTCTTGGCACCGCCAAGTCTAGAAGCTTCTCACCTCAAGAATGAAAGTTGGCCTCGGTCAACTAGAATAACATCCACATGGTCAGGTTCCACCGCCGTCCCTACGGCTCGAACAAAGCGACCCAAGAAGGTATGCTTCAGCAGCTACAACTTGTATCTCCCTAACTTGGCATACCACTTCATCCACACGGGCATGGTAGCACATCCACAAGTGCTCCACGCGCTCCACATCGCTCTGGGAGTAAATCCAAATATCCCCGGAGGATCTGTTACCAATCCAGTCAAGTACAGCTGGAGCACAATTCCTCAAATCATAAAAGTGGCAGGGCATTAATCAATCCACTTGGCCTCACTAAGAGTCGTGATGCCCTACCGTGTCCTGAACGCCATCTAAGCAAGATCCTCGTGTCTTTGATTCCAAGTATGTACCACACACATACTATAACTGCCTGAGTAAACTCCATCATAAGTCCTAATACCCATAAAAGGACCTCACATTCGTATCAACGATGTGCCTCAACCACCGTATACCAACGGCGTGGCACTAGGTCAAACAGACCCTCGATCCATCGGATCCTACAACTGCGCCATCAGCTCTCTCAGCTACTACTGGCGATATCCAATGAGGTGCTATCAAGGGTGGCGTGGGTTCCCGAACACCACGTCCACGCAATCTCTATCTCCCAACCGGCGGGCGTCGTCAACAGCTCAGGTGAAATCGCACACGGGATCTCGCGGGCAACTGAGATGTCCTGAATCCGGTGCCGGCCAAAAGCACCTCTCACATGTCGCAAAAGCACTGTGCGCTCTAACAGTCTTTACAACCAAACCTCCTTTCGTCCGCCTCGAGAAAATCGACGTCCTCTTTTTCCGCAGTCAAACATTGTTGCATCGTGCCAATCAATCTCGAGCACATGGTCAAACACCGAACTGCCACACATTACCCAATAATTCTGCCGAGCCTCTCGCGGTCTCGGCCGCACTGGACATGATCCAAAAGCCTCCTCCACGTGCAAAACATCAACAGGAACCTGCACCTCAAGTGATGCGATAACAAATCGCCCTCTAACCCATGTAAGAGTGGAGCATGCTCTAACTCCGACTACCGTGGTGAAATCCCACCTGCGACACTCAATCCACTACCGTGGCGCCCTCCAACCGGGCGGCACAGATTCATCCACTCGATGCAAGTGGTTGTCGCTCAATCTGCCTGAAAATTAGGGCTATACACATAGGGAGTACGACCTCTGTCTCTGCTCACACTGAGGCGACGAATAAGGTCTCCGCAGGATAACAAAATCCACAGTACCGCTGCGTCACTATGATAAAATACTGAGCTACCATCGGGGTCCACTCGATCTCCGGCCTCTCGGGAACGTCATCCGGAAAGGAATCAGAAGTGCCTCTGCCGGCCGATCTGTCCTCCATCGTCCGGCGCCAAGCGCCAAAAATCCAGAACTCACCTCTGGCAGCAGATCCATAACCAAAGGAACTGCAATGCCGCGCTCCATACACGGTGCCTGCTTCCGCGAGGCGTCTAAATCCACAATGAAGGGACTGATAACAGGAAGGTATCCTGGCGCAATCCACTCCCAATCTCATATATCCTATGCGCCTCGTCCCTCGAATCCGGAGCGCGCGGTTCAACAGCTGCATACACTCTCTAGCACAAGGAGGCTCTCACCACCAACCACGACTCTGCCTCCAAAGGCTCCAAACTCAATCTACGAGTCGGGGTGGTTCGTCTGCCAACATGGCTCCAAAAGTCGATCATGTCCTTCCGCTCATCAGCTGCCAACCATCCACCCTGCCTCGTTGCCTCGACACTAAACCTTGCACAGAGGGGGCTACTCAGTGCTCCGACAACTGTGTCACCAAGACCAGCCGCTCCCACAGCGCTGATAAGCCTCTGACAATCCGAATCATCTGGGTCGGGGTTCTCTGACCTCAATCCAGGTATCCGGCCCAAAACCAACTGCTCAAGCTCAACTGCCATGACAGGATGCACACGGGTCAAAACCCAACGTCGGGGAGACACCGCTCGCCACGACGAAACAACAAAACAGCACACAACAACACTCGACCCAATCAGCGAAAGTCTAAAGCATGTCACCCGTTCCACAGCATTATGTTGTCAGGCCAACATAATTACTTAGGAGAATAAACATGCAATTCCTCCTCCCGTCCCTTGGGAGAGGTATAAAACTCAAATCAGGACTCTCGCAAAATCACGACTTCACAAAGTCAACAAGGGTCAAACATAAGCCTAGGGTTTCAGTCCACCATGACCTACAACCTAGGCTCTGATACCACTCTAATCTGTCACGCCGGGGTCGAAACTGCGACCCGGGACCCCCGTCAAACAGATCCGCCACCTTGCTAAATTGCATAGGCGAAAGCGTCCTACCTGCAAGAAAAGTTCTATAACTAAAAGATATCAGAGCTATAAGATAAAATATCTGCTGTAACTAAAATCAATCACTGTACAACTGGAAATAAAACAACACTGTGCCTCCCAAAATAATAAAAATACAATCCTCGCGTACAAAGCTCAAACCCAACCGGGAGGTAACTCCATATATATCACAAAGGTACAGTCTCCCAATACAAAATATCCCTCACTACAAGTCTTCAAAGAGGAAAAGAAACAGCCTAATCTACTGATGATCTCCTCAGAAGGGTACGCTACTCTCCAACGCGGGTAGGCGGATCTAGCTCGCGACTCCCTCGCCACGATCAACCACCGCAGAGTCGGCAACACCTGCTAAGACTTGCAAAACAAAGAGAGGAGAAAAAGGGGGGAAAAACCCCAAAGGGTGTGAGAACTACACCAAAGGAGGGAGTTCTCAGTGGGTACCACCGCCAAGACCGACGGTCTGCCCACAAGTCCTCAAAAGACCAAAAACTAACCAAAGCGTAAAGACTGATAAAAAGAAGCTGGACACTCTCAACAGCTAAAAACCACTAAGCTCTGCGTGACTGCCATGCCTGCTACGCTGTGCCAGCCTGCTCTGCATGCCTATGCCTGCCAAGCCTGCCATGCCTGCTCTGCTGCCTGCTATACCTGCTAAAGCCTGCCATGCCTGCTCGCATGCCTATGCCTGCCAATGCCTGCCATGCCTGCTCTGCCTGCCTGTTATACCTGCTAAGCCTGCCATGCCTGCTCTGCATGCCTATCCTGCCAAAGCCTGCCATGCCGCTCTGCCTGCCTATGCCTACTATGCCTGCCATGCCTGCCTGCCTACTATGACTGCCCTGCCTGCCCTGCTACTATGACTGCCTCATGCCTATGCCTGCTATGCTCCTGCCTGCCTATGAATTGCCTGCCTGCCATGTCCTGCCTATGACTGCTATGCCTGCCTGCCTGCATATGGATGCCTATTGCCGCCCTAAAACGGTCAACACTCACAATGACCTTGGGACCACCGTACCCCAAAACGGTTCCCAAACCACACTAGCAATGGGTCCAAAACACCGCTACTAGACTCCACTAGGTCCCCCTGACACGAGCGCAAATAAAAAGCAAAAAGTCGAAATCAGACAATCTAATGCCACAGTAGACCTGGTACCTGCTGCTGCCTGCCCCGCCACACGACGGTATGCCAGCTACGCATAACACCGAAGCAAAGGAGTCTCAAGGACTCAAAGTCTGTCTGCTGCGCACTCCGGAGTGGCACTCGAGGGGAGCGCCCACAAAGAGTAAAGTATCTCAATCAGCAGGACTGGATCATGACTTGATCAAA
The DNA here is from genome assembly GCA_029204045.2 of Tillandsia leiboldiana. Classification (NCBI taxonomy): domain Eukaryota; kingdom Viridiplantae; phylum Streptophyta; class Magnoliopsida; order Poales; family Bromeliaceae; genus Tillandsia; species Tillandsia leiboldiana. The sequence continues at coordinate 15,399,271 of CM055069.1, forward strand.
GTGGGGAAAACAATCCACTGAGAAATCGGATACCAAATCTGGTGCATAAATAAATATCGGTCAACCGCCCATATCCGCGGTGTTGCCGCAAAGGCCCACAACTAACCAACCTGTCCCAGACACAAGCCCGACCTACATACCAAACCCCTGCTCGAACCTGAGCACACACAGACCACCTGACTAACAAGAAGGAGAAAAGGTAACATGGTTTCTCCTAAGTCAAGTTCCAAAAGTAGTGCAGGGTTAAACGATGGCCTAACTACATGTCCATGCACGCATGGCTTTTTTCTCAGAAATAATAAAAAGGGGTGAGCAATATAATAGAAAGCATGCTAAAACATTCCTACTATGGTATAACCAATCTCTCCCAGTGGGCCATCCTTGCTTACCTCTCGCTCATATCGTTGGCACATCAAATCCGCCTGTATTTCAATCATAGAGGGATGATAACCCCACATGTGCCATTTACATTCACATGATATAAAACCTTATACAGTTACTAAATTTAAGCTACACACTGAAGTGCTCAATCCAAGGCAAACCTGGGTCGGTGAAGAGGGTAGACGCCGGCGGTCCAAAATCTGCCAACAAAACCCACTCCGGTACCAGTCCGAAAGCCTCGGCTTCAAACAGAAAACACCCCTGAGTACAACAATAAAGGTGTAAATACACTTTGAATCCCAAATTAACCAAACATACACCATCTGAAAATCAGTCCCAAGCCGGCATACTTCACCTGCATGCAAGTGCCCAAGAAAAATCCAATAAAAATACCAAAATACCACAGTAATCCTCGCGTCACTGACCTTCGAAACGAGTACATGCACGTCCAATCCGAGATTCACACGGATAAGAAGAAACAATCGGACAAGGGAACCACCCCGAATCAAACTACACTCAAAACTGTAGCAACAATTACTGTTCCAAATAATCTTCACCTTCGCGAATATTCAGAAATTCCAAGACAAAATTGGGCATATTCCCGTGATGTGTAGATGCAAATCGCCTCTTGATGTCGCCCCAATCCGATGCCTGTGCGCGAAGATACGCCAAAATACCGCACCGCGCTGTCCCAAAACTCCGCCCAGAAAAAAGGGGTTCCAAGATGATCCGAAAGACCCATGAAAACCTCGAAGGGAGAAAAAACAGTAAACTGGAAACAGAGCCCTACCAGTCGTGAAGCCAAGGCGCAAGAATCGCCTCATTCGAGGTCGGAGTAAGCGGGGGTGAGTCCTCGCCCACCGAAATGCGACGAAGAAGAACACAAAACGAAACGAGCGTCGCGCCGCGCCGTAAAAATGGTAACCTCGGGATGCGTGCCACCAACAAATCCCAAAACTTTCAGAAAGATGACAGCCAAACACGAGGATCAACTTTGCGAAGGCACCCCGGCGAGAAAGCTCGGAAAATGGTGGAAAAAGGAGAAGAAGAGAGCTCGGATCGCTTTATAGGCTGCAGAAACATTGGGAAAATACCCGGCCATGTCCCCAGGATTTCCGGGCGCATGCCATTTCGGGGCGTACTGTAGCAGCCCGAAAATCCCAAAGGCTTGCGCACTGTAGCAGCCGGACGTCCCCTGGCCTCCACGTCATCCGCAAAACAGGCGACAGCACCACCAGCCGCTCCTCCGCGCGACACGTGGCGCCCCAGACGCGACACTGTCCTCCCCAAGCGCGGGAAGCCGCCGACGCGCCTACGCCGCGACGCCTGCCACCCTGCCGCCACAGTAGCCCCACCAATAGGAGAATGCCACGGTCAAGCCTCTGCCTAGTGAACCCGGTGCACGCAATCATGTGGACCGAACCAATGCCAACTGCCCGGTCCAAGCCCGGTGAACCGTAAACCATGAGACATCCGAAAAATGAGTAGACCATCAGCCGTGAACCCACCTCTAGGGTGATGCACGTGTCACCCCCGGTCCACCTTGCGCCCCGCACTCCCCGTAGACCGCACCGCCCAGCGACGGCCCCCCCGAGCGCCAGCGTCCCGCCCCCCGCGCACTCACGCCTGCCGCGTGGACGGGCGGCCGCGCCACCG
>CM055069.1:15401335-15554758 GCA_029204045.2 Tillandsia leiboldiana
TGAGGGGTCTCTAATGGCGATTACAAATCGAAGGGTATAAGGGGGGGATTGAGTTGAATTAAGTTGAGACGAGGTGTTGTGAGATGAAGTGAGGTGAGAGGTACTGAGGTGAGAGCGTGAGAGGGAAAAGGAGAAGAAGGGGGAGGCGTGGGGAAGTGCTTTTTCGCAGAAGCTATATTCTAAATTAGTGTCAGGTTGAGGGGAAAGGCGCCGCCCCGCATTTATAGTTAAAAGCTGAGAGGGAGAGAGAGAAATAGAGCCAAACAAAAAGGTTAGTACATTGTATAATACAAAAAGGAAAATGTGGATTGTTTTGAATACTATACTATATATATATATCAGGTAAATATTAAAATATTGCTCATTTTACCCACCATTTAATTCACCCTCTCAGTAAAAATGTAAAATTACCTGAAGCTTACTTGGATAATGACCCATTTTAAAATACATATTTAGTCTTTTAAATTTTTAATTTTAAATTTTATTTTTTTAATTTATTTAATTTAAAATATTTGATTATTTTTTTTATTTTAAACTTGTTTAAAGTATATCTCATACGGATATATGAAAATAGAATTTAATTAAAATAAGCAATGTGTTATGTGTTTGTAGAAAAAAATAACGTGAAATAACTAAAAATTAGATAAATTAAAATATTAAAAAATAAAATTAAAAATTTTAAAGATTAGACATTTTGTTTCATAATAAATTACAGTTCAGTTAAACTCCATTTTTTTTTTATCAAATTTTGATGCAATCTTATGAAATATATAGAAAATGAAAAAAAAAAAAAAAAAAACTATATATTATATTATATTAGTAATAAGGTGATATGGAGTATTTTAATTAGATTGATATAATGTATCCATAAAATATTACATTATATCAATTACAACAAATAAATAATAAACTCGCAAGTGAGTGTACATAAAAAATTGTAAAAAATTGTGTATTATAATTTTTTTTCATAGAAAATGAATACTTATTTATCCCATGCATACTCATTGTAAAGAAAATATTTATAAAGAAACATCATAAAGATATTTTATACAGCTCAATCATCAAAACAAATAGATCTTTGTTATCCCAAACGAAGAACAACATACAAATTAAATTAGCATACATTAAAATAGATACACTCATACATTCGTAACAAATTAATTGTAAGATAAACTAATAAATAAAAAAAAATATAGGCAAAAAGATAAAAAAAATTAAATAATATTTATTTAGAAATTTACTAAAATCTCAATAATAGATAAGCAATCAGTGCGTAGCTACGACACTGTCTACGACGATAAATCGAGACATATCGCCATCACCATCACCCCCACAAAAAAATATTAGAAAATGATAAAATAAAATTTCGCCAAAGAAATGAGCACTACAATAAACCTATAATATAGCGATACTTTTAAATGTTTCTAAAATCTGAAAAAAATACCGCTAACAAAAGTTCCGACACTTACAATTAGTGTCGGTATATGTGCAGTCGTTAGGGTGTATAGCGACACATTATTGTAATGTGTCTCAAAAATACGTCATTATAATTTAATTTTGGATGTAGGTGAAATATAGATAAGACACTTGTATAAAAATATTATAAATATATGTTCCTATAACCTAACTTTATTATAGTGGAGAAATTTAATATATCATTCATTATTTACTATAGATGTTGAGATTGGAATTTATACTTCACAAAATCTTCAAGGTATGTACATGGCCGATTCAGTGTATCGGGGATATGTTATGTGGTGGTGTGATTACCACCTTAGGTTGTGATTTGGTCCCATTTGACGGTCCAGGATATGGGATCACATCTCCACCACAATAATAAACCACTTTTTTCTCTCTTTATCTCTTTTACTTTTTTTTCTTTGTTTTGTGTTAACTTTTGTATGGAATGGAAACGTTCAATCTTAGAATAATCCACTTATTAAGTCTAAGAAGCCTTAATTATAATTTTTTCACTTATATATCGTACTTTTTTTTTACTAAAATATAAATAAATTTTCTATAAATATTTTTTTATTTTTTTTTTCTGATTTTTAAAAAATTATATTTTATTTTTTTCAAAATTTTAAATTAATATATTTAGTTTCCTCCGTCAAGATATAAATAAATTTTCAAAATTATATTTTATTTCTTTCGGTTAATATTATAAATTTTAAAAAATATTTTTAAAATTTTAAATGGACAAAATATGAATTTCTAAAAGTCGGAGAAGGAAAGAGGATATTTACATCAGTTTTATTTTGGTATTTTAGCCTTTTGGTTGTCCTTAGAAAAAATTACTAAATCATTATATTTCTTTTGTAAATATCTAAACTACAAATAAATAGTAAATCTATACTTTTAAAAGAAAACTACCATTTTTGTTAAAGAAAAAAACATTGATTTGAAATTCAACCCATTTCGATTAAAAAAAATTAAAATAAAAAGACATTGACGAATAGCAAAAAAAAAATAATTAAAAATACTTGATCGAAGCTTCAATCTATCTCGGGGTTTATTTTGCTTTTTTCCAATTATCTAATTAGTATCTTTTAATAATTTCTATCTAAAATAAAAGATTCATTAACAATAGAGTAGAGATTTTGCAAGAAACTAATAATTTAGTATTATCTTTGGGCTAAATTACAGAAAACTTTCTATAATATATTGTTTTCTCACTTTGCCCCCTGTCTTTCAAAAATCTATATTTTGCCCCCTCGTAATTACAAAATTATCTTTAGGAGGCAGCTGGGTTAACAGAACCAGCGAAATGACGTAAATGCCCTTCTCTCCTTCCCCGTCCACCGCTCCCCCCACACACGCCTGCAGCGCCCACACGCGCACGCTGCGCGGCACGCTCAGCCTGCTCTTCTGCACCGCCGCCACCAGCGCAATCTTCCCTTTGCCGCCGCCCTCCCGATCGTCGTCGAGCTCCACGATGCTCGGCGATCGCAGGAACCGCCGCATCAGCGTCTCGGCGGCTGCAGCTTCGACCACGTCCCCGCGGCGAACGCGTCCCGCAACGCCGCCGTCCCCGCGATGAACGCGTCCCGCAGCGCCGCGTACGCCTCGGTCCACAGCCGCGTTACAGCAGTGCCGGAGTCCATGATGACCCCGCCACTTCCCCCCTCGTCCACCGCAAACGCGGACTCCGGGATCGAGAGCATCTACCCGCCTACGCTGATCCCCCGCAGCCCCACGTAGTAGAAGGTCTCCATCTTACGGTTCCGCAGCAGCGGCACCCTCACCACCGAGGGCGAGTCACGGTCCACGAGGCAATAAGAGAAGGACTTGGCAGAGATCTGGGAGGGGAACGAGAGCGCGCCGCCACCCAGGGCCAGCAGCCCCGCGGCGCCGACGAAGAGGCCCTCGTTGTCGTGGCCGCACCCGAAGGCGACGCCGCACACTGGCTCCGAGCTCCCGAGCGTGAGGAGATGAGGGGATAGAGTTTGAAGGGTATTTTCGGTATATAACCTAAGAAATTGATGGTTCACTCACGGAATGCTGACGGCTAGAGGTAAATGCACAATTTCGTAATTACGAAAATGCACAATTTCGTAATTACGAGAAGATAAAATATAGACTTTTGAAAGACAGGAAGGCAAAGTTAAAAAGCGGTATATTATAAGAAGATTTTCTGTAATTTAGTCTTATCTTTGAAAACGTTGTTTTATCGATGGTGTCTATGAAAAAAAATATATATATACTAAAATATAATGTAATTTAGTGAAATTAAGCCTACCAAAAAGTCTCCCTTTTTTATAATTTTTTTTTCTTAATTATTTTATATAAAAATATTAATAATTAATCATAATTTTTGGAGCAGTTTCAAATGTGCCTCTCAAAAATTATAAAATATTATGAATATTTTCTTTCAAAATCATCACTAATAGTGTTGCCACTATAAATTTATAACTAATATAAAAACTATCCCCACCATGTTTATTAAGAATTTTAATTAGTTAATTTATCCCTAGTTATACGTAATTATAACTAATTGTGCTGTATAATGTAGTGCTAATAAATTTATTTGTCATCGTAAAATGACTTAATTTCTATTTATGATTCAATTTATGAACATACTTTTTGTGCACTTAAATTTATTTTCTTTTTAACTCAATATTATATGGTTCTGATGTTAATTTTAATTAATAATTAACTGAAACTAAAAATATAATATTATATTTGTTTGTGATTCTATTTTCTTCTTTATATAATTATATTTATAATATTTTTAAATAAAAAGTTTGTATGTTAATTAAATAAGGTATATGTGAAATTAACCCTAAATCGTTATATCGATGGAAAGTATAAAAATATTACTTTCAGCACAAAGGTGCATTTTTTTTTTTTAATGTTTGCTATATATTTTTGAGTTTGTTATTTTATTTTTATAAGGTTTTAATTGTAAAATATATATTTTTAAAATTGACTACATGTCCGTTGGCTTAAATTCTAAATAAGAAATTTATGCATAATTAATTTTGATTCTTATAATTGATTTTGGTTAAAAGATATAAAGCGTTTCCCTGAATTTAGGTAAAAAATAAATTTTTTGAAATAATTTTTTAAAGTTGTTGACAATTTTTTTTTTATTTGTAAATAATAATTTTTTAAAAAATTTTATTTTAAAATAATTTAAAATTTGAATTTAAATTTAAAATTTGATATTTTAATTTAAAATATAAATTTCAAAATTTTAAATTTTAAATTTAAATTTTTAAATCAGAATTTAAATTTTTAATTTCAAATTTAAATATAAATTTAAAAATTGAAATTAAATTATAAAATTTAAATTTGATATTTCAAATTTGATATTTCAAATTTATATTTTAAATATTTATATTTTAAAACTTAAAACTTAAAATTTAAAATTCAAAAATAATACTTAAAAATTAGAAATTTGTAATTTAAAAATTAACACGTATAATTTTTAAATTCTACAATTTTAAATTTTAAATTTTGTCATAAATTTGAAATTTGAAATTAAAAATTTACACTTTTAAATTTAAAATTTAAAATTTAAAATTTGATATTTAAAATTTAAAATTTGAAATTGAAATTAAATATCTAAATTTAAAATTTAAAATTTTAATGTTGAAATTTAAAATTTAAAAACTGAAATTTAAAGACTGAAATTTAAAATTTAAAATTTAACTTTAAATTTTAAATGTAAAATTAAAATAAAATTTTAATATTTGATTCAAAATTAGAATCAGTTTTTTTAAAAAAAACATATTTTACCTGCTTTTAATTTTGGGTCTCGAAAATTAAAATAATATTAATTTTAAAACTTAGAATTAAATTTTAAAAATTTAGTTGTCGAACTTTTTATTGAGCCCAAAATTACTTTTAAACCCAAAATTGCTTTTCAAAAATTTGAGCCCAAAATTACTTTTAGACCCAAAATTGCTTTTCAAAAATTTGGCCAAACACGCCTTACTGCTTGTGGACTAATACATTTTCATCGCTCACACCGTAATGTTCTTATGAAAAATAAATGTCTAATCTTTTTAGAATTTATGATTTATAGTGACATAAAATAAAATATGAATTAAAATAAAAATATTAAAATTAATAAATATTATTAAAAATAACCAAAAAATATTTATTTAAGTATAAAATGATAATTTTGGTAAAAAAAAAAAAAAAACAACTTAAACTGATCAACTAATAAAGAGGATGGATATATCTATAAACTATCTAATTTTTGAGAGATATATTTGATAACTAAAATTTTATTTGAATAAATATATAATTTTTCATACATATATACAATAAACCCTACAAAATTAATTTAAAATATATTTTATATTTTTTTCCCTGTCCTCATTATTATGTTCTACTACAAAATCATTAGTAATCTATACCATACTATGAATTCTCATATTTTTAAGATGACGTGGCGCATTTTCCATAGTTTAGAATATTTTTATTTTTATTTTTTTTTTACAATAATTGTCTACTCTCTCTCTCAACCTCTCACCTCCCCTCAATGTTTTCTCTTATTCTCTAACATCCGTCCCTTCACCTCCCCACATGCATGTATTGATTAATTTAATAATAATCTCCACCCCATACATTATTAAATTATTGTGCTGGTGGTGACGTTTGATGTTTCAACAAATCATAATTGTCATTTAATAAGTTAATTAAGCACGGTGTTAATTTGCATTTTCTTCTTATATGCCATCCGCTTCCCCCAACTCTCCACAGCCCTACCTCCTATCTTTCTTTGTGGAGTTTTTATAGACCCCGTACAAGATACTTCGGCGGCGTGGTCGTAGCGGTGGTGGAGGCGGTGAACGTAATGGCGGTGGAAACCAAGACGGTGATTGTGGAGCCAGAGACGTAGGCAATGGTTGTGGAGATCGATGTGGCGGCGTCAGCAGTGGTGAATTCTTCAATTTGAGTGTTGAATCAAGAGTTTTGGTGGTTGGTTTTGGGCTCTACTGGGTGATCTTGGTGGAGTTTTTCGCGCCCTGTTGCTGACATTGCCCGGCCATAGAATCATTGGGAGCGTGCTGCCATTGTCTTCAAATGCGTCGCCACCTCGAGAGCTAAAAATCGCCGTCCTTTTCTTTTGATTCTTTGTGAGCGATTCTTTACAGAAACATCATGCAATTTTTTTTTTTTTTTTGCCTATCAGATTTTTCTATTTGGTGTTGTTGTAAACCCTAATACAACTTTTTCACCTAATATTTTATTTTATCACTTACTATGTACGTATTTTAATTTTTTATCAATTTTATTTTATTTTTTTACCTAATACTTTATTTTGAGGTCAAGGCTAATTATCGTCCTATCCGATTGAGCCTGTCACTCCTCCTTTTGAGTCGACCGATTCCTCGGACTAATATCTGATCCCAGAGAGATTCGATATCCGACTGATCATCCTTTGAGACCACAGGTGAAGTTCCAGCTGAGGAAAACTTACAACGATTTATCTTTTGTCTGCTGGTGCATTTCTCTGATTCTCCGGTAAATCGTAATTCAACACATGATTATATTGTTGCAAAAAGGCGAGATCCTGATGAGTGACCTAAATTTGTCGTAGCATGATTTCATTCCGTGATTTGATATTGAATTGATCTATATCGAGATTTTAAAATAATTTATTTATATTGTTGCAATAAATTTAGTATAAATTTAGCTATAATAATATATATCCGCTGCATTGCGCGGATGACTACACTAACATATTATATTGAGTGGTAACATTTCCACACAATGTAGCGGACTGAGATAGCTCGTTCTTTATTTCAAAGTAATTAATTTATAAGGGTAGTGGGGCTCGATGTGTGCTTTGAATTCAAAATTCTTTGTTCGGCATTTGATATGAGTAATAATATGCCTCTTTCTTTTTTAAAAAAAGTTAAGTAAAATTTAGGTTTGTTTTTTTAAAAAAATAACTAGGCTTTGCCATTCTGTAATTTTTTTTAAAAAAAAATTTGAAATGATTTTTTTTTTTTAATTAATCAAAATATTTTTATTCTCGGGAATAGGAAAATTTGGTTATACCGGGGATAGGTATAGATTCTGGTATTAGCAGGAATTGGTGTAAATTTGCGTTTGGTTGGTTTTATGAGTTATACCGGGATTAAAGGAAATTGTGTTTGGTAAATTATATAGTAATAAGGAGAATAAGATGAATAGGAAAAAATTGTGTTTGGTTGAGTATAGAGGAATAAGAAGAATTGATAAGTGATAAATTTATATATTGACTATTTTGCCCTTTATGATATAATTTATAAATAAAATAATTTATTATATTAATCAACCTAATAATAAATTTAAAATATTATTTAAATTTGTAAAAAATATTTAAAAATATATAATAAATAAATAAAAGTACTTAAAAATTATAGAAAATTATATATTAAAATATTTAAAATGTTTGATTGTTTATCGCTAATAAGCCATTAATCAAAAGATAAGCAAATTCTAATTTTTTCCTTTAAAATTTTTGTATCATTCTTAAATATTTTTAAATATTTTTATACTTTTTTAATATTGCCCCATTTATAGGACCAACCTAATAATTAGCAGATTCAATCACATACAATTCAGTCCATTATGGTCATAAAGATCAGAAAATAATAACTCATTTACATACAATCCCATTGTAATCATATTTCAGTTCAATACACATCAGAAAAGTCCATTACATACAATCCCATTGTAATGATAATTCAGTTCAATACACATAAGAAAAAGTCCTTTACATACATTCCCATTGTAATCATAATTCAGTTCAATACACATATCAGAAGAGTCGTTTACATAATGCAGTTCATACATAACTTTACAATCACATATATTACACATTTCTTACATTGCAATCAAATATATAACTAACTGCGATTATTCCATAACTCGTCTTTTATAAATGTGCGCAACGCCTCGCCTCTGTTTGACTCAGTAGTACCAACACTATGAACCGTTTCCTCGACATCTAATTCTACATTTGGTTCTTCCTCTATCACATCGTTAAATATGGCATCCGCACCAGAGTGTCGTCGAATAAAATTATGTATAACACAACATGCCATCGCAATCTGGCATTGGACTTTATATGGAAAGGGTGTTGCAACAGTGGAAATGGCCTATCTCGACATCTTGCATATGATGGATTTCCCTGTTGAATAGGAATAAGATATGTATAATGTCAATTATTCATATATTACGCGAAACAATTGTGTCGAACAAATTTTTTGATTTACAAGATAGGGTCAATACCGCTATCACATCATCCCAGTCGGTTGGATCACCAGGTGTCGGGATATTGTGGATACAATCCCAACCCCATCCACTCTTGTTGGCTAAATAGTTATACAGAGTGAATGTCCGTTTTAAAACTTTTAGCCGATTTTTTAATTGGTCCTTCTTGAGTTGTAAATTGGTCCTAGCATTGAATGCCGCATTGATTCGAACCCACGCTACTGTAGTGAACGACCCATTCACATAATTCCCGAGTGTATGCTCTTCAATGAGCAAAGACATGAATATTGTGTCCATATTATCACTCCAATTATGTGTTCGGGTCTGAGGTTGGGCACGCTGCCCACAAGGACCCTCCTCAGATGCTACGAAATTAGAAAGTGGGTCGAAAGCCACACTTTTCCTTGCTTGATGCTTACCGTGTTTCTTGAAGGGACGCATCTGGAATAAGGGTTATATAATTTATTTGAAGGCACATTGATACTAATAAATAAAGTAGAAATAGAGGGAAATTGTAATTAACTATTGGACTCACTTGATTGCCACATAGTATGGGGTAGCATTGGCTTTATAAGCCAGTGGCCGTCCATCTGATACTTGTGGCAATCGTCATCATCGTCCTTTAATGTGTGCTGGTTGTCACCATGTTGCAATTAAGTGTTGTTCGTGTGTATAATGCCTATCACCCGTTTTTAAATAATTTTTATAAAATATTTTTTGACTCAATTGATTGCCAATTGGTATGGGGGTGCAGTAATTACATGCCAATCCATCAAATACCTATGGCAATCATCATCATCGTCCATATCTGAAGCTACAGGGGATAGACTGCATACTCACACTTGTCAAAAACATGGCAACAGGGAATAGGCCTCATACACACAAACATCACATATGCTAGCAACTAGGTGACAACCAACGCCCAACCATAGTTCATGCCAATGAAATGCAACAACATTGGAACACAGTGCTAACAGGCAAATCTACCAAATTGGCAATAACATGAGAACCAGCACATATTATGGCAATGACATGCACACATTATGCCATCAACATTATAAGAAGCACTGAATAAGGCACTGAGTAAGGCACTGATAGGGGGGCACTGAATAAGGCACTGATAAAACAATATTGAATCGAAGCACTGAATAAGGCACTGATAGGGGGGCATACCTTTGTGAAAAAGAATCACAACCTGTTAAGACGCGGAGAGGGGACGCAGCGGAGAGGGGACGCAGCGGAGAGGGGACGCAGCGGAGAGGTTGCCGCAGAGGGGCCGTGTGACGCCCCACTTCCCAGGGGGTCACCCATCCTAGAACTACTCTAGCTCTAGCATGCTTAACTCTCATGTTCCTCTTGGATCTTGCTACCATCCAAAATGCTATAGCCGGGTTAGAGATTTAGTCCTATTATATCATTTATATAGAGGACTAATCCAAATTCCGGGGGTGTCACATTCCTCCCCCCTTTAAGCCCTGACGTCCACGTCAGGCTCAAGCACACTCACAAGCACCAGGCGATGTGAGACTCGTCTCGCTAGCCTTAGCCGACCTTGTGAGGAGCTGCACTCCACTCACAACGGTCATTAGCCGGGGAGCCTCGCTCTACCCGCTATATAACCCTGGCTCAGCCGAGACTCATCTCACATTTCCGGCTGGTGAATGGCTCTGATACCAACTGTGACGCCCCACTTCCCAGGGGGTCACCCATCCTAGAACTACTCTAGCTCTAGCATGCTTAACTCTCATGTTCCTCTTGGATCTTGCTACCATCCAAAATGCTATAGCCGGGTTAGAGATTTAGTCCTATTATATCATTTATATAGAGGACTAATCCAAATTCCGGGGGTGTCACAGGCCGCAGAGGAAAGCGGTGCGGAGAGGGGCACGCAGAGGGAGTTGGCGCGGAGGAGAGGGGCCGCAGAGGGTCCGCAGAGGGGCCGCAGAGGGGGCCCGCGGCACGGAGAAGGTGCCGCAGAGGGGGCCGCAGAGGGGCCGCGGCGCGGACGAGGGGCCGCAGAGAGTTTTGAGGGGCCGCAGAGGGTCCGCAGAGGGGCGCGGTGCGGAGAAGGGCCGCGGTGCGGTGAGGGGCCGCAGAGGGGCGCGGTGCGGAGAGGGGCACGAAGAGGGAGTTGGCGCGGAGGAGAGGGGCAGCAGAGGGTCCACAGAGGGGCGCGGTGCGGAGAGGGGCCGCGGTGCGGTGAGGGGCCGCAGAGGGGCGCGGTGCGGACAGGGGCACGCAGAGGCGGTTGGCGCGGAGGAGAGGGGCCGCAGAGGGTCTGCAGAGGGGCCGCAGAGGTGCCGCAGAGGGGCCGCAGAGGGGGCCCGCGGCACGGAGAAGGTGCCGCAGAGGGGGCCGCAGAGGGGCCGCGGTGCGGACGAGGGGCCGCAGAGGGAGTTGGCGCGGAGGAGAGGGGCCGCAGAGGGTCCGCAGAGGGGCGCGGTGCGGAGAGGGGCCGCGGTGCGGTGAGGGGCCGCAGAGGGGCGCGGTGCGGACAGGGGCACGCAGAGGGAGTTGGCGCGGAGGAGAGGGGCCGCAGAGGGTCCGCAGAGGGGCCGCAGAGGTGCCGCAGAGGGGCCGCAGAGGGGGCCCGCGGCACGGAGAAGGTGCCGCAGAGGGGGCCGCAGAGGGGCCGCGGCGCGGACGAGGGGCCGCAGAGACTTTTGAGGGGCCGCAGAGGGGGCGGCGGCGCGGAGGAGTTGCCGCAGAGGGGCCGCAGAGAGGCGCGGCGCGGAGAGGGAAGAAGATGGAGGGGAAGAAGATGAAGGGCCGCGGGAGAAGATGGAATTCGAAGCACAGAAAAGCGCGGAGGAGTTGCCACAGAGAGATCGGAGAGGTGAAAGGGTCGCCGGAGGGGGGCCGCGAGTGACGGGGATGGGGATGAAGACGAGCGAAGGAGATCGGAGAGAGATCGGAGATGGAATCCGAGCGCAGGGGATGAAGACGAGCGATGGGGAAGGAGAAAAGCAAAAGAAAGCAGCTCGGTTTTTTCTCTCGAACCCCGTGCCCCTTTATGCCGTTCATCCAATTCCAGCTGGGGGTGGGAATTCGAATTCCCACCCCCATACCCCCTATTCCCGAATTGTTGGAATTCGAATTCCAACAATTTCTATCCCCGTTTGGGAACAGATACGGGAATAAAGGGGATAATCCCCCTTATTCCCGTTACCAAACGGGGCCTTATTGTTCTATTCTATTCCTACTTTCTCTCACGCCTTGACTATCTTTTGCGATTTTGACCATTTTCGATGTTCTCTATCAAGACCATCCGCAATAGAGACGTGAGTGTTGCCGCATGAAGCCTCGTTGGATATGTAGACGGAGGTGGTAGTTTTTCTCTCCAACTATTATCATTATCTTGTTGTCTTTTAGCACACTCGAGCCGTATACATACATCTTAAATATTCTCTACTAACGACCGCTGCCCTCCTTCGTTGTCATCTTCTTCTTTGTTTTCCGCGAGACTCCAAGCGATTACGACGATGAGCAAATCAAATTTATCATGTTCTTTTTTCTCATAAGGAATGTAGCGATGCAAACACAAGGGTGGAGTTGTGGTGGAGACAGCGGAGATGGAATATAGTAAGTTAATTCGGATTCGAAAAAAAATTGGTACAGTTATAATATGAATAAAATTTGTATCCTAAATTTTTAATTTGTTGAAATTTTTTTTTTTAAAATAAATTCGCCAATTATTTAGATATGCGATTTATACGAAAATTATTCGTTCACCAATTAAAAATTCCTGATAAAAAATTCGGCTATTAAATTATTTTTTTTTTCTAAATTTATTCTGCTAGTATAAATAGTTATAATTCTTACGGCTGCGTTTTGCCATAGAATAATGGTTAGAGAGATAAATAATTTTATTCTTGAATTTAGCAATTATTCTTGGATAAAAAGGAATAAGCTGAAATTTGTGTTTGGTTTGAAAATAGGATATTGTGAAGAATAATTAAATATTTGTTTGGTAAATTTTATGAGGATAACTGAGAATTGATCAAAAAGTAAATATTTGTTTGGTAAATTTTATGAGGATAACTGAGAATTGATCAAAAAGTAAATTGATATTTTTAAAAATACCAACATTGCCCTGATCTTTATATATATATATATATATATATATATATATATAATATTTTATATTATAACTATGAATTCATAAAATTAGAAAATTTAGTAAATAAAATATTTATGTAATATTTTATATTATAATCATGAATTAATAAAATTAGAAAATTTAGTAAATGAAATATTTAATTCGTACTATATTTTATTTATATGAAATAGTTTATTATTAATTTGAACTATATATTACCCTCTGTTAATTTAATATTAAAATAGTGGTTTTAATTATTTAACAAATTTAGCAACAACTTCTACACACAAATTTGCATTTTTGTGTTCTATAATTTTTTAAAATTCTAATTCACAACGTGAACTGTTTTTATGTTAGTGAAATCAACACATAATTTAGACTCTACGCACTTGATATGCAAAAATTATATAATATAGTAGTAAAAAAAAGGGATAATTGCTTGTGTACCCCTGAAATACGAAGAAATATCTGATTTACCCCTCTTATTTTTTTCTTTCCAATATACCCTTCATACGTTCCACCGTTATTAAAAATACCCCTACCGTTTCCCTTTGTTAAGTTAACTAGGGTTAAACTAGAGTTAAATAATAATCGGAGTTGAAAACTATCAGATATACCTATTTTGCCCGGGTTTAGGGTTTAGGGTTTAGGATTTTTTAGGATTTTAGGGTTTAGGGTTTAGGGTTTTAGGGTTTAGGGTTTAGGGTTTAGGGTTTTTTTAGGGTTTTAGGGTTTAGGGTTTAGGATTTTAGGGTTTACGGTTTAGGGTTTTTTAGGGTTTTAGGGTTTAGGGTTTAGGGTTTAGGATTTTAGGGTTTAGGGTTTAGGGGTTTAGGGTTTAGGGTATATTTGAAAGGGCAAAATAGTAATTACACACAGATAACGGCAGTTCCAAACGGTACACTAACAGAGTTTAACTTCAGGGGTATTTTGGAAAGAAGTTGGAACGTAAGAAGGGTAGTTTTAATATTAGCCTTCTAAGAGGGGTAAATATGAAAACAGAAAAATTTTTAGGGGTACGTAGGAAATTGCCCCTAAAAAAAATATACAGAAGCATGTAGCAAATAACAAATTGTAACCAAACACTTATGAAGTTAACCATAAATCACTATCCACCTTAAATTTTGATTGATAAGACAATATGTGAAAATAAAAATGAAATGATTCAAACAAATAAACATTAACATTAAGGTACTATGCAGTTAGGCATACAACTGAAACAAAATAGTAGTGTTATAAGTTATCTAAGTCGAATATGTAACTAAGTTAAATGTGGTCTCAAAAAGGATAATTAAAATAGTACATACAACTATCTATTATTCCATAGCTGATCCGTTATCATTGTCCAAAGGGTGTCACCCGGTCGCGATTCATCTGCCCCAATCAAAAGTGTAAGATCATCGTCTTGATCATTTTGAGAAAATGGTTCTAGTGTCATGTTGAAATACATATCGGTCCCTTGGTGCCTCTTGATGAAGTTATGGATCACACAACAAGCGAGTGCGATGCGACACTGCACTTTGTAAGGGAAAGGTGTCGCTTGCCGAAGTATCTTGAAACGTCTCTTCAAAATGTCGAACGCCTTCTCGACGACATTCCTCAATTGAGCATGCCTATGATTGTATAAATCTCTTGGTCCTCGATGTGTACGCGCTTGTGCATTGCCATCAAATTGGCTCAAGTGGTAATGGTCTCCTCTATAAAGCACATGAAATCGCTCAGTATTTGCATATCCTGAATCAACCAAAAAAAAAATTCCTACACAAAAAAATAAAAACCAAAGTTAAGTTAAAAATTCAGCAAGCATATATAACTCATCAATTTGAAAACAATTATGTACAATTTAACCTTCAGGAACTATGAACCCCCCACTTTCACAGCACCAATGCAAAACCCGCATATCTACCGTAGAACCCTCCCACCCAGTACAAATAAATAAGAATTGGTGGTCAAACGAGCATGCAACCATCATATTCTGGGATGTAAATCCTTTGCGACAATGATAGCGCGGTTGCTTACTTTTTCTTACAACAACCGGTATATGCGTTCCATCAATAGCGCCAATTGCATTTGCAATATAAATATAAAAGAAAAAGTTAATATCAAATTTCTAAAAAATACCAACCTACCAACAAATTTTACTATTAATATCACCTTAAAGGGGTGGAATAATGGGTTGTTCCTAATATTTTCATGTATTCCAACATTACTTGGAGGCATTTGGATGTAATCATGCCTAAGTTCCACTACACCTCGCAACACACTATTAAAATATCTGCTTATTGTCTCCCCCAAGTGCTGAAATGTTTCGGCCAAAACTTTATTTGTTACTCCATGACTTATAGTAAATAGGAAAATGCCTAGCTGTTCGTCGGTAGTCAAATGTCGACTACCCTGTATCAATCCTTTTTCAACCAATTCATTTCGAAGTCTGATAAATATGGTGTTGGACATACGAAAGTGTTGGTGCCCTCTATCTGAATATCCATAATTACTTGATGACCGGTGACTGGTCTTGTGCGACAAGGTCGCTTGTACAGTGTGTTGTGAAATTGAATCACAGCTTCATTGATCACAATAGTAACCACTTCATCCCATTAATCATCTTCCTCATATAGAAATGTCATAAGTTGGGCTGCAGTTGGGGATGAAAAAATTGGCGATTGATCAAAGCTGCCATCACTGCAACATGTCAAGAGAACAAAGGAAAAAATTAAGGCTGGGAAGAAATAGGTAAAAGAATAGAAAAGCAATGGAACATAGCACATAAATATAACAGAATAAACAAGATCTAACATTAAATAGCAACATTGCAGTAAAGGGCACAATATTACTAGTCACTGCAACATGTAAAGAGAACAACATTACCTCACCAAAAATAAGGCACAATATTAATATGTATGTTTTATGATACAATATTGGCTCAGATTAAAAATGGTCGAGGAACAAATGATGGCTGCAGTGGATAGTGTCACTGCCACCCTACCATTTACACCTGTAACCCTTTTGTGCATCATCGCCACAATTCAATTTCATTTATGTATCATTGCCACAATCAGAAAAGAATCTAGGCGAAAAACCACCAACAGCAAACCAACATTCAACTTGCTAAAAATTAAGGCGGAAAGAAATAGGTAAAAGAATAGAAAAGCAATGGAACATAGCACATAAAGATAACGGTATAAGCAAGATCATGCAAGAAAGGGCAACATTGCAGCAAAGGGCACAATATTACTACTCACTGCAACATGTAAAGAGAACAACAATACCTCACCAAAAAGAAGGCACAATATTAATATGTATGTTTTATGATACAATATTGGCTCAGGTTAAAAAGGGTCGAGGAACAAATGATGGCTGCAGTGGATAGTGTCACTACCACCCTACCATTTACACCTGTAACCCCTTTGTGCATCATCGCCACAATTCAGTCTTAAACTGCATCATCGTCTATGGTGGTTGCAAGGTATTCCTACAACCCTTCCTTCCTACCATTCAGGCAAAACATGCATCATGGCAACACAAGCATATCAGCATATTTGTTGGCCACACAAGCATATCAGCATATTTGTTGTAAAGCACCAGTAAGAATGATAAAGAAAGAGTAAGTACTAAGTAAAAGGCTTGGCTCAAGTAAGATATAGTTAGGGCACAACAGAATAGTGCCTGCTAAGTGTTCGTTATATGTTGCCTCTAAACCATTCAATGCCAACATGCATAAGAAGGAAAGGTATATAAAAAACCAATGCGCTACAAAGTACATAACAGATAAATATTGCAATATATATGGTACAAAGTTGTAAAACTGAAAAACAAAAAAGGATAGACCCAAGTAGAATAGAATAGAATAAGTAGAAAGTAGCTTAATGTTAGGGTCAGGTCTCAAATATTGATGTTAGAATGGTGGCTGCATAGTTGTAAATTAATCCCTACCTCCGTACCATTCACACAGCACATATAATATCGACAAAATAACTTGACAAGTACACAAAGCGGTAAGCAATCCATATGTAAACTGTATAAAAAAACTGCATGGAAGGAGGCACGCAAACCAGCATGTCTGAAGTATTCGAACCAACTGATGAAGAAGTTTACAAAATTAAAAGACAAGGAAAGGATAGAACTTGAAGGATACAGCGTTGAGTAAAGACCATCAGAAAATTAGTAGTAGAATAGTGAAAAGATTCATAAGCAACTATATGAGAGGAACCATAGTAGCAGCAACAAAGGCACAAAACCTGCATTAAACCAGAAATGCAGCAGAAAATTCACATTAAAACCATCAGGAAGGCAGCATAAAACTAGTAGAATAGTAGGTCACAACTTCTACATAGTTACGACATACGTCATGGCAGTAGAGTACATGATAGGAAATACAACATAAGTGATAGCATTAATTATAGTACATGATAAGAAGTTCAGATAGATGCATAACAAATATAACATAAACCCAAAGAGCATTTGGTCTTGTTAATCGTTGGCAAAAATCCAAAAAAAAGCAAGTTTGTCAGCAATACCACAAAAACTGTAGGTTGAGGTAAGAATGTGTTATCTAGATAGGAGGGAAGGAATGTGCATCAGGCTTTTGTCCAATAGCCATCCGTTGCATGCTGATTTGACGCTCAATCCACATATATAGGATGTCACCGCTTAAGGGCGTGAATATAGATCTATTGCGCTCATCTTTGAGCGCTTCACATGCAAAGAGAATGGCTTCAAGAGATAGTCCATGAACATCATTTAGTCTTGCCATACAATCCTCTATAGAATGAATCTTTGGACGAGCATCAAGCTCACGTTGCAGTAAACACTCATCTATGTTCAATCTCTTCTTACCGAGTTCAACAAGCTCCTGGATACTATCAGAGGTGACATCAAGTTTTCCCTTGCGGCTAGATGTTGGTGTTGCCTTGATTGAAGGAGGGGAGGAGCGACGCCTCTTGCCAGAAGATGTATGACCAAAGGCACTGCTATTATATGGATTTCCCCTCTTGACAGGAGTACGAGTAGGGGAGCATGAAGTAGTGTCATTGACATCTACATTCTGTGCTGACAGCGGCATAGGTAGTGGTTGAGCATTAGAATATTGGCCAGCGTCGCAAGCACCCATCATTGATTTTTATATTTCTTCTAAGAGTGCAGTTGTGGCCGGGGAAGACGAGGAGCTGCTTTGAACTTCCTCAATTTCCATCCCCGTTGTAAAACCATGCCTACCAATGGTAGTAGTCGTTCTAGATAAGAACTCTATGTCGTGATATGCAGGAAAGGGTTTATCCCTGCATCTTGCATAAGCTGTATTTTCCTACACAATATAGATTTTAGGAACAAGTTAACAAATGGTTATTATATTACGACAAAATTGAAATAATAAAATAAGAGTAACTTACAGATATCACCGTGTCCCAATCACTTTGATCGCCCGCGGTCGGAATGTTGTGATCATAGTCCCACCCCCACCCGCTCTTATTAGCTAATGTTTGGTACATGACAAATTGGCGCTTGAAACTTTGAGTCGATTTTTTAAATAGTTTTTTAAGAAGTTGAGTTTTGTTCATTCATTAAAATAAATCATGGATAATTCTAGTCCAAGCTAGTGTAGTAAAACTTCCATTAATAAAATTACCCAGAACATGTTCCTCTGTCATCAAGTTCAACATTGCCGAATCTATGACCTCCGTCCAATTTCCTGAGCAAACTCTGCTTTTTGAGGATTCCTAACCCGAACTTTCAGTACTGAGGGTGTCAGTTGAGACCACATCGATGGAGTTAGGATATTTTCTTACTACACGTTGTGCGCTCTTGTTTAGAGGGGCCATCGGAACTAATCAAATTTGAAGATCAAGATGAAAACCACTATATATGTTAGGATGAAGTATAGATTATTCTTGCATTTGTTATATCTCAGGGGAAGAAGTATAAGATGATTGTATGGTGGCTGCATGCATTTAAACTTACCACCCAACCATATAAATCTAACTTCAGTCTCGTGCATCATCAAAAAATTAGAGCCATATTTTATAAAGGCAACCAGTAGTTTTACATCTCAAACAATTCCATTTAACAAGAAGTGTAATAAACAAGATAGGGGTCACATAAGAAATTATTTTTTTACTCTGTATTACAGTTTGGTTTCTACTGCTTTTTGCTCCCATAGTAACCATGCTTTTGTAGTACAATTGCTTGTGAAATGGTATTGTCTTATGGTGCAAAACCAAGATGTTAATCTGTTTGTGATGTTTATGCCGTTGATGCATGTTAGGCTTGAATGGTAGAGGGTTATATACAAAATATTGCATTGTAACTTGTATGTGTAAAGTAGAAAACTGTTTTCATATAATGAAATCTATAACAGAGAGTACAAAGCAAGGAGTTAACCATATATTTTTAAAATATCAATTGTACTGTACTAGAATGTTTCAATAATTTGAAGCATAAAAGTGAAATATCAAAATTTAACATAATGTGAAAGTGTAATGCAATGTAAATGGATCAAAACAGAGGCATGGCACAATACAACTAGATTATGTACAAACGAATCAGCATGAAAAGGTCAAAATCAATTTTAAATTTGGACTCTGTCGTAGATGAAAAAAGTTTAGCACAGATAGAAAAAAAAAAAAAAAAAAAAGAGTAAAATACAATGGATTATCATAAAGAAGGCACTTGGCTCAGCATGATGGCGTCGTCATGTGTATCTCTATGGCAGCTGCAGAGAACTGCTTCCATGCCTCCAAGCCGTTAATACATCTGACTTGCAACATGCATCACAGCTAAAAAAACCAAATCCTCGAAACAACGGCATTGTAGAGTAGATCTTACACAAGGAAACCTCACCTCTGAAAGATCGAAAATGAGAAGTACTGAAATTGTTCTTAGTCTAAGTACACAACCACAAGTTTCCCTCGAATGCCCTTTTTGGTGAAGGGATTGCATTGAACCTTACTGTGTCATATTTAAATGGAAGACACAATGAAATTACCTATGCCAGTTGGAGTAGATAACCGGAGTAAATGGATGCGACTAGACATGTTGAGGTGATAGGAGATTGAAAAAGATGGGCAAAATAATAAATTAGTAATGCCGCTCTCCCGCCAAGGGAGCTCACCTCGAGTAACGAAAGTTTGCAGAAGGATCTGCTCTTCGGCAAATGTGGGTGAGATGGAAACTCAACAAAATCTCCAACACGCCTCCTCAATTAATGGAGGTTTTGATTCACAGGGCGGCGAGGCAACCGCAGTAGATAAGATACGGAGTTAATGGAGACTCACCAAAATTTCCAAGTAGCACGCCTCCTCAATTAATGAAGGTTTTGAGTCACATAGGGCGACGAGGCAACCGAAGTAGGTAAGATACGGAGTTAAGAAGGAAAATGATGATGGTGCGTCCTAGGGAAGAGTCGAAGACAACGCAGAGAGGCCGACTAAAGAGGCGAGAGAAACCCCACCTTCCTGCCTAGAGAGGTAGTAGGATTTGAAGAGAGTTCGGAGTAAAGGAGATAGAGATTTTTAGGTTAGGGTTAGGTAAGAAAAGGGAGTAAAGTGGAGCGAGTGGGAGAGACGAAGCTTTTCAGGAGGCGATGAAGACGAGGGTAGGTGGGTGTAGTAGCCCCGATCCCCGTGCAGCTTTCCCCATGACCCATGTAGTGGAACACCTATTATTGGTGTGTCGGACCCGTAACGAGTCAAATGGACGCGTTGGATGGACTCAGTGAGGCTTCTGGATCAAGCCTATCTTTCAGCTACTTTCACCAAAATTTTGAAAGGTTTTTAGGCAAATCCGAGGTCGGATTTGGATTCAGCGCGAAAAAACGTCAAAAATCGGCTATTTACTCGTGTTTTTCTGAGTCCGGATGCCAAAAAACGGACACCCGGAAGTTTTCTGCGCATTCTGGTGTATGGGGGAAGTCGTGGACCGGATGGATGCCACGTGGCGGCCGCTGATTGGCCGGCGCACGCGGCGCTGTCCACAGAGTTTTGCGCTGGTGCATGGACCGGGCGCAGGGGACACATGGCGGCCTCGGATTGGGGGGCTCACGCGGCGCGGTCCACAGAGACGCGCGGGCTGGCGCATGCACTGGGGCGGGCCACGTGGCGGCCTGTGAGTGGGTGGCTCACGTGCGCGTGGTCCACGCGTCAGGGGGAGCAGGCGGGGGCGGTTGGGGCAGGTGGGGCAGGTGACCGCCGTACGCCGGGCGCCACGTGGCGCCCGGCGATTGGCGGGCGCCACCCACCCCATGTGCCCCGGTCGGGCCACGCGGCGGATCCCCAACGGCCCCACACACGCTGTCCGCTATTCGGGACACGTGTCAGGCATTGGGCGATCCGGGCGTTGGTCGCGGGGCGGGCCGGGGGGCGAATTCGGGCATTGTTTGCGCCCGAATCCCCCCGGGCGCCCGAAATTGGGGCCCGGAAGCCCAATAGCTTTGTTTTTTTGGTTGTTTTTGGTGGGGGCCTATAAATAGGCCCCTTTCTTGGGCCTTTAGTCCCTTTTCCCAAGCTCCTCTGCTCTTGAGCCCTCAAGAAACTTTGTTCCTCATCTTGTGCTGCATCTTGCGAGGTAGTCTCGGAATTTTTGGAGGGCGCGACATCGACGGCTTCGGCGATTCGGCGCAGTGCGACGTTTCTTCTTCGGTGGCCCATTTCCGTCGTATTTCGGTCCATGAGGTCCATAGAGCTACTCCAACTAAATTTCTGGACGATTTTCACAGCATTAGTTTCAGCAGAGGTAGGCCTTCGATTTCCGTGTTGATTACCTTGCTTCATTCTGAGCTCTTGGCATGGTTTACGAGGCATCTTTGAACCCCTTTGTTGCTGGTGGTTTTTTTGGACAGCGGAGGCTTGTCAGATTTTTATCTCCGCACTCGAGTATCGGATTTCGGCCTGTGAGGACTCGATTGACATCTACTCTTCGCGAGGATTGCCGTCATATTTTTATTGAATTTTTTGGAGATTATCTCGCAGGTGATAATTAAGCTTCCTTGGGACAGATTTTTCAGCAGTGTGTATGTTATGAAAATTTTGACTTATTGCAATGTTGGACCATATCTTTGTACCCAGGGAGAGTTTTCTGGAGTTTTTGGACTCATTGGAATCGTGGGAATCCGAGGATTATCCCCGTTCTGTTTCAGCCTATTTGGATCTTGGATTGATGCGCGCTTCAGGTGGGTTGCTTCATCTCCAAAACTGGTGGACGGTTCTCTAACTCTATATTGTTAGTGAGCATGCATTATGTGAGTAATATTAGAAAGCATGCTGTATCAGATAGGATTTTCTAGTGTAGTGATTCTGATCATGTTGATTATTACTTCCTATCTGTGTTGATTAAATGTTAGTATTGGACTTGACCTAGCACCCTGTCATATATTGCATGTATAACCAAACCAGTATAAAACTCTTACTTGGGCTAGGTTCATTTATGCTTTATACATCCACACTGTACATTCTATTCCTGGACATAGTGTTTTCCTCGCCCGGGTAGTGGGCTGAGTGGTCGGGATTTCTCTTAGTGTGGGATGCATGCTACACTCGTGCTTGGGGGTAGAGTGGAGTCTGGTAGATGTAGCTGGTCTTATATCTGTGGCGGGAGCCGTTGGGTAAACGGTGGTCCCAGGTTGTCGTATTTCTCTGTTTTATTTGTCGTCGCTATGTTAGTGACAGGGGTATACTACTGATAGCAGGACCTAGAACCCAGACTGTTTTTGGACACACATAATTTCTATAAACTAATGTTTTTCCTTCCAAACTTCGAGGGGTCGCCGGAGCCTGTCCTTGTTTGATTTGGATGAGGGCAATAGTCCTTCGGGGTTTGGAAAATAAAACTTATTTGAACTGATTTTATTAAAGAACTAAAATATATTAAATTGGGTTTGTTAGATTAAAATAGTTTTCAGTAATAAATGTCATCTTTTATTACAAACTTCCTCACCCGAGAGAGTTTGGGTGACCTGGGTTCTGGGGTCGTTCCCTTATTTCGGGACGAAAGCTACGGGGGCTGTACCTGGAACCTGTTCTTGTTTGATAGGGTTGTAGGTGTTGGTCTCCCGAAACTTTTGGACCCTGGTTGGTTTCTTCCGCATGTTTTACCAAGGGAATTGTTTTCCCGAACTATAAGGGGTCGAGAACTTCGAAAGGTTGAGTCTGGAGTCTGTTCTTGTTTGATTGGGATTCTAGACACCGACCTTTCGGGATTCTCGGACCCTTACTGTGTCGGTTGGTTCTTTCTCGTATGTGAGTTGGATGTCCTGTTTTGGGAGCCGTTGGTGTGACACCCCCGGAATTTGGATTAGTCCTCTATATAAATGATATAATAGGACTAAATCTCTAACCCGGCTATAGCATTTTGGATGGTAGCAAGATCCAAGAGGAACATGAGAGTTAAGCGTGCTAGAGCTAGAGTAGTTCTAGGATGGGTGACCCCCTGGGAAATGGGGCGTCACAGTTGGTATCAGAGCCATTCACCAGCCGAAAATGTGAGATGAGTCTCGGCTGAGCCAGGGTTATATAGCGGGTAGAGCGAGGCTCCCCGGCTAATGACCGTTGTGAGTGGAGTGCAGCTCCTCACAAGGTCGGCTAAGGCTAGCGAGACGAGTCTCACATCGCCTGGTGCTTGTGAGTGTGCTTGAGCCTGACGTGGACGTCAGGGCTTAAAGGGGGGAAGAATGTGACACCCCCGAAATTTGGATTAGTCCTCTGTATAAATGATATAATAGGACTAAATCTCTAACCCGGTTATAGCATTTTGGATGGTAGCAAGATCCAAGAGGAACATGAGAGTTAAACGTGCTAGAGCTAGAGTAGTTCTAGGATGGGTGACCCCCTGGGAAGTGGGGCGTCACAGTTGGGTTGACGACGGTCCCGGCTGTTGAGTACCTCCAGCTAGTGGGTTAGTATTGTGAGTTGGACATTGTCGATCGGATTGATCGTGGATTTGGATTATAGCATGCATGAACCATATTGAGCTGGACAGAGATGCGCAGATACTTTCCTCTGTAGGGTCGCGCCTCTCGAGTGCCGCTCCGGAGCTGGGCCTGTTACTTTGCTATCGCGACTTGTCGACGCAGTCCCTCTGGCTGGGCCAGTTTTGGCAGTCACGGACGCCCTACGTAAGTCCCGTCCTCTTGTGGATGTGTGGCAGTAGGTGGGCGCAGGTTTGACTGGACCCCATGTGGCAGTCACTGTGATTGGGTTGATTGAGTATTTGGGTTAGAGTCGATGCATCATTTTCATCTGTATCACCCTTTGAGCATTATAGATAGAGGCATGATAGCTGTAGATTTCTTTCCAGCTTATCTTTACATTAGTACAGCTTCCTGTTATCATATGCCTCTAGTAGACTTAGTGGGCAGACCGTCGAGCTTGGTAGCGGTACCCACTGAGAACTACTGTGGGATGTAGTTTTCACACCCGCCGTGGTGACTTTTTCCAGGGACCCCTTTTCCAGTTCCTGCTGCTCCAGTTGCTGACCCTTCTATTGCTGATCGAGGTAAGGGAGTCGCGAGCTAGTTCCCTACCCGTCCTTGGAGTATAGCTGTACCCCTTTTGGAGCTTAGTAGTACAGTCTGCTGGATTATTGTTGTTAGTTACTTTTGAGGATTTTATTTTTGAGAGACTTTTGTAGTGAGGTTCTGACTTATACTTTTTGAGTTGTATTATTTTATTTCAGTAGTCTACTTTTCAGCTCTGATATCTGTATAGCTGTAGTATCCTTCTTTTTGCAGGTTAGACACTTCGTCTATAGGTGGCTTCCCGTATGGGCGGCGGATCTGTTGACGGGCCCGGATCGTAGTTTCGACCTCGGGGCGTGACAGTGGGCGCTCGTAACGAGGAGTAATTTTCTCTTGATGCCCTTGGAATAAATTGCACAATAGACAATTCCAAGGGTTCAACTGAATAGCTCTTAATGGGTAGTTCTCGAATAAGCTAGAATTATCCGCTTTGACTAGAATAAGTTATTCTGACCATTTTTAACCTTGTTTGAAAAAAATTTAGGAATAAAATGTTTTATTCACAAGTTATCCTGTTACCAAACAGTGCCTAAAGAGTATAAAAATAAAAAGTTTTAAAATAAAATACATTAATTAAAAAAAAATAGCAAATTATATTATACATCACTATATATAAACAATTAAATAAGTAAGGAATTAAGATAGTCAATATGCTAAAACATAAAACATATAAGATTCACATAATAGTATAGTTGAAAATCAAATGTAAAATAAAGCTTGCACTCTGCATGGTGCATACTGTTTTGTTCAAATTTTTAATAATTCGAGAATAATTCGCAAACTAAGATTTTATTCATATTTTTTTAGCCGTAGTTTGGCATACGCGAATTATTCGTGAATAATAAATTTAATCTAAAAATTCTCAGTTTATTTCAAATTTTTAGAAATAAAAAATTGCATATAGACTGTTTTATTAGACTATTTTATTCAGATTTTCAATGATTCACGAATAATTCGCAAATTAACTAAGAGATGAAATGAGCGATCGAGAAAGATCGCTACCGGCGATGAAGACATGGACTTGTGGGGAGGGAGCAAAGAAAGGAAAATTAAGATGTTTACTATGCAAATTTTTTGATCCGTTTTCAAAAATTTTGATCCGAATCTACAAAAAATAAAAATATGGTACACTTTTGTAAAAAAACACAAAACTAATAAATAGGCCTAAAAAATTTTGTTTTCATGAAAACCTAAAATTTAAAATAATAATTAATATTATAAAATATTAATGTAAATTAAAAATAACTAAATGTGTTAGACACATTTATATTTTCATATATTCAAATATCATCATCAAAATTTAAAAAATTTTATATTTAGATAATAACATTCGAAATTTATTTTAACTATTAACCATGTTGATTTGATTATCCAATCTTTTAATTAAAATTTTGATTATAGTATCTAATATTTTAATTTATTTAATTTAAGTCGGTCAATAATACTTCGCCTTGAAAATTTGAATGTGTTGTTAATTAAAATAAAAAATTAGTTTAAATTTTAAACTCAAAGTGCCATTGGCTAATTTAAATCAAATAAATTAAAAAATTGTATAGTAAACTTAAAATTTTAAAATGTCGAATAATAGACTCAAAATAATACTTATTTCAAAATTTTAAAATATCGGTGCCGGAGGAGAACGACACTATCGTGAGTGATGGAGGCGATAAGATCGTAGGCGAGGCAGTGCTCGCTGTTGCCCGTATGGGTGAGAACGAAGACGCGTCCGCGCTGCTCCAAGAAAGCTTTCGACGAGAGCGGTGACTGTGATAGAAGGAGAGAAAAAATTATAGAGAATAAAAAAAATAAGAAGAATAAAAAATTAAAATAAAAAAATAAAAAATAATTTTATTTTTACGAGAAATGCTAATAATATGAGTATTGGGGCCGAAAGTAGCGCTCAGGGATCGACCTCGGGTGTCGGTTGACCCTCTCGATGTGAATGCGCCGCATGCCAAAGGATCAAGCGATCAGGTCGAGGAGGGATCCGCTCGGCCGGATTCTTCTATGGTAACTCTCACGACCGCTCGGCTTAGAGTAGTCGAAGACGGGATGTGGAGACAGAGAGAGATTGGATTTGACTTAGAATAGTCGAACCGGGTAGAGGAGACTGTAAATTGAAACGGCAAAATAACCGATTAGGAATTATATTGCATAGAGAAAGGGGATACAAGGAGAAGGAAAGGGATATAAATTACAATTAATCTACTCCTAAGAAAAGCGATAAATGCTGGTATCAAAAGAGTAAGTTAACCTACTCCTAGGAAAGCAATAAAAATATGAAAAGCGCGGGGTGGTCTCAGGCTTACGAGGTTGTCGGACCCCTTTTCGATGGTTCGGGTATTTATACACTTCCCGAACCATATTATTAGGCACCGATTTGGATTATCGGCGTCATATACGAAAAGTTATCGGACATTTAGCAACCACTTCCTTCTGAGTTAAATATTCCTCAAATAGGATAGTCATCAATTTTCGTCTATGTTCATCCCCTTGCTATCGCGCCAAAGCGTGATTCTCGGCGCTTTCCAGTTTTGAGCGCTGCTTGTCGTTCTGGGTTAGTTGCGAGATTTGCGCCCAAATCTCGCTTTCTTTCTTTCCAGAACCTTTCCTCCTTTGGCTCGAGTGGTCGAAAGTTGGCTCTGATCTCGCCCCCTTCATCGCTCGGCTGAGGCGGTCTAGTACTCGCCTCTAGTCGAAATCGATTCCTTGTGAAGCGATCGTTTTTCGACTTCAGCTTATTATCCTGCCGGCTGATGTAAATCATGCATGTCGCGTGTTAGGCGTGATTGAGACTGAGCTTAATCGAAATGCAAATCATTCTTTATTTGACTCCCTCTCGTCAGCTACTTCTTCTATCAGCTGATACCTTCAACCGATGGCATGCATCGCGGATTGCGCTCTTACGCTATTGAGATTAGTCTGGATCAGGACGCAGATCCTTCTTCGGCTAATCCCGTCCCTTCATTGGTTGATGCTTTCAGCCGACCGTACACGCCACGTGTTGTTTCCTTAAGTAGCGAAAATTTTGGTCTCAAATAGCCCATCGGCAATTGCCTGACGTACCGTTCGGGCGATTGTCGAAATTGAGTCAACTCCTGGCACATATGATGACGTCCAGTGATCATCCCCATATCTTTGGCAAGATATTTGCTCCCTACCCGAGGGATTCACGGACAAGTGCCGACCTTTCTCGATTTTCAGTGAAGTCGTCCTTCGCCGCTCCTTCACTAGATGCTGCAGTCTTTCGAGGGGTGGCTATTGTTCTGTCGTTCCTCCTTGTCAGCCTCGTTCCTCATCGTGGGCCTATAAATAGACCTACTACTCTGCAGCTTTCTTTGCCTTTCTTTTCTCCTTCGTGACGATGCCTTTGCTATGACGATGCTCTGATCGTAGCCTTTTCGTCTTTGAGGATACTCCCGAGGCAGCCTCTCAATCCGACTCTAGCATCATTTTGACGCCAGTCAATGAAAGAGTCCCTACGCCTCGGACTTCCAATGGTGTTCCTCCTGGGGCAGTTCCTGTCACGCCCCGGGATCGAAACTGCGACCCGGGCTCCCCAACAGATCCATCGCCTATACGGAAAATCCCGCATAGACGAAACATCTAACCTGCAAAAGATAATATTACAGTTATACAGATATTAGAGCTGAAAAGTAAACTACTTAAATAAAAGATACAAATCCAAAATGGTACAAATCTAATTCTCACAATACATAAGTCTCTCAAAATAAAACTCTCAAAAGTAACAATATACAATAATCCAGCAGACTGTATTACAAAGCTCCAAAAAAGGGTATAGCTACACTCCAAGGACAGGTAGGGAATAAGCTCGCGACTCCCTTACCTCGATCAGCAGGTGAAGCAACTGGAGTAGGAACAGGGGTAGATGCCTCTGGAAAAAGTCACCACAGGGGGTGTGAGAACTACATCAAACAGTAGTTCTCAGTGGGTACCGTCCCCAAGACCAACGGTCTGCCCACTAAGTCTACTAGAGGCATAAGATAACAATGCAATAAGGAAAGGTAAATAAGCATGAAATAAACTCTACTGCTACCATGCCTCTATATATAATGCTCAATGGGTGATATAGATGAAAATGATGCATCGACTCTAACTCGGTATACTCAATCAACCCAATCACACTGACTACCACAAAGGGTCCAGTCAAACCTGCGCCTACCTACTACCACACATCCCTACTGGGACGAAAATTACGTAGGCGGTCCCACTCGGGCTGCGTCGACAAGCTGCGAAAGATAAGTAACAAGCCTAGCTCCGGAGCGGCACGCGAGGGGAGCGACCCCACCGAGGAAGTATCCATGCATCTTTGTCGAGCTCAATACGGCTCATGCAGGCTATAATCCAAATCCACGATCAATCAGATCGGAAAAAATAACTCAACACTAACCGCATCAGCCGGAAACACTTAACGACTAGGGACCACCGTCCCCAAACGGCTCCCAGAACAAACCACTCGACTGACCACACTAAATCCACTGGCCGGAGGTACTCAACCGCCAACCATGAAGGAAGGTCCGAAAGTTCCGGGAGACTAGCACCTACAACCCTATCAAATAAGAACAGGTTCTAGACACAACCCCCGTAGCTTTCGTCCCAAAATATGGAAACAGCCCCGAGAACCCTGATCACTAAAATCCTCTCGGGTGAGGAAGTTTGTAAGAAAAGATGACAGTTATTACCGAAAACTATTTTGATTTGAGAATTCTAATTTAATGAATTTTAGTTCTTTAAGAAAATCAGTTAAAATAAGTTTTATTTTTTAAACCGCGAATGGTTAATGCCTTCACCCAATCAAACAAGAGCAGATTCCAGCGACCCTTCAAAATTCGAAAGGAAAATATTGGTTTACTGAAATTAGGTGTGTCCAAAAATAATCTGGGTTCAGGGTCCTGCTATCACTAGCTCAACACTACTATGAACACAGTGCCAACGACACTGGTCGGAGGATACCCGACAACCCAGGACCACCGTCGACCCGAATGGCTCCCGACGCTAGCCCTGATCTAGCCTCAGCTACCAGACTCCACTCGGCCCCCAGGCACGAGTGTCAATGCATCCCACACTATCCCGACCACTCGGCCCACTATCCGGGCGAGGAGAAACTCTAAGTCCAGGGAAAAAAAATACAGAGTGTGGGAAATCTAAAACATGAAGGAAACTAGCCCAAGCGAGGGTTTTCTACCAGTCTGGTTAAATACATGCAAACATATGACGGGGTGCTAGTCAAGATCTCAATATTTCGTTATCACAAGAAATAATCAGTTTATTAATTTTATAATGCTTGCATCTCAGTCCACAAAAAGGAGTACTTTACTTAACATGCATGCATACTACGAAATAGAATTAGTACTCCGCCCGCTAATTTTGGAAGAAATCCAACCCACCTGGAACGCACTAATCCGTAGTCTGATTATGCTGAAATAGAACGTGTGCGTTCCTCAGGTTCCCATAGTTCCAACGAACCAAAAATCATCTGAAAACTCCTCCCGGTCACTGAAATATAAATCGAACATCGCGGTAAGTCCCAAATCACCAAAACGACAACATCGCCGCAAATCTGTCCACAAAATAGTAAAATACCACCTACGAGATGCCCTCCAAAAATTCCAAAAAAAATACGACTACGATCCTCGCGAAGTGTAGATAGAAATCAAGTCCTTAAACTTCCAATTCCAACAACCGTAGGCAGAGAAAATGCAAGATTATTCTTCCACTGTCCAGGAAATGCAATAGCAAAAAGGGGTCTAAAGATGCTGCGAGAAACCCTATAAAAACTCAAAATGGAGAGGAGCAATGAATACCAAAGTCGAAGGCCTACCTCTCGTGAAGATCCACCTGAAATTTCAGCTTAAAGTTCCAAAGGGTAAGCCCAAGGGAGTCCACGGAAGAAACATCGACGAAGAAAACCGCAATCGGAGGAACGTCGAAGCTCGCGGTGTCGAGGAAGAAGCTGATGAAACGATCTCCAAAAATCCTCCAAAACCCCTAGAAGTGAAGAAGACTTGATGAAGTTTTCCTTTGTCGAAGGAGGCCCCAAGAAAAATTCGGAAAACCCCCAAAAGGGCAGCACAAATGGGCCTATTTATAGAAAAAATCCTGAAATAACCCAATTCGGCTCAAGGGGAGGAAACCGGGCGCTCGGATCCGCACAGGACCGCGCCCGGACACGTGGCTGCCATCTGCACCATCCCTGTTCAGCGCCTGAAAGCGCAGGATCGCGCCATGCGTCCCACGCCCGCGTCCCGTGCGCCCCGCGCCCGCACGGTGGTTGGCTTCGGCCAATCGCCGCGTGCCACGTGGCATGCGGGGGAGCATAGCGGGGTGCACGCGGCGTGCGGCGCCACGGGTCTACCGGGTCCGCCGCTCGGCCAATGGGACGCTGCCGCATGGCCCGCCCGCGCTGATCGCGGCGCAATGGCAGCGACCGGCCAATGGCGCGCTGGCACATGGCTCCACCCCGCGCTCGCTGGTCCCGGTGCACGCCCCATGGGCTGTGGACTGGCCTGCTTCCAAAATTGGTCCAGTAGGCCCATTTAGCCCGGAAATAGCCAATTTTGACCGTTTTCGCGCGCCGAGTCCGTTTTTGGCGTCCGTTTGAGGCACAACAAACTCGGTTCACCAAAAATAGGTGTTTTCTCGCCGCCGACCACACAGTCAAGTCGCACGAAAATTCGGGACACCACAGTTTCGGTGGGTAACCTACTGATTCGGGATCTTACGTCCGGTGGTTTAACCAATTTTCAGCTGCTTACGGGATGGGAAGAGTTGGTTGTGGCCATGTATTCTCTCTCCCTCCTATTCTTGTCCGTTTCAAAGGTGACTAGGCGTCTCGATCTCCAGCAAGCGGTGTTTGGTCGTTGCCAGCTTAAAGACGGTTGTGTATAATGACCTTTTGATGGAGCGTTCCGACTGCGACCCTTCTTTTTCTGAAATATTTTTGTATTTGTTATTCCTTAGCTTTCAGATGTATCGGCTCCTTAAATATGGAGCACTTGTATTTTCGCTCCGTATTTGTCAAACCGATGTCTGATAGTGTTTCAACTTTTTGATCGGCTACTCGTCCTCCGATCCCTCGTACGTTCTAAATTCGGCTCTGGTGGGCTCAATGCATAATTAAGTGCTCTCAGCTGCCTTTCACACGTTATACCCGATGCTTTTGGTTAATCGAGGTTGTTACACCCCAGGGTCGAAACTGCGACCCGGGCTCGCCAACAGATCCGCCACTTATACGAAAACCCCGCATAGGCGAAGCGTCTAACCTGCAAAAAAAAATCTACTACAGCTAAACAAATATCATAGCTGTAAAATAAAAAACTGTAAAACTCAAATCCAACACTGTACAACTGGAAAAATGATATAATATCCATCTCCCGAAAGTGATAATCATACAATATCCTTTGATACAATAACCAAGAACTCAATCAAGGAGGTAAACTACAATAATACATCAGTGTACAGGCTCTCAATACAAGTCAGATCCTCACAATACAACAATCTCTCAAAAATGAAAATAAAATAATCTACTGACTGCACAACAGATCTCCAATGTGGGGGTACAGCTACTCTCTAAAGACAGGTAGGGATCTAGCTCGTGACTCCCTCGTCTCGAACATCAACAGCAAAATCAGCATCTCCTGCAGATGACTCTGCAAAACAAATGAGAGGAAAGAAAAATAAGGGGGAGAACCCCCAACGGGTGTGAGAACTACATCAACACGTAGTTCTCAGTGGGTACCGCCACAAGCCCGACGGTCTGCCCACTAAGTCTACTAGAGACATAAGATAACAATGCAATAAAAACTGAACAAGAAAAGCTGGAGATACTCTACAGCTACTATGCCTCTATCTAAATGCTCAATGGGTGATACAGATGAAAATATATGCAACCACTCGCACCCAAGGTGCTCAATCGACCCAATCGAACTGACTGCCTCATAGGGTCCAGTCAAGCCTGCACCTACCTACTGCCATTACATCCACGGAGGACTGGACTTACGTAGGGCGTCCGTGACTGCCAAAACTGGCCCAGCCAGAGGGACTGCGTCGACAAGTCGCGATACTAAAGTAGCAGGCTCTGCTCCGGAGTGGCAATAGTAAAGTAATAGGCTCTGCTTCGGAGTGGCACTCGAGGGGCGCAACCCCACCGAGGAAAGTATATCCGCGCATCTCTGTCGAGCTCAAAGTGGCTCCTGCAGGCTATAATCAAAATCCACGCTCACTCTCAGAACGGAAGGACTCAAGATCCTCAAACATCTCGCACAACGGTCGGAGTACTCTCGACGACTCAACAACCAAAGCTCTCACAAATCTCGATACACTAACGAACTCAACCAACTCATGGTACAAAACACACTGTCTAGAGATACTACACAGCCGGGACCACCGTCGACCCAAACGGCTCCCAAAATGAAACACCCAACTCGCCACGCTAAACACACAGGCTGGAGATACTCCACAGCCGGAATTGACCCACAACTCAGGGCTAACAAAACTGGTCAGACGACACTCAACGACCCGGGACCACCGTCAACCCAAACGGTTCCCAACAACCTTGACCGGAAGATACTCGACGGCACGGGACCACCGTCTACCCAAACGGCTCCCAACAACACTAACACAGGTCTAATCTCAGCTACCAGACTCCACTTAGCCCCCAGGCACGAGTGCAACAATGTCACACAATAACCTGACCACTCAGCCCACTACCCGGGCGAGAAAAATCTATGTCCAGGAAAAGATGCAAAGTATGAGATGTCTAAAGCATAAAAGAATCTAGCCCAAGTGAAGGTTCTCTACTAGTCTAGTTAAACATGTATCATATGACGGGGTGCTTGGTCAAGTTTCAACAATAGCATGTAATTTAACAAAGCATAAATAGAAAATCTCATCTCTCATAAGCATGCTTTCTATCTCCTCTAGCATAAAATAAACTTATCCATTTAACATCATGCGAGGTATCAAATCTATCAAAACATGTACAATAAAGTCGAGTAAGCGTCAATCCATATGATCTAGGCCATTCCTCACGCTTACATCTCAATCCTAGAGATTGTACATTTAATCATGCATGCTATCAATCACAGTGAGTAACACTCCCTTTGTGAGGACCCAAATTTTCGCGAGAGGATTACTGTTGGATCAGCAGCTTCTAGAGGCCTTTGTTGGGTGTTGGAGGTGTTCGGGTGCGTATCGGACTCAAGAAAGGGTCTCAGTGCGTTGAATGGATCACGAGTGTATTTGGATGCACCCGTCGAATTTTAGAAGTGGTTTCGCGCAAAACGGACATCGGATCTAGATTCAGTGCGGAAAACGATGGAAATTGGCTACTTGGTTGTATTTTTCTGAGTCCGGACGCCCGAAAACGGACACCCGAAAGTTTTAAGTATTTTTGGGTGCATGGTGGACCGGTGGACCGAGGGCGGTGCCACGTGGCGGCCTCCCATTGGTGTCGTACGACACGTGGCGGAGCGGGAGGCGCGGCGCAGTGGGCTTGGCCCACGGGAGCAGGCGCGGGCAACACGCGGGCGCGGGCGCGGGCAGGCGCGGTGCAGCGCAGAGGGTGTGCCACGTGGCGGATTCCCATTGGTTGGCAGAGGACACGTGGCAGCTGCGGGTTGGTTGGTGCAGGAGGCGCGATCCACGGAGAGGCGCGGGGTGGCGCATGGACCAGGCGGGACACGTGGCGGCTCCGGTTGGCGGGCTCATGAAGGCGGGGTCTACCAAGGCGCGGCAGGTGGGGGCAGGCGGCGTGGCAGGCGGGCACGTGGGCGCGGTCGGGCGGCCTGTCAGAGCCTTTGATGGAGTTCTATGATTTTTTGAGATTGCTACATCGACGTTTTTGGTTTTTCGGCGCGCTTCGACGCTTCTCTCCCGGCGGCCTTTTTTGTCGTGTTTCAGTGTGCGGACTCCCTCGGGCTACCCCGAAGGAATTTTTGGACGATTCTTGCGCCGGTGTTTCCACGACAGGTAGGGCTACGATTCCCGTGTTTACTATTTCTTCCCATTCCGAGGTTTTCTTGGGTTCTTTTGGACCTTTTTGTGACCCTATTTTCTGGGGCGGAGTTTTGGACAGTATGGGAGTAATTGTGGGATATCTTGGCCCACAAGCATCGGAATGAGGAGTGCAAGCACTTGATCTTCATCTACGCATCGCAAGGAACATTGTCATAATTTTTCTGAGGTTTTTGGAGCTTGTCTCGAAGGTGAAAATCCTACTTTTCTGGGCGGATTATTACAGACTTGTGTTTTTAGGAGTTTCGCGAGTACCGTGGTGTTTATTTTGTATCTTGACCTACAGGTGTCGAAATTGGGCATGCGAGTACTCGTTTTGCATCTACTCGACGCGAGGATCGCAAAAGTTATTTTTCCGGATTTTTTCGAGATCATCTCGTAGGTGAAATTTAGCCATTTTCGGGATTGGTTGT
This sequence comes from Tillandsia leiboldiana, assembly GCA_029204045.2. Taxonomy (NCBI): domain Eukaryota; kingdom Viridiplantae; phylum Streptophyta; class Magnoliopsida; order Poales; family Bromeliaceae; genus Tillandsia; species Tillandsia leiboldiana. Next base: position 15,436,104 of record CM055069.1, read on the forward strand.
TTGGATAGCGGTTTATTGTGCATTCTTGGATTAATTGGATGCTGTTTGGGTTACCGTGCAGTGTGCCGTGTTTACCTGGAGTGAGGGCGTATTTGGGCTGTGCTTCGCGTGCTCTGCGATCGAGGTGGGTGGTTGTTATATTCCTCTACTTTGGCAAGCTCACTAGGAATATTAGAAAGATCCCTAGAATAAACTTAATGATTAATCATGTTTGTGGTTGGGATTATGCATGCTTGTGTGGAATTATGGTTTGCTTTGTTAGCGTTTAACCTTGCATGTGGAAATTGAATATTGATTAGGATAAATGATTTATTTTGATGGTGGGTACCACTTGGGAATGTTTTTGGACATGCATAGGTGGATAGTATATTTGAGGGTGAGTAGCGGTTTATGTGAGATTTATGATTATTGCTACTCTTTACTTTTTCTTTCCAAAAGAGAACACTTGCATGCTTGTATGGACATCTAGTTAGGCCATCTTTTATTGCTATACTATTATGTTGGAACTTGACTTAGGAGAAACCATGTTTGCTTCTTTTTTCCTTATTCGTTAGTCAGGTGGTTTTTGTTGCTCGGGTTTGAGCAGGGGTTTGGGATAGTGTAGCCGGGGCCTGGATTATGGATTCTGGGGTATTGCGGCGACCGCGAATATTGGGCGGTTGACCGGATGTCGGTTGTGGGACATGATTGTGGATGGCAGGGTATTGCGGCAACCGCGGATATTGGGCGGTTGACCGGGTGTCGGTTATTGGACTTGATTATAGATTATGGGGTATTGCGGCAATCGCGGATATTGGGCGATTGACCGGATGTTCACTTATGCATCAGATTGGGGATAGGGGTTTCTTTAGTGGAGGGATTTGTTCCACTTAGGCATTGTAGTGATCTAGTCATACTTTTATGATACTTGTGACATGGTTACTTTCCTCGTGTGGGTAGCTCCCCTTGAGTTCCCCTCCGGAGCGTGGGGGTCAGACAGTTACTGAGTTTTTGCTATCACATCGGCGCGGCATACTTGCCCGATGATGAGGGCGGCAGCAAGAGTTTTGCCATCACATCGGCGCGGTTTTATATGCCTAATGATGAGGGCGGCAGCAGGCAGTACCAGTTTTTACTGGTGGTTAGATTGGGTTACCGGGACGGTTTTGGTTAATAATACATTTAGAGGCATAGTAGATGCATTTAGAGGCATAGTAGTGGTAGTTTTCATTTTTAGCAGTTTTATTGCTTACCACTCTTCTTCCCCTTTTTGCCTTTGGTAGACCTAGTGGGTGCGCTGGAGTATGAGGATTTACCTACTAGGGAAGGCTACTGGTTTACTAGTAGTTCTCACCCTTATTCTTCTTTTCTTCTTTTTCTTCTCATTTTTTTTGCAGTGTCTTCTGCGGGAGCTGCTGGGCTTTCAGTGGCGGGTCGAGGAGAGAGGACGGCTGAGTAGATAGATCTCCTGGCAGGATGAGAGAGTTAGCTAGACTGTTGGTGTACCCATTTTACTCAGACTGTTGTACTTTTACTTTTGGGTCTGGCTTTTGCCAGCAGGTTGTATTTATTTTTGGTGAGGTGGGAGAGACAAATGTATTATTTTACAAATGTACTGTATTTTACTTCCAGCTTCAGTCTGAGATGTAGTAGTTTTTAGTTTAGCTCTTTTTTTTTGCTCTTTTATTGTATCTCTTATATCTGAGCAGGTTACTAGCGCTTCGTATACACGGAAAATTCCGTGTGCACGGCGGATCTGTAGACAGGCCCGGATTTTGGTTTACACCCGGAGCGTGACACCCTTAGGTAAGCTTTCATTGATCATAATCATGGATATCTAAATCTTGCAAGTTTTCATTAGGCATAACATGAATATCATATCTTACAATTTCTCAACAAATACCACTTACCAAGCTTACATCTCAACCATATGTTGGTACACTAACATGCATGCATTCTATCAGGTAGAATTTGAGAACCGTCCACTGGTTCTGGAGACGAAGCAACCCACCTGAATCGCTTTCCGCACGCAAAACCGAAGTCGGTGAAGTGCGTAACCACTCGCTATCAAAATCCGCCGAAACCGCACCCTCGGTACTCGGTCGTACAAGCCTCTGCTCAAACAACATCACAGCCAACAACACAATCAACACCCCAAAAACACACCAAACAGCACTCGTTGTTTTGCCAAAATAACACAGAGAAGGGAATTTTTCACCTACGTGCAGTCCTCCAAAAAATTCAGAAAAATCACGGTTGCGATTCTCGCGACGAGTAGATACAAATCGAGTATTTATACTCCTCATTCCGACCACTGTAGGCCAAAATATGCCAAAAACATCACGGTAAGCCAAATTCTCTCACAATCACAAGTCTGCGGAAATCAGTCCCAAAGAAGCTTAAACATCACCTTCGAAATGACCTTCAAAAATTTCTATAAAAAAACGGTTGCATTCCTCTCGAAGCATAGATGTCGATCGAGTCTTCACAGGCTGAAATTCGATAACCGGGTACCAAGATAAAAATCCAACAAGCTCCGCTGTCCAAAACATTATCGCAGAAAAAGGAGGTCAAAAGATGCCTCGAAAACCCTACCAAAAACTCAAAACAGCGCAAAGTGATCAACACGGAAATCGAAGGCATACCTCTCATGAACGCTCTTCCGCAAAAATCGGCTCAAAACTCTATCGGGGTAGTCCAGGGGACCTCGCGGACTGAAATGCGACGGTAGAACCCAAAATCGAAGGAGTGTCGAAGAGCGCCGCGTCGTAGAAAACGCCGATGCTGCGGCCTCCAAAAATCCTACAAATTAGCCGAGAGATGGGAAACACGGTGAGGTGCAACTTTGGTAAAGGCCTCAACCCGGAAAAGCCCCAAAAAACTGATGAAGGAGGAAAAAGAGGCCAATTTATAGGCAAAAATTCAAAAAAGGGGACTTTGGGGGACACTTCCGGACGCCCGAAGTATTCGGGCGCCGAACAGGCACCACGGATCCCAATCCGCACAACGCCCGGATCCATCCGGGCGCGCCGCGTGTCCCGCACACGCGACAGCGGGGACGGGACCAACTGTGATGATCCGGACCTCCGATATAGATTTACAAGGTGAGTAATGGCTTCTGGAGGCCTAAGATGAGTAATTGAGTTGTCTGTGTTCAAATCGGATCCCAGATTTGGAACCGGCGCGAAAATCGGATCAAGTTTGCTTTTCTGGGGGCTTCCGGCAAAATTTCGGATGAGAATTTGGAGAAACGGACGGCGGATTTGGACTCAGCGCGTGAAAGCGATGAAAATGGGCTATTTACTTGTATTTTCGGACTTTAGAAAATAATTTTACTGTTCACGTGGCAACTTCTCATTGGCCGAGCGGCGTCAAGGAGTGCGGCAGGGTGGCGACACGTGGCGGCTCCTGATTGGTGGACACATTCCGGAAGACCCGGCTCGTAGACCGGAAGAGTGGACCATGTGAACCGCGTGGGGACACGTGGCATGTCCCCATTGGCTGGCTCAAGCCGCCCACGTACACGAGGCATGTGGAACACGAGGGCGGCAGGACACGCGGCGCTTTCCGGGAGGGCCTTGCACGACTGTTTCGTGTTTTGGGACGCACGGCGCGATTTGATTGGCTGGTTTCGCTGTTTCCTGTTCGGCCTGGGATTTGGTGTGGAGCCCGAATGCTTGGCTATAAATAGGCCATTTTTCTGGGGTTTTTGTGATCCGAATTGAGTGCCACTTTCTACAGTGTGATTCTACATCAAGTCTTCTTCATTATTTGGGGTTTTGGAGAATTTTTGGAGATCATCTGCTATTTTTCCCTGCATGATCTCGAGAGTCGCGCCGTTCCTTCGACATCGGTTTCTTCCGTCGACTTTTAGTCAGAGAGCTCCCCTGAGCTCATCTTTTGGAATTCTTTGCTGATTTTTGTGGCAGCGTTTTCACGATAGGTAGACCTTCGATTTTGATATTCATCACTCTGCTCCGTTTTGAGTTTTTATAGGAGTTTGTGTAGCATCTTTAGACCCTCTTTTTCTACGACACTTTTTCTGGACAGCGGAGGAGTGATCTTGTAATTTCTCGAGCTATGGTTGTCGGAACTGGGAGTTTAAGGACTCGATTGACATATACACTTCAAGAGGATCACAACCGTATTTTTGTTGGAATTTTTAGAGGGCATCTCGTAAGAGGTAATTTCCTGTTTTATGGACAGATGCGCGATGAGATTACTGTTTTGAGTGATTTGACCTTACCGCAGTGTTTGGCTCATATCTCGGTGACCGGAAGGACTTTTCTGATGATTTTTGGTGCGTTGGAATCGTGAGAACTTGAGGATCGTACCCGTTAAGTTTCAGCTCTTTTGGACTCTGGACCGACATGCGCATCCAGGTGGGTTGGATTTTCCTCCAAGTCTGCGGACTTCCTCCTAATTCTAGTAGTGTAGCTTTGAGCATACTAGAATTGATGTTATCTTTGATATTTGTGATAGAGTCATGTGATTTGACTAGCACCCCGACATATGATTGCATTAATTTAGCCAGACTGTTAGAATATGTTCACATGGGCAAGGTTCTTGTATGTACTAGTCCCCATCCCTTTGCATTCCTTTTCTTGGATATAGAGCTTTTTCTCGCCTTGATAGTGGGCTGAGTAGTTGGGATTGTGTGTGTCACGCCCCGGGGTCGAACTGCGACCCGGGCTCGCCAACAGATCCGCCGTCTGTACGGAAACTACCGTACAGACGAAGCGTCTAACCTGCAAAAGAGATCTATAGCTATACAAGTATCAGAGCTGAAAGGAAGCTATACAGAAAAATAAGAAACTGAATCTCTAAGTGATCAAAAGTCCAAGTACACTAGTCCACTATCTCCCAAAACATAAGTACAATAACAGTATCTGGTACAAAAGTGGAAAACAAAAAGTACAGGTGACTCTATCACTAACTCCACAGACTCGGGTAGTAACTAGTTGGCCACGCCCTTACCTCGGTCAGAAGGCTCCGAACGAGCCGAACCTGGATCGGCCGCCTCAGGAACACCTGTCATCACCAGCGGGTGTGAGATCTACTGCAACAGGCAGATCTCAGTGGGTACCGACGCCAAAACCCACGGTATGTCCACTAAGTCTGCTGGAGACAAAAACAGATAGATAGATAGATAGATAGATAGATAGAATATGAGTGCTGGAAATGAATCTACCACTATACGTCTCGATGCAATGCAGGGAATAAGTTCTCAAACTCTCACACGGGAGGCCTGGAAATTCTGAACGACTGCCCCCTACAACCCTATCAAACAAGAACAGGCTGTAGGCATAGCCGCCCATAGCTTCCGCTCCCGAACTGGAAAATGCTAAAACTCTCACCAAGAAGCTAGAAAGTCATCTTAATTTCATTCAAGTAATCACCTGGTAACTCGGCCAGGGTATGTACCCACCTGGTAACTCGGCCAGGGGCATGTAGCCATCTGGTAACTCGGCCAGTGGTATGTATCATCGGGTAACTCGGCCAACGATATGTATCCACCTGGTAACTCGGCCAGTGATATGTATCTATCTGGTACCTCGGCCAGTGATATGTATCCCTCTGGTAGCTCGGCTAGTGATATGTATCCACCTGGTAACTCGGCCAGTGATATGTATCTATCTGGTAACTCGGCCAGCGATATGTATCCATCTGGTAACTCGGCCAGTGGTATGTATCCACCTGGTACCTCGGCCAGTGATATGTATCCACCTGGTAGCTCGGCCAGTGATATGTATCCACCTGGTAACTCGGCCAGTGATATGTATCTATCTGGTAACTCGGCCAACGATATGTGTCCATCTAGTAACTCGGCCAGTGGTATGTATCATCGGGTAACTCGGCCAACGATATGTATCCACCTGGTAACTCGGCCAGTGATATGTATCTATCTGGTACCTCGGCCAGTGATATGTATCCCTCTGGTAGCTCGGCCAGTGATATGTATCTATCTGGTAACTCGGCCAGTGATACGTATCCATCTGGTAATTCGGCCAGTGGTATATATCCACCTGGTACCTCGGCCAGTGATATGTATCCGCCTGGTAACTCGGCCAGGGCATGCACACATCTATGCATCCGGAGCGTGACCCGAGGGGAGCGACCCCAACGAGTATCAAGTATCTCATCTGTCTCAAAAAGTGGCCTATGCAGGCGATGGTCCACGATCAAACAGATCGACAACTCGGTGCTCGAAGCACAACTCAGTCGGGATAAGACTCCGCGACTCAACAGGAAATGCCCAATTCCTCACATAATCTGTCGGAGAACCCTCTACGACTCGATCTGCCAGAACCCCAAAACTCTCATAACTAAGTGGGAAAAACCACCTCCACTATCAAATCAGAGGTACATGACTCATGATCTAGAATAATCTCATCAGAAGCTCTAAGCTCAATGACACTATAACTCATCCCAAGGCTCGAAAAGAGACCCCTCGGGCCCCGGCACGAGGTCAGAAACACCCTGAACCAAAGCCATAACCCTGGCGAATTCCTGATTTAAAGCCACATTTAAAGAAAACTGCTTTTTCCTTAAAACGGGTTTTCTCGATTTTTTGAACGATCAGGGTGCAAAATAAATGCCAAAAGAACATGCAGTCTAGTGTCATATAGTATCAGGAGTCTACTAAAAATGATCTGGGGTTCCCACGAATTTTACAGAAAATTCCAGGCAACTATCAGATTAAAACTGTGAAAATAGCATGATAATTATAATCAAATTGCATTCAATAGCTTTTAAGAGCATTCTCTACATTTCGGAGAAATTCCAACCCACCTGGAACGCATTCCGCAGGCAATTGCTGAAGTCGGTGAAGTGCCGGAACCTCGAACTGGCGAAACCTCGAAAATCGTGCCACGCGCGCACACACTGCCGCGAATCCGAAAAAATCCCCGGTAGCACAAATAAAATCCTTGAGTCAAAACAAAATTCCAGCACAAGAAGTTTCTCCTGCACGCCCCAAGCAACTCCTCTGTACTCCCAACACACTCCAGCATACAAAGACTGTTTATAAAAACTTCCAAGTCCAACAACATTCACATTTACCACACCTAAAGCTTCAATTGCACCTTAAATAAAGAATGCTTACATAAGCTCTCTTAAAACACAAGCTCCCAATTGGGCCAACTGAACCTCAAGGCACCCAAAATTCAAGTGATCCTCTACCTCTAGTTCCAAAATCTGATGGTGATTCACGTGCCGTCACCGCCGGCACTAACAGCTCGCGCGGCACCGAGCTCGCCGCGAACCGAAGTGGCTGCAACAAAAACCCAGGGAAAAACCATAGTCAGGATTGGCCAACACACAACCACACCCTGGGCAAAAATAGCCCAGTCCCAGTCGACGACGACGCCGCGCGCCCACGCGAGGAGCTCGCTGCGCTCGCGTCGCCGCGCGCGGAGCTGCCGCTGCCAGCGCGGCATCCGCGCCCGCCGCGCGGCTGCGCGGCGCCCTGGCGCCCGCTGCGCAGCGCCCAGGCGCGCTGCGCAGCGCCCAGGGGCGCAATGCGCGGCGCCCTGGTGCCCGCTGCGCAGCGCCCAGGGGCGCTCTGCGCGGCACCCTGGTGCCCGCTGCGCAGCGCCCAGGCGCCCTGCGCAGCGCCCAGGGGCGCACTGCGCGGCGCCCTGGTGCCCGCTGCGCAGCGCCCAGGCGCCCTGCGCAGCGCCCAGGGGCGCACTGCGCGGCGCCCAGGGGCGCTCTGCGCGGCGCCCTGGTGCGCTTCACCTGCCCTCTGCGCGGCGTCCACACGCTGCGCGGCGCCCACTTGCGGGCCCGCGCAGCTGCCCCGCGCTTGCGGCCACTCCACCACCAAAACACAGCTAGCACCAAGGGCAAAACCATACAGAAAAATCCAACATAAAAACCCCAATCCAAGCTCTTCTCCAACAACATAAAAACTGGAACTCACCTCGCCGAGCTCGACGCGCGCGCGCTCCGCTCGCTCCATGAGGCTTCAAGCAGTAAAACACACCAACCCTCTCATTTCCATCTTCTCCTTCCACCTCTTCTTCCTTCTTTTCTTCCTTTCTTTATTTCCTCTGCTAATCTCTAAATGCTCTGTTTCTTTTGTAGAGGAAGGAGGCGATGACGTGGCGCCTCACTAATTAGGGAAAAGCCTAATTAGTGGTGGTGGTTGACTGCCATAAATGCACCACAACAAGACAAAACTCACACCCAATCTGAAAACCTTCCCTCTCATTCTCTTTTCCTTCCATTAAGGCTAACAGATTACAATTAGCTAAATTAAATAAATGAAATAATTAATTAATCCATAAAAGCCCCCCGCCAACTCACTTTTTGCCTTCGGGGCCTCCGCGCCGGTCCGGAACCTCCCGAACTCCTCTGTAATCTGTAAATACACATGTCCACAGCTTTTTCTCCTCAAAAAGCTCAACCGTAGTGTCGGGGTGCTCAATCCAAAAACCGGCTCCAAAATCGCCAGTTCCAACTCACTTTTCACCCTCGGGTCTTCCGCGTCAGTCCGGAACCTCCCGAACTACACTGTAATGTGAAGTTACACATGTTCCAAGTGTTTCCCAATTTTCTGCACACCCCTGTGGAGTCGAGGCTTCCCAAACCAGTCCTCTATCGGCGGACAATGCCCGGAAAACTCCGAATCGACCTGGGGCTTCCGCGTTGATCCGAGTCGACCCGAACTCATCTGTAACCCAATATGGAACACGCTCGAGGCGATCTCTCCGCACCATGCCATGCTGCGAGGTCGGAGCGCTAAACGAAAACCCGGTATTCTACAGTGTGGGATGCATGTTACACTCATGCCGGGGGCCGAGTGGAGTCTGGTAGTTATGGCTTATTGTGTGCCTATATTGGGAACCGTTTTGGGTAAACGGGGTCCCATATCGTCGGGTATTCTCTGTGTTGTTACCGCCACCTAGGTTATGGCCATAGAGTGCATGTGATATCAGGACCTTGAACCCAGAATGTCATTTTTGGACACTCATGATTTTAGTAAAAGTGTTTTTCCTTCCGAAGCTCAAAGGGTCGCCGGAGTCTGTTCTTATTTGATAGGGCCAAGGCACTAGCCTTCAGAGTTCGGAAAAAATAAACTTGCTTTTAACTGATTTTCATAAGAACTAAAATCTGTAAAAGTGGTTTTATCAGATCAAGATGGTTTTCTAAAAAAAAAAGTGAGCTATTTTATCCTCACCCCGAGAGGGTTTGAGTGGAAACAGTATTTAACAATAAAGATCACAATTTCTTACGAAGCTACTCACCCAGGAGGGTTGAGTGATCTGGATTCCAAGGGTTGTTTCTTTCTCGGGTCGAGAACAACGAAGGGCTATGCCTATAGCCTGTTCTTGTTTGATTGGGGTTGTAGGTTTTAGTCTTTCGGGGTTCTCGGACCTTTTATTGGTATGGCTGTGGAGTATCTCCAGCCAGTGAGTTATAGTGGATCGAGTAGGATTCCTGTGTTGGAAGCCGTTTGGGTTGACGGTGATCCCGGCTGTTGAGTATCTCCAGCCAGTTTCTTTTATTGGATTGAGTGGATTCTTATTCTGGGAGCCGTTTGGGTTGACGGTGATCCCAATTATTGAGTATCTCCAGCCAGTTTCTTTTATTGAATTGAGTGGACTCTTATTCTGGGAGCCATTTGGGTTGACGGTGATCCCAATTATTGAGTATCTCCAGCCAGTTTCTTTTATTGGATTGAGTGGATTCTTATTCTGGGAGCCGTTTGGGTTGACGGTGATCCCAATTATTGAGTATCTCCAGTCAGTGAGTTAGTGTTGTGAGCTGGACATTGTTGATCTGATTGATCGTAGATTTGGATTATAGCCCGCAGATGCCACTTATTGAGCCAGATGAGAAACGCTTATTCCTCGGTGGGGTAGCGCCCCTCGAGAGCCGCTCCAGATGCGATGATGATGATGCTCCTGATAAGGCTGCATGCGCCTGATGAGGCTGCTTTACGTGATATTATGATAGTACGATTGGACAACCTAGTTGATACACTAGGGGCCCTAGTTGATACACTAGGGGCCCTAGTTGATACACTAGGGGGCGCAGGCTTGACTGGACCAGATTTGGCAGTCAGTGAGATTAGGTTGATGTGAGCACCTCATGAGTGAGTGGATGCATAGCATGTTCGTAGTTGAGTGTTATTCCTTTGAGCATGGTAGCTAGGGGCATATTAGTTGTAGATTTCTTTCCAGCTGAGCTATTCTTATTTACAGCATTCCCTATTATCTTATGCCTCTAGTAGACTTAGTGGGCAGACCGTAGAGTTGGAGACGGTACCCACTGAGAACTACCTTCTGCAGTAGTTCTCACACCCGCTGTGGTGACAGGTATTTCTGAGGTAGCTATTTCGGCTTCAGTTCGAGTGGAGGCAGCAGATCGAGGTAAGGGCGTGGCCGAATAGTTCCTTACCAGCTTATTTGAGAGTCAGAGGTAGATGTACCCTGTATATGAGATTTTATTTTGTACTGGATAGTCTGAGAGATTTATTGTATCATGTTCATAGTAGGAGATGACTATGTATTTTGGATTTTATATATTCAGATGTTCAGTTTTTAATTCTATAGCTACTTATTCTTATTCAGCTCTGATGCATGTTTAGCTATAGATTTGACTTGCAGGGTAGACGCTTCGTTTGTGCGGAGATTTCCGTACAGATGGCGGATCTGTTGGCGAGCCCGGGTCGCAGTTTCGACTGCGGGGCGTGACACCAACCGGCCGCCGCCACGTAGCCCGACCACCGCTACGAAGCGGGTGGCGCCAGCAAACCACGGGTGGCGCCAGCAAACCGCGGGGCGCCACGTGGCACCCCCGCGTGCGCGCCACTCCGCCCGCACACCTGCCCCACCTGCCCCCGCACGATGCTCCGCCCAATCCGCAGCTGCCGCGCGTCCGCTGCCACCGCTCGCTGCGCCCGGTGCACGCGCCTGGGCCGTGGACCGCGCCTGCCTGCGGCGCTGCGTGGACCACGCCACGTGAGCAGGCCACTCACGAGCCGCTACATGTCCGACCCCCTGTCCACAGCTCCTCCGTGCACCCGAATACACCGAAAACTTTCGGGTGTTCGTTCTTAGGCGTCCGGACTCAGAAAAATACATCACAATAGTCAATTTCTATCGTTTTCACGCGCTAAATCCAAATCCGATGTCCATTTTGCACGAAACCACATCTAAAATTTGACGAAGGCATCCGAAAGGCAAACTTGATCCATTCTTCGCGCGGGGTCCATTCGTTGAGTCCGATTTGCGCACAAACACCTCCAACACACAACATAGGCCTCCAGAAGCCACTGATCAAACAATAATCCTTTCGCGGGGATTCAGGTCCTCACAGGGGTGCTTCGCCTTCTGACACCTTCTACCGGCATCAAAACTCTCGCCCCACACCTTCTTGGCCGTGCGAGCCCCCCATCTGTTTCCGGCTTTGGCCGTGGTAGCCGAATACTCTCATGGCCGACCCCTCTTGGCCGACCTCCAACCCTCAGGCCCAAGTTGGGCCTAGGTCAGTGGTTCCTTTGATATGACCCTATTGGGTCAGTGCTCTCGGTTACTTCAACCGAGAGTTTATTAAATTTCGGCCCTTTCCAGTCGGTTTGGTCTAGGCACCCTATACACACCTTCTTGTTCGAGGGGTGCAAGGGCCTGGACATTGGCCGTATATTCGGGTTGGTCTTTGTGCCGAAGATGTTCCAGACATGGGCATGGATGTCGACGAGCCCTGCCTGAGGTGTTGAGTCGTCAGCTGCACCGGTGGGAGTGGCGGCCCATATTGGCCGACTTGGCTCTAAGGCGGTCCCAGCGGAGGGACCCTCCCGCCATTCCTACCCCCGACTGTTTCGGCGGGTCCGCCATGAGGTTCCAAAGTCGCCGACTGTACTGGAGGTGGTGGTGGCCCACAATGGCCAGTCTGACGTTGAAGCGAGCCATGTAGGGGGACTTGCTCGGCATATCTGCCCCCAGCTATTATGTCCCTAGTTTGGGACTATCGAACGGCTACCTGTTGGTGGCCGATGCTCATGCTTACCGGCCTAGATCCTATTAGGGCGGGAGCCGCTTGTGGCTATACAGCCCCCAGCGATGGCGCCATCTGGAGTGGGGCGGCTTGTTGTGCCTTTATTTGAACCGATTGCACCGTCGACGTCATGTTTGCTGGCGGCGGCTCAGGTTGGTCGTCCTGACCCCGGATACATCTCTAATTCGAGACCTCCCCATTGTCCTCGCTACCCCTAGCCTGGAGCTGAGAAACCGGCTGGGCAGATGGAGCGGGTGCACCGCAAAGGGTTCCCTACTGATGACCGATGTTTGGACTCATCGGCCTATACCCGGCCTGGTATGGAGCTGTCCGCGGCTGACCTGCCCCCAATGGGTGAGCCACCTGAGAAGGTGCCGTTGGCTGCATAGCTCCCCGTGGTTGCGCTAACGAAGGTAATGGCCCGCAATAGCCGGTCTAATACTAAACCGGCTCGTAATGACCGGTCTGGTATTGAACCGATTCCTGCGGAGGGACTTGTCCGCCGTTCCTGCTCCCAGCCATTTCGGCGAGTCCTGTTTGAGGTACCGGGGCTGCCGGTTGCGCCGGTGGAGGTAGCGGCACGAAACGGCCGGCCTGATACTGAACCGGCCCTAAAAAAGTAGTAAAGATATGAAAAGCGAGGGGTGGTCTCGGGCTTACGAGGTTGTCGAACCTCTTTTTCCTTAGATAGTTCGGATATTTATACACTTTCCGAACCATATTATTAGGCACTGATTTGAATTATCGGCGTCATTTAGGAGAAGTTATTGGATATTTAGCAACCATTTCCTTCTGAGTCAAATATTTCTCAAATAGGATAGTCATCAATTTTCGTCCACGTTCATCCCCTTGCTATCGCGCCAGAGTGTGATTCTCGGCACTTTCCAGTTTTGAGCGCTGCTTGCCGTTCTGGGTTAGTTGCGGGATTCGTGCCCAAATATCGCTTTCTTTCTTTCCAGAACCTTTCCTCCTTTGGCTCGAGTGGCCAAAAGTTGGCTCTGATCTTGCCCCCTTCATCGCTCGGCTGAGGCGGTCTAGTACTCGCCTCCGGCGAAATTGATTCCTTGTGAAGCGATCATTTTCCGACTTCGGCTGATTATCCCGTCGGCTGATGTAAATCACACGTGTCACGTGCTAGGCATGATTGAGACTGAGCCCAATCGAAACGCAAATCATTCTTTATTTGACCCCCTCTCGTCGGCTACTTCTTCTATCGACTGATATCTTCAACCGATGGCATGCATCGCGGATTACGCTCTTACGCTGTTGAGATTGGTCTGGATCAGGATGCGGATCCTTTTTCGGCTGACCCATCCCTTCATTGGCTGATGCTTTCAGCCGACGGTATACGCCACGTGTTGCTTCTTTAAGTGGCGAAAATTATGGTCCCAACAATAAAAAAAAAGAAAAAATAAATAAAATTGCAATATTAAAATAAAGTTATATTGTTTCAAAAGAATTTTGCACTATTTAAACAAAAGTTATGCTATTTCTCCTCCTCCTTCTCCTCCTCCTCATTGCTCTTCACTTTCTTATACTTTTTCTTCGCCTATCTAGTTGCCGGTGACGCGCTGTAGAGGTGGAGCTATAGCCCGGCGACGCCAGAGAAGAGAGCGACGGAAGCGGAGGAGGAGAGTAAATTTTATTTCAAAAAATATAATTTTTATCTTAAAAAGTATAATTTTTATTTTAAAATAGTGTAAAATTTATCTGATACAGTATAATTTTATTTTAATATTATTATTTTATATTATTTTTTCTTTGATTATTAATTTTTTTATAAAAAATAAAATAATTTTTATTATTTTTATTATTTTTTTTAAAAAAAAAAATTATTGTCAAAGTACCGTACTGTAAAATCGCGTCTATTTTGAAGTCTAGCTTGTAATATTGTGTTCATCAGATACGCGCAACGTGAATATGGACGTGGATACGGACACGGATAGGAACACGGACATTGACCGTGTGCGGGAGCGTGCCCCGTGTGGAGGCGCTTGGACATGGTTTATTTTTTAATTCGATTTTCTGTAAAAATGAAATGTATGTGACGTGATGGTGACGACGAGGGACAGAGGGAGATGTCAGGGGATGGGAGGGAGGGGGGTTGCAAAAGGAGATAAAGGGTTAGAAGAAAAAAAAAAAAAAAAAAAAAAAAAAATCTAAAAAGCATTTGCATTTGGTCAACAAATCACAACACGTGAGCCTGGCACACCTCGGGAGACTGGCCAAATGCTATTCGCGCCCATCTTCCTCGTTCGGAAGCAAATTTAAATTATTTCTTGCGTACGCTGTTCACGGATTTTTATTCGGCTAATTTATATCGTTCAATATAGATGTAAAAATTTAACGGCGGGTTTAGCAAATCCTATTCATGGATTGTATTAAATTGGAAGTTGGAAGTTGGAAGTTGGAAGTTGGAACCCCACTTTTTATAGGCGGTTGTAGCGGTAACTTAATTCGATCGGCGTGACATATATATATATATATATATATATATTATGTTGAGGCAACGCCAAATTATTTTATTTATTATTTATTCTATAAATATAAAAAAAAAATTAAATTAAATTTTATGTCGAGGCAACTGGTAGACCGTTTTTTTAACTTGTTACCTCCCTTTCATTTCCAAGTTTAGTTCTAGTTTTTTTAAAAAAATAATAATACTTGGCAAAATTTGTATAGAATAAATTCTTTATTTTAATATAATTATAAATACAGTATTATTAGAATTATATATTTTTATGAAACTTTTGCTTATTTATTCTTTACCTTTATTTAAAAATTTTAAATTTATCTTAAAATTATTAATTTTTTTTAAAAATTCAATTTCATTAGTAAATTCTAAACAAATAAAGATATATAAATTTTTTTAAAAAAAAAATTAACAAAAAAATATTTTAATTTTTTAACAAATAAATAAAATAATTTTAAAATTTTAAAAATATACTGCATATCATCCCTATTCTTAAAAGTATAGTATTTCCGGATTCATTCATTTTAGTTTAGGATGTGTTTGATTAGCTATAAAATACATCAAAATTTATTTTTTAGTTAAAAGTTTTGATTTCGGTGTGTTTGTTTAATCGTAAAGTTTTTTTTTAAAAAAAATATTTTTATGAATTTATAAAAAATAGGATGTTTTCGTTTTCTTATTAATTTATAGTGAAAATAAAAAATTCAAGCTACTTAAAAATTTATTTATTTATTTTTTAAAAAAAAATTAAATAAATATATATTTTTCTTTTTCAATTAAAAACTAAACACTATAAAGCCGTAATTTCTTTCTTTATCAAATTTATTTTTAAATTTTTTTTATTTTTTTTATAATTTTACTTGTAATTAAGCACCCCCACACAACCTTAGTAGGTATATGTGTAGTTAATAACTACAGTAGTTATATTATATTATATTATATATTCCCTTCCCGTGTGATGGTATGGAAATGGAAGTGTATTTATTTTTCTTGAATGAGACATAGTTACCATCAAGCTCTCTATTGCTCCACAGTCCACACCACTTCTCACTCCATAACCAAAGTCAGCAGCACACATCCCAAAGCACACGTGGAGCCTGGAGTTGATAGTGGTCACGTCGCCCTACCACACACACCACAAAAAAAAATATAAAATAAAATAATAATAATAATAATAATGCTTATACATTATATTTATTTAATTTTAAATATACAGATAATATTAATTCAAACAAAATTTGAGCATGAATATTAATTTTATTTTTATTTAATTATTATTTATTATATATTTTTTAATATTAAAATTTAAAATAAATATATAAAATTTTAAAAAATTATAATATTTAAATAAAAATAAAATTAACCTATAAAGATTTATATATATTGTAGCACCTCTACTATGCCCCTATGAGTAGAGCTAAAGATTCTTCCACTTTTGACCAAACTTTGGCATCGTTATGAACATCTTAATGCAGCACAAATCTACTCCACTACCGGGTGTGCCCCTCCTACCGTTCCTTTCAACAATCCAAAATATTACCTATATTTAGGAGTGACAATCTGGCTCGTTGTTCACGAATTAGCTCGTGTTCGATTCGAAAAAAGCTCGAGATCGAATTACTCATTTAGTAAACGAGCTAAACACGAGCCGGACTCATTTAATAAACGAGCCGAACACGAGCTGGGGTCGCTCGTGTTCGGCTCGATAACCGCTCGAATATATATATATATATATATATATATATATATATATATATATATATATATATATATATATATATATATATATATTACAATTATATATATAATATAGATTTTTATTATTTAATTTTTATCCCCACTTAAATATAAAATCCAACTCCGTTATAAAGAGATCAAATTATAAAAAAAATTTATTTATTTATGCTGAGCAAGAATATTTTTAAAAATATTTAATCATTGGAATTAATTTTTTGGTCATGGGATCAAAAGTGAACAATAATAATTATTTGTGAATCATTGTGTATGATCCAAAAAAACTATTAGAATTAATTCAACAATTAAAAATATTATTTTTTTTTGAGAGAAAGCAGGTAGCAGCCGACAACAATCTTCGGCGAGTTCTTCAGCTTTTGATGGAGGATATCGTCGAATAGAGGTGATCTCTTATATTGTCTACTGTCTTTGAGTTTTGGTTCATTGTTAGTTTCTTACCTCTAGTTGTGATTAGGGGTTGTGGCGGGAGATTTGTTTAGAACTCTTTGGCCCGGTTTGGTAACAGGATAACTTGTGAATAAAATATTTTATTCTTAAAATTTTTCCAAACAAGGTTAAAAATGGTCAGAATAATTTATTCTAGTCAAAGCGGGTAATTCCAGCTTATTCGAGAACTACCCGTTAAGAGCTATTCAGTCGAATCCTTGGAATTGTGTGTTTTGCAATTTATTCCAAGGGCATGAAGAGGAAATTACTCCTCGTGACAAGCGCCCGCCTACCCTCCTCTTCATCGCCTCCTGGAATGATTCGTCTCTCCCACTCGCTCCACTTTACTCCCTTTTCTTACCTAACCCTAACCTGAAGATCTCTCTCCTTTACTCCGATCTCTCTTCGAACCCTACTACCTTTCTAGGTAGGAAGGTGGTGATTTCTCTCGCCTCTTTACTCGGCCTCTCTGCAATGACTTCGACTCTTCCCTAGGACGCATCATTATCATCTTCCCTCTTAACTCCGTATCTTACCTACTGTGGTTGCCTTGTCGCCCTATGTGACTCAAAACCTCCATTAATTGAGAAGGTGCGCTACTTGGAGATTTTGGTGAGTCTCCATTAACTCTGTATCTTATCTACTACGGTTGCCTCGTCGCCCTGTGAATCAAAACCTCCATTAATGGAGGCGTGCTAGTTGGAGATTTTGTTGAGTTTCCATCTCACCTACATTTGCCGAAGAGCGGATCCTGCTGCAGATCTTTCGTTACTCGAGGTGAGCTCCCTTGGCGGGAGAGCGACATTACTAATTTATTATTTCGCACTTCTTTTTCAATCTCCTATCACCTTACCATGTCTAGTCGTATCCATTTACTCCGGTTATCTACTCCAACCGGCACAGGTAATTTCAATGTTGTCATCTATTTAAATAGGACACAGTAAGGTCCAATGCAATCCCTTCACCAAAAAGAGCATTCGAGGGAAACTTGTGGTTGTGTACTCAGACTAAGATCAATTTCAGTACTTCTCCTTTTCGATCTTTCAGATGTGAGGTTTCCTTATGTAAGATCTACTCTACAATGCCGTTGTTTCGAGGATTTGGTTTTTCTAGCTGTGATGCATGTTCCAAGTCAGATGTATTAATGGCTTGGAGGCATGGAAGCAGTTCTATACAGTCGCCATAGAGATACACATGACGACACCATCATTCTGAGCCAAGTGCCTTCTTTATGATAATCCATTGTATTTTACTTTTTTTGTTTCCTTTTTTCCTGTTTCTATCTGTGCTAAACTTTTTTCATCTATGACAGAGTCCAAATTTTAAATTGATTTTGACATTTTCATACTGATTCGCTTGTACATAATCTAGTTGTGTTGTGCCATGCCTGTCACGCCCCGGGATCGAAACTGCGACCCGGGCCCGCCAACAGATCCGCCACCTATGTCAAACCCGCATAGGCGAAGCGTCCTACCTGCAAAAAGAGCTACAGCTAACAGATATCAGAGCTAAAAGATAAAACTGCTATAGAAATAAAATCAACCACTGTACAACTGAAGATAAAACAACAAGATCCATCTCCCAGAAATGATAATCATACAATAACCTCGAGTACAAAACTCATAGCTCAACAGGGAGATATCTCAAATAATACATCAGTGTACCAGCTCTCGATACATCATATCCTCACTACATCAGTCTCTCAAAAGAGGAAATAAATACTAATCTACCGACCATGCTGAAGATCTCCTCAAAAGGGGGGGGGTACCGCTACTCTCCAAGATAGGTAGGGATCTAGCTCGCTACTCCCTCACCGCGAACAGCAACCGCAGAAACGGCAACACCCGCCAAGACTCTGCAAAACAAGGAAGAGAAAGGACAAAAAGGGGGGGGGAAACCCCCAACGGGCGTGAGAACTACGCAAAAAGGGAGTTCTCAGTGGGTATCGCCACTAGGCCCGACGATCTGCCCACCAAGACTACTAGAGGCAAAAGATAACCAATGCAGTAAAACTGAAAGAAGGAGCTGGAGACACTCTACAGCTACCATGCCTCTATCTAAAAGCTCAAATGGGAAAACTCTGATAAAGATATGCAACACTCGCACACGTGGTGCTCAATCGACCCAATCGAGCTGACTGCCACATCGGGTCCAGTCAAACCTGCGACCACCTACAACCACCTCCCGCTGACGGGTAGGAATTACGTAGGGCGTCCAAACGGACTAACTCACTATCGAGTAGTGGCTCATGCAGGCTATAGTCGGAATCCACGCTCTCTCTCCCAGAACGAATAGCCTCAAGATCACCAAACCTCTCGCACAACGGTCGACTAACCCGCAACAACCCCGGGGCCACCGTCAATCCCCAAACGGTTCCCAACAACACTAGCACTGGTCTAAACACAGCTACTAGACTTCACTCGGTCCCCCAGGCACGAGTGTAATAAAAAGTATCTCCTGAATAAACCCAAACGATGGACCAGTAAGAACTGGAAAAGCTCAACTCAACACCGGTACGACAACCCGGTAAAAGCTCAACTCAACGTCGGTACGACAACCCGGTAAAAGCTCAACTCAACGCCGGTACGACAACCCGGTAAAAGCTCAACTCAACGCCAGTACGACAACCCGGTCTCGCCTACTCCAGAGTGGCACTCGTGGGGAGCGACCCACACGAGTAAAGTATCACTGTAACAAGTCTCACTGTAACAAGTATCACGAGATAGCAGGACTGGATCACGACTCGGATCAAAGTGGAAAAACTCATCCACTAAAGGGAAACCCGATCCCCAAACTGATACAACAATAAACGATAAGTGGAAACTCCATCCACTAGAGGAAAGCCTAATACCCAATCTGATACATCAATAAATATCCGGTCAACCGCCCAATATCCGCGGTTGCCGCAATACCCTGCCGTCCATAACTAAGTACTATAACCGACCTCCGGTCAACCGCCCAAAGTCCGCGGTCACCGCCAAAACCCTGCCAACCGCAATCCAGCACAACCCGTCCCTGTCACCAATGTCCCTGCTACACTACCCCAGACCCCTGCTCGCATCCGAGCAACACAGACCGCCTGACTAACAAGAAGGAGAAAGGAATAACATGGTTTCTCCTAAGTCAAGTTCCAATATGTAGTGCAGCAGTAAAAGATGGCCTAACTATATGTCCATACAAGCATGCATTTGTCCTCAAAGAAGAATAAAGGAAATAAACCTCAAGCCAGAATTATCAATGACTATAGCTGTCCATAATCCTCGATCCATAATCGCTCCTCAGAGTAGAACCTGCACATAACTACAAGGTCCTATCCCATTGCATAAACCAGCCTCGTAAAAGGTTATGTGCTAACATGGCATGATAATTAATCATATAGGGTAACCTTGCCTTAGGTAAGCTTCCACTAAACATCAACATAAATGTCTGATTAATACCATTGTCATAATATGAATAATTAACTTGCAATTCCCATAAATCAACATTGTTAAGCTTACCAATCAATCCCAGGTATTGTACCCTACACCTGCATGCAATTCTAACATATAGAGTTAGAGAACCGTCCACCGGTTCTCGGAACAAAGCACCCACCTGAAAAGCTGACTGTCCAAAGCCCAACAGCTGAAAACACCAGATAATCTCTAATCCCTTGCTCCAATAAGTTCAGCACACCCGTAATGTGACGCCCCACTTCCCAGGGGGTCACCCATCCTAGAACTACTCTAGCTCTAGCACGCTTAACTCTCATGTTCCTCTTGGATCTTGCTACCATCCAAAATGCTATAGCCGGGTTAGAGATTTAGTCCTATCATATCATTTATATATAGGACTAATCCAAATTCCGGGGGTGTCACATTCTTCCCCCCTTTAAGCCCTGACGTCCACGTCAGGCTCAAGCACACTCAAGAGCACCAGGCGATGTGAGACTCGTCTCGCTAGCCTTAGCCGACCTTGTGGGGAGCTGCACTCCACCCACAACGGTCATTAGCCGGGGAGCCTCGCTCTACCCGCTAAATAACCCTGGCTCAGCCGAGACTCATCTCACATTTCCGGCTGGTGAATGTCTCTGATACCAACTGTGACGCCCCACTTCCCAGGGGGTCACCCATCCTAGAACTACTCTAGCTCTACCACGCTTAACTCTCATGTTCCTCTTGGATCTTGCTACCATCCAAAATGCTATAGCCGGGTTAGAGATTTAGTCCTATCATATCATTTATATATAGGACTAATCCAAATTCCGGGGGTGTCACACGTAACTCTCCTGGCATAATACAAAGTCCACTATTACACATACATTCCAAAATCTGCTCTCACACACACATACAACAATAGTTCCAGAAATGCTTAATTTTCACCTGCAGCAAGAGCCCAGAAAATTCCCAGAAAAATATCACAGCGATCCGCGCGTCGATACCTTCGAAACGGCTGTTTACACGCCCAAATCTGAATTCAGTAAGTCAAGATATAAATTCGGCAAGGTGGTACACTCAACCAAAATCTGTATCAAAATACTATAGCACTGTACACAGGGAAACAGAGATTTTCACCTCGAAATAAATCTCTGAAAAATCCAAGAAAATACGAGCACGTTCCTTGCGATCTGTAGATGAAAAAGTTGTATAAGCTCGTTTCAGTCAAACGCTCGTGCGCGAAGATACAGCCAGAATACCACAGGGCTGTCCAGGAAACCCACACAGAAAAAGGGGTCACTGTTTGCCTCGGGATCCGTGCCAAACCCTCGAAACGGGAAAGTGCGACCAAAACAAAAGATGAAGCCCTACCTCTTAGGAGTCTGTCGGCGCAAGAATCACTGAAAAAGGACCTCGGGGTAGCCTAGGGAAGCTAAAACACCGCTGCTGCGCCGAAGAAGAACACAGGAATGCAATGTCGCGCCGCGCCGTAAAATGGGGAACCTCGGGATTCGAGCCTCCAAAAATCCTAGAACTTGGCAGGAAGATCAAACATCAAGAGAAGAACAAATTTGCTTAAGGGGGCTCATGCAGATGGTGAGAGGGTTGAGAGAAAAAGCTGAAGAAGAGGGCTCGGGTTAGGTATAAATAGGCTGAGGAAAATCTTTTGGAGAAATACCCAGTATGTCCCCACTTTCGGGCGCCCGAATTTTTCGGGCTGCTACAGTAATGGGCCCAGCCCATTACTGTGCAAGCCCGACACGGCCCAGGCCCGCCACGTGGCCCAAATCTCCGGTCCCTCGCGCCCCGCTGCGCCCGGTGCACGTGCGCCCGCCAATGGCGGCGCGCCACGTGGCCCCAACCACCGTGCACCGCGCACGTCGCGCCTGCCCCCCCCCAGCGCGTACGGCCACCTGCCCCGCGTACGGCACCTGCCCCGGTCACCTGCTCCACCTGTTGCGTGGACCGCGCGCATAATGCCGCACCAATCAACAGCCGCCACGTGTCCGTCCGGTCTACCGTGCACCCGCGCCCACGGTCCGTGGACCGCGCGCCGTGGACCACCCAACTGAACACTGCCACGTGGCATCCCGCACTGGCGCACGACGGCGCCGTGGACCGCGCGCCTGCCCGCGCGCCCGGGCGCCTGCCCGCGCCCTGCCCGCGCCGCGTGCCGCCGCCTGCCGCCTGCCCGAGACTGCGCCGCCGCCCGCCGCAGTTGCCCGCCGCCGCCGGCCGCCGCCGGCGATCGCCGGAGACACTGTTCCGGCGTGAACAGTAACCGCAAGCTCAAAAACAGCAAGTAAATTGCCCATCTTGACCGTTTTCGCGCGCTGATTCCAAAAACGGCGTCCATTTTACCAAAATCCACTTCCAAAATTGCCGGAGGCTCCTGAAAAGGTATTTTTAATCCGAATTTCGTACCGAGCCTAAATTTGATATCCACTCTGCGCGTAAACTCTTCTAAACATCCGACGGGGTCCCCCGATTACCCACGTGACCCAATTTAAGCCCCGAGTCCATCTCTTGTGTCCAAATTGGCGCGCGAACACCGCCGACATGCCACGTAGGCTTCCAGAAGCTGCTGGTCACACTGTAGAAGCCCTGCAAAGATCCGGGTCACCACATCCTCCCCCACTAAAAGAAAGTTTCGTCCTCGAAACTAAAGCAACACAAAAGGAGGTCTCCCAAAACCAGGGTCGGTACCTAGCAACATCATCTCCAGCTCCCAGGTCACCACTCACTCCCCGTGACTACTCCTCAGCAACAACAACAACCAGTACGGCATGACCCAATTGCGTAATTCTCTCATCTCACGAGCCAGAATTCGCAACGGGCGTCCCTCGTACTACAAATACTCGCAGATCTCAAAGGAAACAAGTCCGTCATGGGCGAGAAATCCACAAGCCTATCACTCCTGAGCTGAGACGTGGAAGAACCATCAAGAGCTCCAACAAAAGACGGGGGGAAAGGAACAAATAGCCCGAGCAACACGCTCTAACATCACTCCTAAGAGCCAACTCAACCCAAGCGACCCGAAACACACCCACACAAACACCTGCACAGAAAAGGGGCCCTAAGAAGCAGGGGTTCACACTCAGTCACTCTCAAAACTCAACCACCTAAGTGGATTGCTCAGCCGCAGCCTTTCATCAAAAGGGATCCTCAGGGACACCACTCAAACCCTGCACACAAGAATGGCCCCACACAGCACCAGCTAAAGAATCGAAAAACTCAACCCCAAAAGCTCTTATGCTCCAGGTATCCGCCACCACAGTGGCCCTGTCGGGGTGATACTGGATGCTCAACAAAATCCAATGGTAGCTCTACAGCAACTATGGGAGGTATCACTATAACTCGCAAATCCATCTCCCACCACTGGCTAGGTTAAAATCGGCGCTGGTACCAATCTCATCATCCGCTCGTCAAGCTCTGCTGGCACTATCCGGTCCAAAAGCTCCTCACCCCAACAATAACCGTCGATCTCGGCCAGCCTTAAATAGCATCCATTTTGGCCGGATTTCCACCGCCGCCCCTACGGCTAGAATATGTAATCCAGGAAGATGTGCTCTCAAAGCTAAACTCGTACCACAACGACATGGCACAAAGCTTCTTCCCCACAGACCTTATCGCATCATCTACAAATGCTTCACAAACTCTAAATCACTCGGGGAGGGGGTAAAAAACCAAAATATCCCCGGAGAATGCCGCTATCAAACCGATCAAGCCCAACTGAAACACATAATTCTTCAATCTTAACGGCAACAGGGCATTAGTTATTCCATTGGCCTCACTATACTCATAATGCCCCTATCGTGTCCTGAACACCATCTATACAAAGTCCTCAGCTGAAATTCCAAATTGGTGCAGGCATATACAATAACAGCCGAAATATAGCTCCATCAAAAAAAAATTCTAATTAATACCTGGACCTGCCTGGGCTCCAATTGTGATGATCCGGACTCCCGCAGGAACTGTGCAACATTAAACAGTGACTGTAGGGAGCTTATTCGGTGAAGCAGAGCTTGTAGAATCGAAATTGGACATTTAATATAGACTCTGCGCGAAAATCGGAGCAAATGGAATTTTCCGGGAGCTTTCGGCAAAATTTCGGATGAGAATTTGGCGAAATGGACGTCGTATTTGGACTCAGCGCGCGAAAACGATCGAAACGGTATATTTACTTTAATTTTTCGGCACCTCGTTACTGTTCACGCCGGAACAGTAACTCCGGCCGCCGGAATTACTGTTCCGGCGACCGGCGAGCGGCGGCGGGCGGCGGCGCACGGCGGCGCAGCGGCGGCAC
The DNA here is from genome assembly GCA_029204045.2 of Tillandsia leiboldiana. Taxonomy (NCBI): domain Eukaryota; kingdom Viridiplantae; phylum Streptophyta; class Magnoliopsida; order Poales; family Bromeliaceae; genus Tillandsia; species Tillandsia leiboldiana. Next base: position 15,460,462 of record CM055069.1, read on the forward strand.
AGCGGCAGAGGGCGGCGGCGCAGGCGCGGGCGGGGGGCTCGGGTGCGCGGTCCATGGGCCTGGCGTGCACCGGGAGCACCGAACCCTGCATCTGCCACGTGGCAGCTTCCCATTGGCTGGCCGGCTTCTAGAAGTCCACGGGGACTGTGACACGTGGCACACCCGGATTGGCCGACATCTTCCGGAAGACCCGGCGCGGGGACCGGGCCCGTGCACCACGTGGACACGTGGCGGATTCTCTGTGGCATTGCACAAGGCTGTTTCCTGTTTTGTCGCCACGTGGCGCGTCCTGGATGGTCCATCTCGGTGTTTGCTGTTCTGCCCGGGATCTGGTGAGGGTCCTTGGCCCATTATAAATAGAGCCTCCCACCCCCACCATTTCTCACCTCGGGCTCCGTGCTGTAGAGAGAGAACCAGAGAAAGTGGCCTATACAAAAATTCTTCCTCTCTCTCTCCTCTCTCTCTCCTCAGAATTTTAGAATTTTTGAAGGTACCGATAGTGAGTTATCTGCGACGCGGCGCACTGCGACGGTTTTCTTTTTCGGCCCATTTCCCGTCGCAGTTCCGTCGAAAATTCCCTGTGGGCTAACCAGGAGGAATTTTTGGACGATTTTCGCGACAGCGCGTTCCTAAGAGGTAAGGCTTCGATTTCCGTGTTGATCACTTTGCTCCATTTCGTACTTTTGGCACGTTTCCCGAGGTCTCTTTGACCCCCCTTTTTGCTGTGGAAATTTCTGGACAGCGTCAACTTCTCCGATTTTTATCTTGGCGTAGGAGCATCAGATCGAGACGTTTAAAGAGTCGATTTTGATCTACTCTTCGCGAGGAACGCAACCGTAATTTTTCTGGATTTTTCTGAGCACTATACAGAGGTGAAAAACTCCTCTCTTTTCGTGCCATTTGAAAAACAACAAAAGTTGTATTTTTATGAATACTATAGTTACACCCTGTGCAATGTGTGTTGCTGTAGGGCACCGTTTTCGGCAGACAGCAGTTCTAGGGGACTGTGGACAGCCAGGAGACTTTCTGGGGGTGATTTGAGCTGTTCGAGGTGGGCGGTTGTTGCTTACCTCATTTTTGACAAGCTCACTGGGATTACTGGAACTCCCCTAAAATTTAATTGATAAGAACAATTGGGACAAACTAATATGATAATTGATAGAACCATTGGGACAAACTAACAGGACAACTAACAGGACAATTGATGAGAACTATTGGGACGAACTAATGTGACAATTGACGAGAACCGCTGGGACGAACTCTCCTAAAATTTAATATAACCCCACAGATGATATGATGACTTATATTGGGACACTGTGATTAAGACAAAGGCTATAATCTCGCATGCAAATGACTTTTATTCAGTAAATCAATCTTTTTAAATCTTTGACACTATTTTACAACTTTTAAAATAAAGACAGTTGCATGCATGCCCGGACATCAGGTAGGGCCACTATTTATTGCTACACCATCATATTAAGACTTGACATGTTTTATTACTCTCTTTTGCTTTCAGTTGCTTGTCGCTCGAGTATGAGCAGGGGTTTGGGATAGTATAGCCAAGGTTATGTTAGATTATAAACTTGTGGGGTGTTGCGGTGACCGCGGACTGTAGGCGGTCGGCCGGGTATTTATCCTTGCATCAGAATGGGGTTGAGTCTGGTCTATTTTTGGCATCAGCAGGGGATCGGGCTTTTCTCTAGTGGATGGTTTTTCCCACTTATTGAGTACTATGGCATCAGATCAGGGTTTCTTAGTGGATGGCTTTTCCCACTTTGATCATAGTCATGATCCAGTCCTGCTGTTTACGACACTTATGATACTTATTACTGAGGTACTTTTACTCGTGTGGGTCGCTCCCCTCGAGTGCCACTCCGGAGTGTGTTACAGACAGGCTTGAGTCCTTGAGACTCTCATTCCCTATCGGTGTTATGCATTGGCCAGCATACCCGATTTGGCAGGCAAGGCGCAGCAGGCAGTACCAGTTTTACTGGTGGCATAAGATTGGGTTTATTCAGGCAGGCATGTTAGATACTGATGCATACATACAGTCATTCCTTTTGGCACTGCATTTAGAGGCATGCTAGTGGTGGTTTCCCCTTTATTCAGCAGTTCTGCTTACAGCTTTACCACTTTTTCCTTTCTGGCCTCTAGTAGTCCTAGTGGGTGCATCAGAGTTGAGGTTTTGCCCACTAGGGGAGGCTACTGGTTTATCTGGTAGTTCTCACCCCCATTATTCTTTTCTGTTTCTTTCTTCTTCTTTATTTTGCAGAGTCGTCTGCGGGAGCTGCTAGGCTATCAGCGGCTGATAAAGGTAAGGGGATCGCTGAGTAGATAGATCTCCTGGGAGACTGAGAGCTGTAGATAGACGTTGTACCCTTCACTCAGACTGTGATATTCTCCTTTTATTTTGAGTCTGGCTTTCGCCGGCTGGTTGTATTATTTTGGTGAGCTGGGAGATTATTGTACATATTACAGTTTATTTTTAGTTCCAGTATGAGATACTATGTGGTTCTTCTACTTCAGCTCTGTATTATGCTCTTTTATTGTTCATATTATATCGGAGCAGGTTACCAGCGCTTCGTGTACTCGGGAAATCCCGTGTGCACGGCGGATCTGTTGGCGAGCCCGGGTTCCGGGGCGTGACAGATTAAGTTGGTATCAGAGCTTAGGGATTGGTCAGTTGGGACTTAGGAAACCCTAGGCTTTTGGTAGACCCTAGGATAATAGGGTACGAGAGACGTGATATTTGCGAAAGTCGTTGATTTATTGTTTGACTCTTCCAGTGAGAGAAGAGGGATCGACATGCCTAATTTCTGGTGAACCGTTATGTTGGCTGCAGACAACATAAAGTCACCGAAATATGGGGATGTCTTTGACTTTCGCTAGATTGGGTCGTGTGGGGATATGATACTGAGTATGGTTTCTTGTGATAGGATGCCTCCGCGACGTAGAATGTTGACGCGTTCTCAGCCTGAATCCCCTGAGCCCGAGCCGGAGGAGTCCGAGCAGGGCCAGCAGAGTGAGGTGCAGGAGCTTCAGGCTCAGATGGCCCAGATGGCAGAGGCCGTGCAGCGTCAGGAGGAGGCCATGGGTCGGCTGACGCAGATGTTAGAACAGAGGGCGCAGCCTGTTGTTGCACCCCCTGAGAGTTCTCCCGTACCACCCTCCCCTGCTGTGGCTTCCCCAGTTGGACCGGTGACCACGGCATCCCCTGTTGCTCAGGGAGCAATCCGGCCATTGACTCCTGCGGAGGAGCAGGAGATTGCTGACAAACTTACTCAGTTCTGTAAGCGGGGACCGCCCAGGTTTTCAGGGCGGAATACCCAGCCGTGGGAGATCGGGACTTGGCTTTCGTCAATGGAGAAGTTATTCCGGGACTTCTTCATTGACCAGAAGTACAGGGTACATATGGCTGTACACTGCTTAGACGGGGACGCTGATGCATGGTGGCGTCGGGTAGAACCTCTGGAGTTCCAGATCACTCGACAGCTACCCTGGTCAGAGTTCAAGAAGATGATTCTGGATACGTACTTTTCCACGAGTATGAAGAAAAAGCTGGAAGATGATTTGAAGAACCTTCAGCAAGGCGACCGGACAGCATTGGACTACTTTCAGGAGTTCACGCGGTTACTCAACTGCGTACCTTACGTCGCCAGGGACGGACCGCACCAGGTGGAGCTCTTTGAGTCGGGCCTGCGCCCAGAGATCTATACTCTGGTGCATGCCCAGAGACTACAAACCTTGGAGGAGGCAGCAGAGCATGCCCAGTGGGTTGAGAGAGGAAACCACGTCGTCGCCAGACGTGGGGGCCTGGTCGCTCAAGGCGCAGACAGAAAGCGACCAGCGCAGGACGACGGGAGACAGGCCAGTTCCTGGAGGCCGCCCCGACCGCCACCGCCTCAGTTTTCCGGCCAAGGACGGTCGGAGCGGCGAGGGCCTGGTGGACCCCAGAGGCCCCAGCAGCGGCAGCAGCAGCAGCAGAGGTCCCAGCCGTCGCAGCATGGGTCGCAGCGACAGCCTCAGCGACAACAGCAGTCACGACAACCACGGGCCCCCAGCAATTGTATTTTCTGTGGAGGTCAGCACTTTTCCAACACCTGCGACCAGCGGTGGGGTCGCTGCTATAGATGTGGACAGTCTGGCCACGTCCGAGCTACTTGCCCTTATGCGCCGTCGACAGCCCCTTCTTCAGCATCGGCTCCATCTTCATCACAGCAACGGTCGACGGCTCAGCGGCCACATGCTCCAGCAAGCAGGCCATCTTCTTCCTATCCCACGGAGTATCACCCTCCAGCCCAGAGTGGGCGAGTGTATGCTGCGCAGGTAGAGGACTCTTCGGCAGCAGATCACGTGGTGGCAGGTATCACCTTACTTTCTGGCATTAGGACTCGTACATTATTTGATACTGGAGCATCGCATTCTTTTATCAGTAGATCATTTGCATCATTACATGGGTTAAAGGTAGGACTTCTACCACGTGCACGAGAGGTTCAGATTCCCGATCACACCTTGCACGTAGAGGAGTGTTGTTGGTCCTGCCCGATGCAAATCGAGTCCTGGATTATGCCAGCAGACCTGTTGGTCCTGAGACAATTGAAGGACTTCGATGTGGTCCTCGGGATGGACTGGCTGGCTCGGTATTTTGCGACCATTGATTGTGCCGCGAGGACCGTCACTTTTAGAGAGCCAGACCAGGAAATGTTGGTATACCGGGGATGTCAGAGTGCTTTCTTTGCCTCTATGGTTTCGACTTCCCGAGCGAGGCAGATGATCCATCGAGGATGTGTAGCCTTTTTGGCTAGTGTTGTTGAAGGGCCTACGGCGGCGCCGGGACTCGGGGATATCCCTATTGCCCGTGAGTTCCCGGATGTTTTTCCACCTGAGCTGACAAGCATGCCGCTAGATAGGGAGATTGAGTTTGTGATTGACGTAGTTTCGGGAACTGCGCCAATCTCAAAGGCTCCTTACCGGATGGCACCGGCTGAGCTACGAGAGCTTAAAGCGCAACTCCAGGATTTGATGGACAAGGGCTTTATTAGGCCGAGTGTGTCGCCTTGGGGAGCGCCGGTGCTATTCGTGAAAAAGAAGGATGGGTCACTTCGATTGTGTGTGGACTATAGGGAATTAAATAAAGTGACCATCAAGAACAAGTACCCTTTGCCGCGCATCGATGATCTTTTTGATCAGCTGCAAGGGTCTTGTGTCTTCTCTAAAATAGATTTGCAGTCCGGTTACCACCAGTTAAAGGTGAAGGCCGAGGATATTCCGAAAACGGCATTTAGATCACGGTATGGGCATTATGAATTCACAGTTATGCCTTTTGGGCTAACTAATGCCCCTGCCGCATTCATGGATTTAATGAACCGGATCTTCCGACCTTACTTAGACCGGTTCGTGGTAGTGTTTATTGATGATATCTTGGTCTACTCCCGAAGTGATACCGAGCATGAGGAGCACTTAAGGATTGTGCTGCAACTTCTACGAGAGAAGAAGTTGTTTGCCAAACTGGCAAAGTGCGAGTTTTGGCTTCGGAAGGTAGTCTTCTTGGGCCATGTGATTTCTGCCGCGGGTGTGGCAGTGGACCCAGCGAAGATTGAGGCAGTCCGTGATTGGCCCCGACCGACGACGGTTTCTGAGGTACGTAGCTTTATGGGTTTAGCTGGGTATTACCGTCGGTTTGTGGAAGGCTTTGCGAAGCTCTCCACACCCCTCACTCGCTTGACGCGTAAGGGAGTGAAGTTTATCTGGAGTGAAGACTGTCAAAGGAGCTTTGAGGAGCTGAAGAATAGACTGATGACCGCTCCTATCCTTTCCCTTCCTGTTATGGGAAAGAGATATGTGATCTACAGCGACGCATCACACAGTGGACTCGGTTGTGTGTTGATGCAGGAAGGGAGGGTAATTGCATATGCATCTAGACAACTCAAAGAATATGAGAAAAATTACCCTACCCATGACTTGGAGCTTGCAGCTGTAGTGTTTGCGCTAAAGCTCTGGCGCCATTATCTGTATGGGGAGCACTGTGAAATCTACACCGACCACAAGAGCCTAAAGTATCTGTTCACGCAAAAGGAGCTGAATTTGAGGCAACGTAGGTGGTTAGAGCTATTAAAGGATTATGATGTAGATATTCTCTACCACCCAGGCAAGGCTAATGTGGTCGCTGACGCCTTGAGTAGGAGAGCGGTGCAAAGTTTGTCTATGTTGATCACAGACCAGGCGCCGCTATTAGAGGAGATGAGACGGCTCGACATAGAGGTTGTGTCCCCTGGGGTCTCTGCTAGACTGACATCTTTAGTCGTGCAGCCCACTCTGCTGGACAGGATCAAAGAGAAACAGAGTGAGGACCCCCACTTGGCCAGGATTAGAGATCATATTCCGAGTGATCAGTCAGGGGACTTTTCGGTAGATGCCTCGGGAGTACTAAGGTACAGAAACCGAGCATGTGTGCCAATAGATGTGGAGATTAGAGAACAGATATTGCGAGAGGCCCATTATACACCTTATACCCTACATCCTGGTGGGACTAAGATGTATAAGGACCTCAAGGCACACTTCTGGTGGAAAGGCATGAAGAGGGATATTGGGAAATTTGTGGCTCGGTGTTTAACTTGTCAGCAGGTGAAAGCTGAGCATCGAGTGCCAGCTGGCAAGTTACAAAGTCTCCCAATTCCCGAGTGGAAATGGGACCACATTACGATGGATTTCGTGGTCGGATTGCCAAGGGCACAGGGAGGAGCAGACGCTATCTGGGTAGTTGTAGATAGACTTACCAAGTCGGCACACTTTCTGCCCATGCAGACTACGTGGCCACTTGAGCGACTAGCCCAGCTATATCTAGATGAGATAGTTAGATTACATGGAGTACCAGCCTCCATTGTATCAGATAGAGACCCGAGGTTTGTTTCGCGTTTCTGGAAGAGTTTGCAAACAGCCTTGGGAACTGAACTCAGGTTCAGTACAGCCTTTCATGCGCAGACTGATGGGCAGTCAGAGCGGACTATTCAAATCCTGGAGGACATGCTGAGGGCTTGTGTCTTGGATTTCGGCGGAGGGTGGATTCGACACTTATCCTTGGCTGAGTTCGCGTACAACAATAGCTTTCAAGCGAGCATTCAGATGGCTCCGTTTGAAGCGTTGTATGGACGCAAGTGTCGATCACCGCTTTTTTGGAGTGACGTGGGTGAAAGGCGGACCTTGGGACCAGATGTATTGATAGAAGCAGAGGAGAAGGTCCGAGTGATTCGAAGGCATCTTCAGACCGCCCAAAGCCGACAGAGGAGTTATGCCGATGTTCGGCGACGAGACCTAGAATTTCAAGTTGGAGATCATGTATTCCTGAAAGTCTCGCCGTCCAAAGGAATCAGGAGATTCGACATTCGTGGAAAGCTTAGCCCCCGATACATTGGACCCTTTGAGGTATTGGGGCGTATCGGGCCAGTTGCCTACCGACTCGCACTTCCTCCAAGGCTTGCTGGTGTCCATGATGTATTTCATGTTTCTACTTTAAGAAAGTATATCTTCGACCCATCACACGTCATCGACTTCACACCGCTTGAGATCAGCGAGGATTTGAGGTATGAAGAGCGCCCACTGCGAGTTCTGGATCGAGAGGTGAGAGAATTACGCAGTCGGGTCATTCCCTATGTGAAGATCCAATGGGGCAATCATGACGAGCGCGAGGCTACATGGGAGCTCGAGTCGGAGATGAGGGATGCTCACCCCTACTTATTCGAGACATCGGACTGAGGATTATTGTTTAGCCTCGTTTCGAGGACGAAACTCTTTTTAGTGGGGGAGGATGTGATGATCCGGACTCCCGCAGGAACTGTGCAACATTAAACAGTGACTGTAGGGAGCTTATTCGGTGAAGCAGAGCTTGTAGAATCGAAATTGGACATTTAATATAGACTCTGCGCGAAAATCAGAGCAAATGGAATTTTCCGGGAGCTTTCGGCAAAATTTCGGATGAGAATTTGGCGAAATGGACGTCGTATTTGGACTCAGCGCGCGAAAACGATCGAAACGGTATATTTACTTTAATTTTTCGGCACCTCGTTACTGTTCACGCCGGAACAGTAACTCCGGCCGCCGGAATTACTGTTCCGGCGACCGGCGAGCGGCGGCGGGCGGCGGCGCACGGCGGCGCAGCGGCGGCACAGCGGCAGAGGGCGGCGGCGCAGGCGCGGGCGGGGGGCTCGGGTGCGCGGTCCATGGGCCTGGCGTGCACCGGGAGCACCGAACCCTGCATCTGCCACGTGGCAGCTTCCCATTGGCTGGCCGGCTTCTAGAAGTCCACGGGGACTGTGACACGTGGCACACCCGGATTGGCCGACATCTTCCGGAAGACCCGGCGCGGGGACCGGGCCCGTGCACCACGTGGACACGTGGCGGATTCTCTGTGGCATTGCACAAGGCTGTTTCCTGTTTTGTCGCCACGTAGCGCGTCCTGGATGGTCCATCTCGGTGTTTGCTGTTCTGCCCGGGATCTGGTGAGGGTCCTTGGCCCATTATAAATAGAGCCTCCCACCCCCACCATTTCTCACCTCGGGCTCCGTGCTGTAGAGAGAGAACCAGAGAAAGTGGCCTATACAAAAATTCTTCCTCTCTCTCTCCTCTCTCTCTCCTCAGAATTTTAGAATTTTTGAAGGTACCGATAGTGAGTTATCTGCGACGCGGCGCACTGCGACGGTTTTCTTTTTCGGCCCATTTCCCGTCGCAGTTCCGTCGAAAATTCCCTGTGGGCTAACCAGGAGGAATTTTTGGACGATTTTCGCGACAGCGCGTTCCTAAGAGGTAAGGCTTCGATTTCCGTGTTGATCACTTTGCTCCATTTCGTACTTTTGGCACGTTTCCCGAGGTCTCTTTGACCCCCCTTTTTGCTGTGGAAATTTCTGGACAGCGTCAACTTCTCCGATTTTTATCTTGGCGTAGGAGCATCAGATCGAGACGTTTAATGAGTCGATTTTGATCTACTCTTCGCGAGGAACGCAACCGTAATTTTTCTGGATTTTTCTGAGCACTGTACAGAGGTGAAAAACTCCTCTCTTTTCGTGCCATTTGAAAAACAACAAAAGCTGTATTTTTATGAATACTATAGTTACACCCTGTGCAATGTGTGTTGCTGTAGGGCACCGTTTTCGGCAGACAGCAGTTCTAGGGGACTGTGGACAGCCAGGAGACTTTCTGGGGGTGATTTGAGCTGTTCGAGGTGGACGGTTGTTGCTTACCTCATTTTTGACAAGCTCACTGGGATTACTGGAACTCCCCTAAAATTTAATTGATAAGAACAATTGGGACAAACTAATATGATAATTGATAGAACCATTGGGACAAACTAACAGGACAACTAACAGGACAATTGATGAGAACTATTGGGACGAACTAATGTGACAATTGACGAGAACCGCTGGGACGAACTCTCCTAAAATTTAATATAACCCCACAGATGATATGATGACTTATATTGGGACACTGTGATTAAGACAAAGGCTATAATCTCGCATGCAAATGACTTTTATTCAGTAAATCAATCTTTTTAAATCTTTGACACTATTTTACAACTTTTAAAATAAAGACAGTTGCATGCATGCCCGGACATCAGGTAGGGCCACTATTTATTGCTACACCATCATATTAAGACTTGACATGTTTTATTACTCTCTTTTGCTTTCAGTTGCTTGTCGCTCGAGTATGAGCAGGGGTTTGGGATAGTATAGCCAAGGTTATGTTAGATTATAAACTTGTGGGGTGTTGCGGTGACCGCGGACTGTAGGCGGTCGGCCGGGTATTTATCCTTGCATCAGAATGGGGTTGAGTCTGGTCTATTTTTGGCATCAGCAGGGGATCGGGCTTTTCTCTAGTGGATGGTTTTTCCCACTTATTGAGTACTATGGCATCAGATCAGGGTTTCTTAGTGGATGGCTTTTCCCACTTTGATCATAGTCATGATCCAGTCCTGCTGTTTACGACACTTATGATACTTATTACTGAGGTACTTTTACTCGTGTGGGTCGCTCCCCTCGAGTGCCACTCCGGAGTGTGTTACAGGCAGGCTTGAGTCCTTGAGACTCTCATTCCCTATCGGTGTTATGCATTGGCCAGCATACCCGATTTGGCAGGCAAGGCGCAGCAGGCAGTACCAGTTTTACTGGTGGCATAAGATTGGGTTTATTCAGGCAGGCATGTTAGATACTGATGCATACATACAGTCATTCCTTTTGGCACTGCATTTAGAGGCATGCTAGTGGTGGTTTCCCCTTTATTCAGCAGTTCTGCTTACAGCTTTACCACTTTTTCCTTTCTGGCCTCTAGTAGTCCTAGTGGGTGCATCAGAGTTGAGGTTTTGCCCACTAGGGGAGGCTACTGGTTTATCTGGTAGTTCTCACCCCCATTATTCTTTTCTGTTTCTTTCTTCTTCTTTATTTTGCAGAGTCGTCTGCGGGAGCTGCTAGGCTATCAGCGGCTGATAAAGGTAAAGGGATCGCTGAGTAGATAGATCTCCTGGGAGACTGAGAGCTGTAGATAGACGTTGTACCCTTCACTCAGACTGTGATATTCTCCTTTTATTTTGAGTCTGGCTTTCGCCGGTTGGTTGTATTATTTTGGTGAGCTGGGAGATTATTGTACATATTACAGTTTATTTTTAGTTCCAGTATGAGATACTATGTGGTTCTTCTACTTCAGCTCTGTATTATGCTCTTTTATTGTTCATATTATATCGGAGCAGGTTACCAGCGCTTCGTGTACTCGGGAAATCCCGTGTGCACGGCGGATCTGTTGGCGAGCCCGGGTTCCGGGGCGTGACACCAATCCCAAAGGGCTCTCACCGTCGTGTATCCACGACGCGGCACTAGGTCAAACAAACCCTCTATCCATCAAATCCACGCACCCATGACATCAACTCCCGCCACTCTAAAGGTGATATCCAATGAGGTGCTACAAAAGTTGGCGCGGTTTCCAGAACCACGTCAATCGCAATCTTAATCTCCCTATCTGGCGGCATAATCATCGGCTCAGATGGACTCACACCCGGGATCTCACGAGCAATAGGGATATCCTTAAGTCCCGCTGCCGCCGTAGGCACCCCTCACACTGTCGCTGTAACCTGTGTGCTCTAACAGTCTCAACAACCAAGCCTTCTATTATCTGCCTCGCAGAAAATCAAAGTCCTTTCTCTCAGCAGTCAAACATCCTGTGGCACTATGCCGACCGATCCCAAGCACTGGGTCAAAACACTGAACTGCCACAAATACCAATAAGTCTGCCGGCATAACTCACGGCCTCTGCTGCACTGGACATGATCCACAAGCCTCCCCCACCTGCACAATGCCAACAGTAACCTGTACCTCAAGTGCATGTGGTAACGACTCTACCTCTAGTCCATGCAGGAATGCAACATGTCCTAATTCCGACTGCTGTGATGAAATCACCCCTGCGACAACTCAATCCACTACCGTGGTGCCCTCCAACCGGGCGGCACAGATTCATCCACTCGATGCAAGTGGTCGTCGCTCAGCCAGACAAAATATCTAGACCAATCACAAATGGAGCACGACCTCTGTCCATGCTCACACTGAGGTGACGAATGTGGTCTCTCGCAGACAGCCAATCCACGCTACCGCTGCGCCACTCTGATAAAAGGGCTGATGCCGTCATCGAGGTCCACCCAACCTCTGACGTCTCAGAAATCTACCTGGATATCATCGCCATACGACCAAACACAATTGATTCATATAATTCCTTATACCATTATCCTTACTAAGCTCACCCCTCAATCACATATATTGCACCCCAAACATGCCAGTTATCAATCACACAGGGTAACATCCCCTTTGGGTAAGCTTTACATAATCCATCCACAAGGATATCCACCATCCTGGAAGGGAAAACGAAAATGTCTCTGCCGGTCGATCTATCCTCCATCATCTGGCATCATATGCCTCTAATCAGAACTTGCCTCTGGCAGCAGATCCCCATCCAAAAGAACTGCAGCGCCAGCTCCATAAACACGGCCTCCACCATCGAAGCACCCCAAAATCCAAAACCTGCAAAGAGGGTCCGAATAAACGGAAAGGTATCCTGGCGCAATCCACTCTCAGCCACGCATATCCTATGCGCCTCATCCCTCAAATCATAGAGCGCGCAGTTCGACAACTGCGTAAACCGTTTGACACCAGGAGGCTGCCAAATAGTCTCTCCATCACCACCAACCACGATTCTACCTCCAAAGGCTCCAAGCTCAATCTTACGAGTCGGGGTGGTTCATCTGCCAAATCTGGCTCACTTAATCAAACATGCCCCACAGCTCCTCTGCTGTCAAATATCCACCCTGCCTCGGTGCCTCGACACTAAACATTGGCACGGAGGGGGCCACTCGCTCCATTGGCACTACAGAAATCCCTGCCGCTGAGGGTACTACATCCTGGTGGTCTCAGAAGAAAAGTACTATCAGGCTGCCCACTGCTCTGACAACTGTGTCACCCAGACCAGCTGCTCACTCTGCCGCTGATATGCCTCTGACAATCCTGTCATCTGGGTCCGGAGTTCTCTGACCTCAATCCGGGTATCCGGCCCAAAACCAACCGCTCAAGCTCAACTGCCATGACAGGATGCACAAGGGTTCCAAACCCAGCGTCGGGGAGACACCGCTCGCCACGACGAAACCACAAATCAGCACACAACAACGCTCGACCCAATCCAGCGAAAGTCTAGAGCATGTCACCCATTCCACAGCGTTATGTTGTCTGCAGCCAACATAACTACTTAGGAGAATAAACATGCCAATCACTCATCCCGTCCCTCGGGAGAGGTGTAAAACTCAATCAGGACTCTCGCTACAAATCACGACTCTCACGAAGTCATCCTAGGGTCCACCCACAAGCCAAGGGTTTCTAAGTCCACCATGACCTACAACCTAGGCTCTGATACCACCTAATCTGTCACGCCCCGGGATCGAAACTGCGACTCGGGCCCGCCAACAGATCCGCCACCTATGCCAAACCCGCATAGGCGAAGCGTCCTACCTGCAAAAAGAGCTACAGCTAACAGATATCAGAGCTAAAAGATAAAACTGCTATAGAAATAAAATCAACCACTATACAACTGAAGATAAAACAATAAGGTCCATCTCCCAGAAATGATAATCATACAATAACCTCGAGTACAAAACTCATAGCTCAACAGGGAGATATCTCAAATAATACATCAGTGTACCAGCTCTCGATACATCATATCCTCACTACATCAGTCTCTCAAAAGAGGAAATAAATACAAATCTACCGACTATGCTGAAAATCTCCTCAAAGGGGGGGGGGGGTACCGCTACTCTCCAAGATAGGTAGGGATCTAGCTCGCTACTCCCTCACCGCGAACAGCAACCGCAGAAACGGCAACACCCGCCAAGACTCTGCAAAACAAGGGAGAGAAAGGATAAAAAGGGCGGGAAACCCCCAACGGGCGTGAGAACTACGCAAAAAGGGAGTTCTCAGTGGGTATCGCCACTAGGCCCGACGATCTGCCCACCAAGACTACTAGAGGCAAAAGATAACCAATGCAGTAAAACTGAAAGAATGAGCTGGAGACACTCTACAGCTACCATGCCTCTATCTAAAATCTCAAATGGGGAAACTCTGATAAAGATATGCCACACTCGCACACGTGGTGCTCAATCGACCCAATCGAGCTGACTGCCACGTCGGGTCCAGTCAAACCTGCGCCCACCTACAACCACCTCCCGCTGACGGGCAGGAATTACGTAGGGCGTCCAAACGGACTAACTCGCTATCGAGTAGTGGCTCATGCAGGCTATAGTCGGAATCCACGCTCTCTCTCCCAGAACGAATAGCCTCAAGATCACCAAACCTCTCACACAATGGTCGACTAACCCGCAACAACCCCGGGACCACCGTCAATCCCCAAACGGTTCCCAACAACACTAGCACTGGTCTAAACACAGCTACTAGACTTCACTCGGTCCCCCAGGCACGAGTGTAACAAAAAGTATCTCCTGAATAAACCCAAACGATGGACCAGTAAGAACTGGAAAAGCTCAACTCAACACCGGTACGACAACCCGGTAAAAGCTCAACTCAACGCCGGTACGACAACCCGGTAAAAGCTCAACTCAACGCCGGTACGACAACCCGGTCTCGCCTACTCCAGAGTGGCACTCGTGGGGAGCGACCCACACAAGTAAAGTATCACTGTAACAAGTCTCACTGTAACAAGTATCACGAGATAGCAGGACTGGATCACGACTCGGATCAAAGTGGAAAAACTCATCCACTAAAGGGAAACCCGATCCCCAAACTGATACAACAGTAAACGATAAGTGGAAACTCCATCCACTAGAGGAAAGTCTAATACCCAATCTGATACATCAATAAATATCCGGTCAACCGCCCAATATCCGCGGTTGCCGCAATACCCTGCCGTCCATAACTAAGTACTATAACCGACCTCCGGTCAACCGCCCAAAGTCCGCGGTCACCGCCAAAACCCTGCCAGCCGCAATCCAGCACAACCCGTCCCTGTCACCAATGTCCCTGCTACACTACCCCAAACCCCTGCTCGCATCCGAGCAACACAGACCGCCTGACTAACAAGAAGGAGAAAGGAATAACATGGTTTCTCCTAAGTCAAGTTCCAATATGTAGTGCAGCAGTAAAAGATGGCCTAACTATATGTCCATACAAGCATGCATTTGTCCTCAAAGAAGAATAAAGGAAATAAACCTCAAGCCAGAATTATCAATGACTATAGCTGTCCATAATCCTCGATCCATAATCGCTCCTCAGAGTAGAACCTGCACATAACTACAAGGTCCTATCCCATTGCATAAACCAGCCTCGTAAAAGGTTATGTGCTAACATGGCATGATAATTAATCATATAGGGTAACCTTGCCTTAGGTAAGCTTCCACTAAACATCAACATAATTGTCTGATTAATACCATTGTCATAATATGAATAATTAACTTGCAATTCCCATAAATCAACATTGTTAAGCTTACCAATCAATCCCAGGTATTGTACCCTACACCTGCATGCAATTCTAACATATAGAGTTAGAGAACCGTCCACCGATTCTCGGAACAAAGCACCCACCTGAAAAGCTGACTGTCCAAAGCCCAACAGCTGAAAACACCAGATAATCTCTAATCCCTTGCTCCAATAAGTTCAGCACACCCGTAACTCTCCTAGCACAATACAAAGTCCACTATTACACATACATTCCAAAATCTGCTCTCACACACACATACAACAACAGTTCCAGAAATGCTTAATTTTCACCTGCAGCAAGAGCCCAGAAAATTCCCAGAAAAATATCACAGCGATCCGCGCGTCGATACCTTCGAAACGGCTGTTTACACACCCAAATCTGAATTCAGTAAGTCAAGATATAAATTCGGCAAGGTGGTACACTCAACCAAAATCTGTATCAAAATACTGTAGCACTGTACACAGGGAAACAGAGATTTTCACCTCGAAATAAATCTCTGAAAAATCCAAGAAAATACTAACACGTTCCTTGCGATCTGTAGATGAAAAAGTTGTATAAGCTCGTTTCAGTCAAACGCTCGTGCGCGAAGATACAGCCAGAATACCACAGGGCTGTCCAGGAAACCCACACAGAAAAAGGGGTCACTGTTTGCCTCAGGATCCGTGCCAAAACCTCGAAACGGGAAAGTGCGACCAAAACAAAAGATGAAGCCCTACCTCTTAGGAGTCTGTCGGCGCAAGAATCACTGAAAAAGGACCTCGGGGTAGCCCAGGGAAGCTAAAACACCGCCGCTGCGCCGAAGAAGAACACAGGAATGCAATGTCGCGCCGCGCCGTAAAATGGGGAACCTCGGGATTCGAGCCTCCAAAAATCCTAGAACTTGGCAGGAAGATCAAGCATCAAGAGAAGAACAAATTTGCTTAAGGGGGCTCGGGCAGATGGTGAGAGGGTTGAGAGAAAAAGCTGAAGAAGAGGGCTCGGGTTAGGTATAAATAGGCTGAGGAAAATCTTTTGGAGAAATACCCAGTATGTCCCCACTTCCGGGCGTCCGAATTTTTCGGGCTGCTACAGTAATGGGCCCAGCCCATTACTGTGCAAGCCCGACATGGCCCAGACCCGCCACGTGGCCCAAATCTCCGGTCCCTCGCGCCCCGCTGCGCCCGGTGCACGTGCGCCCGCCAATGGCGGCGCGCCACGTGGCCCCAACCACCGTGCACCGCGCACATCGCGCCTGCCCCCCCCCAGCGCGTACGGCCACCTGCCCCGCGTACGGCACCTGCCCCGGTCACCTGCTCCACCCGTTGCGTGGACCGCGCGCACAACGCCGCACCAATCAACAGCCGCCACGTGTTCGTCCGGTCTACCGTGCACCCGCGCCCACGGTCCATGGATCGCGCGTCGTGGACCACCCAACTGAACACTGCCACGTGGCATCCCGCACTGGCGCACGACGGCGCCGTGGACCGCGCGCCTGCCCGCGCGCCCGGGCGCCTGCCCGCGCCCTGCCCGCGCCGCGTGCCGCCGCCTGCCGCCTGCCCGAGACTGCGCCGCCGCCCGCCGGAGTTGCCCGCCGCCGCCGGCGATCGCCGGAGACACTGTTCCGGCGTGAACAGTAACCGCAAGCTCAAAAACAGCAAGTAAATGGCCCATCTTGACCGTTTTCGCGCGCTGATTCCAAAAATGGCGTCCATTTTGCCAAAATCCACTTCCAAAATTGTCGGAGGCTCCCGAAAAGGTATTTTTAATCCGAATTTCGTACCGAGCCTAAATTTGATATCCACTCTGCGCGTAAACTCTTCTAAACATCCGACGGGGTCCCCCGATTACCCACGTGACCCAATTTAAGCCCCGAGTCCATCTCTTGTGTCCAAATTGGCGCGCGAACACCGCCGACATGCCACGTAGGCTTCCAGAAGCTGCTGGTCACACTGTAGAAGCCCTGCAAAGATCCGGGTCACCACAATGCCTCTGTTTTGATCCATTTACATTGCATTACACTTTCACATTATGTTAAATTTTTATATTTCAGTTTTATACTTCAAATTATTGAAACATTCTAGTACAGTGCAATTGATATTTTAAATATATGGTTAACTCCTTGCTTTGTACTCTCTGTTATAGACTTCATTCTATGAAACAATTTTTTACTTTACACATACAAGTTACAATGCAATATTTTGTATATAACCCTCTACCATTCAAGCCTAACATGCAATATTTTCTACTGGTTTTGCACCATAAGACAATACCATTTCACAAACAATTGTACTACAAAAGCATGGTTACTAAGGGAGCAAAAAGCAGTAGAAACCAAACTGAAATATAGAGTAAAAAAATAATTTCTTATGTGACCCCTATCTTGTTTATTACACTTCTTGTTAAATGTGATTGTTTGAGATGTAAAACTGATGATTGCCTTTGTAAAATATGGTTCTAATTTCTTGATGATGCATGGGACTGAAGTTACATTTCTATTGTTGGGTGGTAAGTTTAAATACATGCAGTCACCATAGAATCATCTTATACTTCTTCAAATTTGATTAGTTCCGATGACCCATCCAAACAAGAGCGCACAACGTGTAGTATGAAAATATCCTAACACCATCGATGTGGTCTCAACTGAAACTCTTAGTATTGAAAGTTCGAGTCAGGAATCCTCAAAAGGCAGAGTTCGGTCAAGAAATTGGACGGAGGTCATGGATTCGGCAATGTTGAACTTGATGACCGAGGAACATGTTCTGGGTAATTTTATTAATGGAAGTTTTATTACACTGGCTTGGACTAGAATTATCCATGATTTTAATGAACGAACAAAACTCAACTTCTTGAAAAACCATTTACAAAATCGACTCAAAGTTTTGAAGCGTCAATTTGTCATGTACCAAACATTAGCTAATAAGAGCGGGTGGGGTTGGGACTATGATCGCAACATTCCGATCGCAGGCGATCAAAGTGATTGGGACACTGTGATATCTGTAAGTTACTATTATTTTATTATTTCAAATTTGTCGTCATATAATAACCATTTGTTAACTTGTTCCTAAAATCTATATTGTGTAGGAAAATGCAGCTTATGCAAGATGCAGGGATAAACCCTTTCCCGCATATCACGATATAGAGTTCTTAGCTAGAAAGACTACTGCCATGGGTAGGCATGGTTTTACAACGGGGATGCAAATTGAGGAAGTTCAAAGCAGCTCCTCGTCTTCCCCGGCCACAACTGCACTCTTAGAAGAAATACAAAAATCAATGATGGGTGCTTGTGCAGCTGGCCAAAATTCTAATGCTCAAGCACTACCTATGCCACCGTCAGCACAGAATGTAAATGTCAATGACACTACTTCATGCTCCCCTACTCCTACTCCTGTCAAGAGGGGAAATCCATATAATAGCAGTGCCTCTAGTCATACATCTTCTGGCAAGAGGCGTCGCTCCTCCCCTCCTTCACGCAAGGCAACACCAACATCAAGTCGAAAGGGAAAACTTGATGTCAACTCTGATAGTATACAGGAGCTTGTTGAACTCGGTAAGAAGAGATTGAACATAGCCGAGTGTATGCTGCAACGTGAGCTTGATGCTCGTCCAAAGGTTCATTCTATAGAGGATTGTATGGCAAGATTAAATGATGTTCCTGGACTATCTCTTGAAGCCATTCTCTCTGCATGTGAAGCGCTCAAAGATGAACGCAACAGATCCATATTCATGTCCTTAAGTGGTGACATCCTATATATGTGGATTGAGCGTCAAATCAACATGCAACAGATGGCCACTGGACAAAAGCCTGATGCACCTTCCTTCCCTCCTATCTAGATAACACATTCTCACCTCAACCTGTAGTTTTTTGTGGTCTTGCCGAAAAACTTACTTTTTTTTGGGTTTTTGCCAATGATTAGCAAAACCAAATGCTCTTTGTGTTTATGGTATATTTGTTATGCATCTATCTGAACTTCTTATCATGTACTATAATGCTGTCACTTATGTTGTATTTCCTATTATCTACTGTACTGCCATAAACGTATGTCGTAACTATGTAGAAGTTGTGGCCTACTATTCTACTAGTTTTATGCTGCCTTCCTGATGGTTTTAATGTGAATTTTCTGTTGTCTTTCTGGTTTAGTGCAGGCTTTGTGCCTTTGTTGCTGCTACTATGGTTGTTCTCATATATAGTTGCTTATGAATCTTTTCACTATTCTACTACTAATTTTCTGATGGTTTTTACTTGAGCAGTGCCTTTTACTTAGTACTTACACTTTCTTCATCATTCTTACTAGTGCTTTACAACAAATATGTTGATATGCTTGTGTGGCCATGATGCATGTTTTGCCTGAATGGTAGGAAGGCAAGGTTGTAGGAATACCTTGCAACGACCATAGACGATGATGCAGTTTAAGACTGAATTGTGCCGATGATGCATAAATGAAATTGAATTGTGGCGATGATGCACAAAGGGGTTCCAGGTGTAAATGGTAGGGTGGCAGTGACACTATCCACTGCAGCCATCATTTGTTCATCGACCCTTTTTAACCTGAGCCAATATTGTATCATAAAACATACATATTAATATTGTGCCTTCTTTTGGGTGAGGTAATATTATTCTCTTTACATGTTGCAGTGACTAGTAATATTGTGCCCTTTGCTGCTGCGAATGCTCTTTCATGCATGATCTTGCTTATACTGTTATCTTTATGTGCTATGTTCAATTGCTTTTCTATTCTTTTACCTATTTCTTCCCAGTCTTAATTTTTTCCAAAGATTTAATATTGTTCTCTTGACATGTTGCAGTGATGGCTGCTTTGATCAATCGCCAATTTTTTTCATCCCCAACTGCAGCCCAACTTATGACATTCCTAGATAAGGAAGATGATTATTGGGATGAAGTTGTTACTATTGTGATCCATGAAGCTGTGATTCAATTTCACAACACACTGTACAAGCGACCTTGTCGCACAAGACCATTCACCGGTCATCAAGTAATTATGGATATTCTACGAGGGCATCCAGATAGAAGCTACCAACATTTCCGTATGTCCAACACATATTTATTAGACTTCGAGATGAATTGGTTGAGAATGATTGATACAGGGTAGTCGACATTTGACTACCGACGAATAGCTAGGCATTTTCCTATTTGCTATAGGCCATGAAGTAACAAATAGAGTTTTAGCCGAAACATTTCTGCACTCGGGGGAGACAATAAGCAGATATTTTAACAGTGTGTTGCGAGGTGTAGTTGAACTTAGGCATGACTACATTCAAATGCCTCCAAGCAATGTTGGAATACATGAAAAAATTAGGAACAACCTATTATTCCACCCCTTTAAGGTGATATTAATAGTAAAATTTGTTGGTAGGTTGGTATTTTATAGAATTTTGATCTTAACATTTTTTTTTTATATTTATATTGCAGAATGCAATTGGCGCTATTGATGTAAGAAAAAGTAAGCAACCGCGCTTTCGTTGTCACAAAGGATTTACATCTCAGAATATGATGGTCGCATGATCATTTGACCACCAATTCTTATTTGTTTGTACTGGGTGGGAGGGTTCTGCGGCAGATATGCGGGTTTTGCATTGGTGCTATGAAAGTGGGGGGTTCACAGTTCCTGAAGGTTAAATTATACATAATTGTTTTCAAATTGATGAGTTATATATGCTTGCTGAATTTTTAACTTATCTTCGGTTTTTAATTTTTTGTGTAGGAAAATTCTTTTTGGTTGATTCAGGATATGCAAATACTGAGCGATTTCTTGCGCCTTATAGAGGAGAGTGTTACCACTTGAGCCAATTTGATGGCAATGTACGAGCACGTACACATCGAGGACCAAGAGATTTATCATAGGCTTGCTCAATTGAGGAATGTCGTCGAGAAGGCGTTTTGCATTTTGAAGAGGCGTTTCAAGGTACTTCGGCAAGTGACACCTTTCCCTTACAAAGTGCAGTGTCGCATCGCACTCGCTTGTTGTGTGATCCATAACTTCATCAAGAGGCACCAAGGGACCTGTTACGGAATTTGAGTTGGCGTAGTTTCGTGAAAGGTTCAAGTCTTGAAGATTGAAGGTGAAGAAAGTTGGATCATTTAACTCAATCTCAAGAAAGAGGAATTCAAAAGGATCAGGTATGTTTAACTAAAGATTATTGGTGATCCGAATACTTCTTGTAGTGTAGAAACACCTGGAAGAGTTTTTAACTGCATAAAAATTAAAAACTGGTGTTCGGACATGTTCAGGATCCGGATCAGAGCCAGCAGTCCGGATCCCGAAGGTTGTTGTTTCATACATTACTTCAATCCGGATCGCAGCATCTCACGATCCGGATCCCGAACGTTGAGTTTTCTGAAATGTATGAACGATCCGGATCAGGCATTCCGATCCGGATCCCGAACGTTTGTTTTCTGGAAACCGTCTTTATTGCTACTGCAATCCGGATCGCCCAAATCCGATCCGGATCGCCGTCCGTCAAAATTCCAGAAAAGTTAGGTTTTTGATTCTTATCTCCTTCCAAATGTTTCTAACCTATAAATAGACCCTATGACTCTTTTTCTAGTGTTAATCCAGATAGCCGTCATATTCAAATATCATTTTATACGGCCTAAGATCCACATATAGAGAAGAAAGGAAATCATTAGAGAATACTCTATGTTTCTTCATCTATATTGATTAGTTTGATTCTAGGTTTTCATACTCACATCTTGAGTTGAATCAAACTAATGAATACTTAGATGGTATTTCCGATCTATCTTTGATCTAAGTATTCGGCGGATCATCACCACCCAAAAACAACGATTTCCCCAAAATCGGCGCGTGGATTCGCGTGCCTTGTGGATTCAAGGTTCAACCGCTCTCGTGGATTCGGAGCGAGGCACGTTCGTGGATTCGAAGGGTGCTATTGGGTGCAGACGGTGGATTCGGTCGGACGTCGTGGATTCGACGTTGGACGCCGTGGATTCGGCGTTGGGCGCAGATCGTGGATTCGAGAAGCGTCGCGGAGCGAGCGGAGAAGATCCTCTAGGAGCGTATGGAAAAGGTTGAGTCGTAAGTGTGTACGGTAAATCACCTTGTACATGTTTTAATTCTAGTGGATTTCTGCCGTGTTATCGGTCCCGTGGTTTTTTACTCCGGTGATGGAGTTTTCCACGTAAAAATCTTGCGTGTTATTTTTATTTCCGCATTGGGTTTTTATCGCAACGATTTTTGAGTGTTTATACGTTTACACCTATTCACCCCCCTCTAGGTGTTTTTTTCCCTATTTAGATCTACATTACATATAACCCAACAAGTGGTATCAGAGCGGGAATAGGGTTGTAAACAATTGTTGAAGGTGGAAACATCAATCGACCCCCTTTCTTTGATGGAACAAATTATGCGTACTGGAAAGTATGAATGAAAGCCTTTTTAATTTCCATCGACGAAAGGGTGTGGCAATCAATTGAATTAGGATGGTCTAATCCAACTGAAACTATCTCTGATGTTCGCACCTTAAAACCTAGGTCGAAATGGACCAAGGAAGAGTTAGATTCATCTTCTTACAATGGCAAGGGAATTAATGCTATTTTTAATGCCTTATCTCAAACTGAATTCTCTCGCATCTCGGCATGTGAGACTGCGAAAGAAATCTGGGATGTTCTTCAGGTTACACATGAGGGAACTAACCTCGTGAAGATTCAGAAACTGCAAATGCTTACGAGCAAGTTTGACTCTATCTTGATGGCAGAAAATGAATCTTTCACGGACTACTATACACGATTGCAAGACATCGTAAACTCATGTGCTAACCTGGGAGAGAAGATTCCAGAATTTAAGATTGTAAGAAAGATCTTAAGAACTCTTCCTGAACGATTTCGCCCAAAGGTTACAGCCATTGAAACTATTAAACACCCGGACGAAATACGTGTAGAAGAATTGGTTGGTTCATTACAAACTTATGAAATGACATTTACTACTAACAATTCTTCTGGAAAAGCATCCTCTTCTAAGTCTTCAGGTTATGCGTTGAAAACAACTAAGGAAGAAGACGCGGATACATCCTACTCAGACGATGACGAGAACCTTTCTATGGAGGAATTTGAGAAGCAGCTCGCTCTCTTGACAAGAAAGTTTCGCCGCAACTTTCGAAGGGGTAATTCAAGTAAATCTCCATCCTTCGGAAAGTCGAACAAAGGCAAGGGTACTTCAAGTTACAAACCAAGAAAGCAAGAGAACTTCTCAAAGGATAAGAAAAGTTCAGAGGGACAACTACAATGCTTCAAATGTCGAGGCTACGGCCATATTGCAACGGAGTGTCCCAACAAGTATCCGGCAAAGAAGAAGGCGATGCAAGTCGTCACTTGGGATGACAACTCAACGTCAAATGAGTCGTCTTCAAGTGATGAAGAAAAGAGCTCCACGGCATTCCACGCGTCCATATCTTCACCCTTCATGTGCTTTATGGCAAGTACATCCGAGTCGTTGTCCAACTCCACTGTTGAAAAGATTGCAACGGACAACGAATCGGATGATTCGGAAGGTGAAGATTTTGCTTTAGCCTATCACAGACCTTTACGGGATTCAAAGAAACTGGCTAAGCAAAACAAGGGGTTGAGAGGGAGATTGCAGGATCTCGAAGAAGAAGTAAAAAGGGTAACTTCTCTCTCGACCGATCTTGAAGTGGAAAGGGATAATCTGATAAAAGCAAATGTTTCCCTTTAAGAGTCCAATGAGCAACTCGAGAAGAATTATATAGATATGGTGAACAAAGCGAACTACTTCTTGAAGCTCTACAGCGAGGCCCGACGGGAAAAATTGAAAATGACAGAGACCATTTGCCAACTCAATGATGACTTACAGCAATTTTCTTCTGGAAGGAGTAAGTTGGATAAACTTCTTGGTCTTGGTCAAACAAACAAGTTCGGCCTCGGATACAATCGAACTGAAGACAATTTTAGTTCGGTTGGGACAGTCTTTGTGCCTCAGTCGGTATCTCCTCCTCCGACACCGGAATTCACGACAACCAACGACAACAAGCCTACTTCATCCTCTTCGGAATCGTCAAGCACAAAGGTATGTTTTCGTTGTAATTTTGCAGGGCACATTGAAAGAAATTGCAAGATTGGAGCTCAAAGATCAAATCAACCACATCTTGCAACTGCTACCAATAAGTTCACTCCCCGGAATTCAAAGAAGGATTTTTCAAAAGAAAAGAACGTTGGTAGTACTCCAAACAAGACGATGACAAAAGAAAAAGATCAATCAGACAAAACGTCTTCATCAAGGAAAATTTCTCAACCATTGCCGACATACTCCAAAACTCAAAAGGTTTGGGTATGCAAAGGTGAAATCCTTCCTTGTCTTTAATCGTTCTACGATTAAATGTTGTGTAGTTTATGTAGACTATTTTTTCCTTTCTTTTGGCCGACCCGTCAACCATCTTTGGGAGGTAAATGGTATATTTTCTTATTGGTTGATGCTTTCTCTAGGTTTTCTTGGGTAGCATTTTTAAAAGAGAAAGCTGATACGTTTGATTCTTTTCGTGAGATTTGCCATCGTATTATGATTGAAAAGAATGAAAAGATCATTCGTGTTAGGAGTGATAGAGGTGGAGAATTCATAAATTCCAAATCCATTGATTTTTGCACTTCCAACGGCATAAAACATGAATTCTCAGCACCCTATACACCTCAGCAGAATGGTGTTGTTGAGCGCAAAAACAGGGTTGTTCAAGAGATGGCGCGTGTGATGCTTCATAGCCGGAATTTACCGCTACATTTTTGGGCTGAAGCTGTGAACACCACTGTCTATGTCATTAATCGAGTGTATTTGCGCCCAGGAACTTTAAATACACCATATGAGCTGTGGTTTAGTAGAAAACCGGATATCAAATACTTTCGTATCTTCGGGAGTCGATGTTACATTTTACGTGACCGTGAAAATCTTGGAAAGTTTGACTCTCGAAGTGACGAAGGGATCTTTTTGGGTTATTCTACAAATAGCAGAGCATATCGAGTATTTAACATCGAATCTAAAACGATTGTAGAATCTATAAATGTTAAAGTAGATGAAGCTTTTCACTTTGCATCTGAAAAATCTACCCTCGATATCTCTCTAGATGATGATACTCCTGTAAGTGCATCTTCTCATGATAATACTTCCAATATTAATGATGCATCTAATGGTTCTTTTGACGCCCCACTTCCCAAGGGGTCACCCATCCTAGAACTACTCTAGCTCTAGCACGCTTAACTCTCATGTTCCTCTTGGATCTTGCTACCATCCAAAATGCTATAGCCGGGTTAGAGATTTAGTCCTATTATATCATTTATATAGAGGACTAATCCAAATTCCGGGGGTGTTACATTCTTCCCCCCTTTAAGCCCTGACGTCCACGTCAGGCTCAAGCACACTCACAAGCACCAGGCGATGTGAGACTCGTCTCGCTAGCCTTAGCCGACCTTGTGAGGAGCTGCACTCCACTCACAACGGTCATTAGCCGAGGAGCCTCGCTCTACCCGCTATATAACCCTTGGCTCAGCCGAGACTCATCTCACATTTCCGGCTGGTGAATGGCTCTGATACCAACTTTGACGCCCCACTTCCCAGGGGGTCACCCATCCTAGAACTACTCTAGCTCTAGCACGCTTAACTCTCATGTTCCTCTTGGATCTTGCTACCATCCAAAATGCTATAGCCGGGTTAGAGATTTAGTCCTATTATATCATTTATATAGAGGACTAATCCAAATTCCGGGGGTGTTACAGTTCTTCAAGTTTATCTGATGTGCAGGAATCATCTCATATACCTCCGAGTACTCCGTTTCAACAAACGCTACGAATCTCCAAGGATCATCCTGAATCAAACATCATTGGAGATCCACAAGAATGAGTTAGAACTCGGAGGCAGTTGGTTTGTGGATTCGCTTGCTACGTATCTTTAATCGAACCAAAGAACATAGATGAAGCTCTTCAGGATGACTACTGGATTAAAGCAATGCAGGAAGAGCTCCATCAATTTGAGCGAAACAAAGTCTGGGAATTAACGAATCCTCCAAAGCAACATAATGTGATAGGTACCAAATGGATTTTCAAGAACAAGAAAAATGAGGATGGTACTATCATCAGGAACAAGGCACGATTAGTTGCTCAAGGCTACTCTCAAGTAGAAGGTATAGACTTTGATGAAACTTTCGCCCCTGTAGCTAGACTCGAGTCCATTCGTATACTATTTGCTATTGCTTGTCATTTTAAAATCAAATTATTTCAAATGGACGTTAAGAGCGCGTTTCTAAATGGGTTTTTAAATGAGGAAGTTTATGTGGCTCAACCGAAAGGTTTTGTGGACCATAAACAACCTAACCATGTTTTTCGTTTGAAAAAGGCTCTTTACGGTCTGAAACAAGCACCGCGAGCATGGTACAAAAGGTTGACAAAGCACCTTTTGGAGAAGGGCTATACTCGAGGGGGAGCTGACAGGACTCTCTTTGTGAAGCATTATCAAAGCAATTTCATTGTAGCACAAATCTATGTCGATGACATTGTATTTGGCGCAACAAGAGATAATGATGCTTCTAAATTCGCGGAGACCATGGAAAGCGAATTTGAGATGTCCATGATGGGCGAATTGACTTATTTCCTTGGATTGCAAATTAAACAAAATGATGAAGGTATTCACTTGAGTCAATCCAAGTATGCAATGGAGTTGGTTAAAAAGTTTGATCTTGAAAATTCGATGGATTTTCCGACTCCAATGGGAACTAGCCACAAGGGACTTGGAAGTGAATCACAAAGTGAGAATGTAGACGAGAAACTGTATCGAAGTATGATTGGAAGTCTACTTTACCTCACGGCTAGTCGCCCGGATATATCCTTTAGTGTTGGGATTTGCGCGAGATATCAATCAGCACCAAAGGAGGTTCACCTGAAAGCGGAGAAAAGGATCATCCGGTACATCAAAGGATCAATTAATTTCGAAATTTGGTATCCTATGGGAACAAGTTTGGATATTGTTGGATACTCAGATGCCGATTGGGCAGGATCAGTGGATGATCGGAAAAGCACGAGTGGTGCATGCTTCTATCTTGGTCATTGCCTTGTTGCATGGCACAGTAAAAAGCAGAATTGCATAGCACTCTCGACTGCCGAAGCGAAATACATTTCAGCTGGAAGTTGTTCAACTCAACTCATTTGGATGAAAAGCGTATTGAGCGACTTCCGGATTTCAGCATCTTCGGTAACAATTCTTTGTGACAACACAAGTGCAATTAACATTTCTAAAAACCCTGTGTTGCACTCTAGAACAAAACATATTGAACTTAGATATCATTTTCTTAGAGAGCTAGTTGAATCAAATACTCTTCAACTTTCATATATTTCAACTGAGGATCAATTAGCTGACATTCTAACAAAACCTTTGGATCAAAAACGTTTTATTCATTTGCGAAAAGCAATTGGAATGCTTTCCTTGAAATAAACTTCTTTTTGAAACTTTTGCTTAGGATAGGTTTTGTTTTTGTTTTGGTTTGTTCTTTATCTATGTTTGTACATAGGACATTATTTGAGCATAGATCATAATTGACTTTAATTGCATCTTTTCGCACATTTAGAAATTTATTATGCTTTTGCCATCATAATATTTCACTGTTGCAATGATCATTTATGTTAATTAAATCATCTTCTGAGTGATCAAAGTCAATTTCTCTCTCAATGATCTCTTGGTATAGTCATTATCTTATTTGACTGCTTAGTCGAGTATGAAATCGAGATCAATTTTTGGTTGAATACTTTATATCTTAAATAATTGATAGCCAATTGAGGGGGAGTCAAAGAAATGGAAAATGCTCAAAAGATGCGGAAAGAGTTACATCCCAATGAGGAGTGTGAAAACTACCACCACATGGAGGAAAGAGCTACCACCTCGGTCGTCCGAGTTATTGTGTGCAGCTACCACATGTATACCAAGCATGGTTGTTCAATTTTTGATTAAGTAAAATGCATGTTGAAATACTTGACTCCGTCAAATTTCAAGGTTGGTATAAGGTGGGTTTTTAAAAAGAAAGATGCTCAAAGAGCCACTCTTTTCAACAGATTGTCTAAATACATTATCTACTATATTTGGGATTTCAAACATCTATTGATCTTTGTATTTCATTTTCTTTACTGAATTGATGATTTGATAAAGGCATTACTCATAGGATCAAGTTAGATGTAATTGAAGGTGTTCAACTTTAAGGCATTTAATTTTTGTAAATTCTCGTTTCATTTTTGGATATTATTGACAGATTTGGCATAATCTAATTCTTGTTGTATGAAACGATGATTTTTGTTTAAAGTTGATACAAAATTGTGCTTACATACTTTTTCTGGTTTTTCTTGAATTTCTCTGAAATTTTCTAATGAAAAAGTTGGAGCCGATCCGGATTGGACCTGCCGATCCGGATCCCGAACGCAGATATTCTTCTGCGGGCAGACGATCTGGACCTGCCGATCCGGATCCCGAACGCAGTCTTTCACTGCGGGTAGCCGATCCGGATCGCAATCATGAACTGATCCGGATCGCGGCTAGGGTTTTATAAAGAACAAAAGGGTTTTGATTTCTTTTACTCCAATCTTTTGTTCCAAAATTTCCAGAGCTTCTCTCTCTAGATTTCACCCATCTTGGAAGCTTTCAAACTCAAGTTCTTCGAATACAAGTAAGTTTTATTGATCAAAATCTTGGTTTTTCACCGTTTTTCTTTTTCCTCCTCAAAACGTGATGAATTTCTTGGATCGATTTCGTTTGTGGGTGGTTTTTGATCAAATTTCTTTTGAAATAAGAACTCTGGGTAGATTAGTTTTGATTATATGCTAGGTATTCTCCTGATTAACGGATTTTTAGGCTTCAATTTCTAAAAATTCGGTTTTAGGGCATATAATAAGGATTTTCGAAAATCATGCAATTGATCTATTTTTAAAAGTCCTTTTGCAAAACTAATTTGATTCTTAGTCTCTCTACATGATTATGATTGTTTGGGTACAATTTTTTCAAATCTTTGAAAATTAATAATTTTTCATGTGTTCTTGAGTTGGTCTTTACAGGATTTCAATCTTCTTAAGGCACTTGGATCAATGGGATTCTCATGGATCATTCTTTTGTTGGTCACTATGGTGCACACTAGGGCCACAAACAAATTAAAGAGAGCTAAGAAAACACAACAAAAAGGTGAGTTTCATATGATCAGCGACACAGAAGTGGAAGCAGATTGTCAAGAGATAGATTGGACTGAATTAACAGATGATGATGACTCATTGCCTGAACAAAAGGTGTCTGAAGTTTCAAAAGGAAAAGCTTCCGATGGATCAAAAGGAAAGAGACCCATGGACACAGGAAAAGCGCCTATGGCTACACCAACCATCTCTGTGAAAAGAAAACGAGTGACTAGACGTTTTGGACTACGACGAGACGCTGATATTGACACGCCAATAGTTCCTGACTCTCCACCTCATGAGGAACAAGTGTTCGTTAATGCGGATCGCCTAAGGGCATTTGAGAATCGTGAGTGCATTGGCGAGAGGCATGTTAATATTGAGGCTCTACGAGATCACTCTCCCGAGTTTGGTGTTCTGATTGAACAAGCAAAGCTTATTCAAATATGCCGTTTCCCAGAAATGCTTGGATACTGTCTGCATCACGTGAGGACTTTCTATACAAATGCACGGAACCTTCGAGAAAATGAAAATGGTCCGATGGAATTTTACACGAATATCCAAGGCACAAGGTTTAAAATCACTCCACAGTTGATTGCCGAGGTTTTGGGAATGCAAGCCAGCAAGACAGGAGTTAATTACCTGAAGGGAAAGGTTTTGACAAACACGATGTGGCAAATGGTCATAAAGGGAATATGTTTGGAGGGAACTCAATCAACGGAGAAGTCTATCAAATCCAAAGAACTTCGTCTTGAGTACCGGTTTCTAAATTTTATCACTTGTTACAATATCCTTCCAAATATGCAGACGAAAGTCCTGAGATGGGATCGAATGTTGTTTTTGTATCTCTTAGGACATCCGTCAGAGGCAATGGGATTAAATATCAACATTCCATACATTATTTGGAATAGAATGACGAGATATATTGAGCATCCTCATCCCACTGAAAGGATCCCATTTCCATTGATTATAATGAGGATCTTAAAGAGATTTCAAGTTGATATTAGTTCAACAACTTATCATCACTGCTTGGGCATGATCGATGAATCCACCATTGTCAAGTCCCTTCACAAATTGCCTCATGTCACTCCAGTTCCTCCATGCGGAACGAAACCTACTACCGGTACTTCTGCATCACCATCACAACCAGCACCCACACCAGCAGATGGAGCATCAGTCTCATCCATCTATAAAGAACAACAACGATTATCTTTTGAGCAGGAACAGATTTCGAAGGCACAGACGAGAATTTCCAATGAGCTGGAGCTCATCACGGCAGCTTATATTACCATAACTAAGAAGGTCAATTCAATGAACAAGCTGGTGAAAAAGATGTTCTCTAAGATGGGCTGCACGAGCTCTGAAGACTCCGAATCTGATGACTGATTCCTTCCTTTTATTCTTTTTCTTGTGCAGATTTTTAATCTTTTCTTGTGCAGGTTTTTCAGTTTTTAGGACTTACTCTTAGTCTAGTTCTCACAGTTCGGAACAATTTTTGAAATTTTTAACTCTCCTTCAATTTTTTGTAATTATGGCTTTGTTTGTGACAAAAAGGGGGAGAGAGCTTAGCTAGAACATTGAACAATGATTGATGTGAATGTGTGAACATCAAGGTAAGTATCATTTCAACTTTGACTTTGGTGAAAGGTAAGTATCACAACTTTGGTTTTCATCTTGTGATTTGTTGCATGTTCCTACTAACTATTCGACTAACTATTTGGACATGTATTATTACTAACAAGTTGTTTGATTACTAACAAAGCAAAGTCATGACATTTGGAATTTTATTGCTTAGAAGATATGTCAATACTTGATTGTGATCCTATTACATATCTGAATTACTCAATGTCATGGTGAGCATAAACTCTATCTCTGTTAGGTTTTGAATGCTAAATATTCTTGAGGTATCTAACGATCTCTTTTTGTCAAGAATGATTTCTTTGTGCAGAGAGTATAGATGTCTAAGTCTAGAGTCTGTTTTAGGAGTTTATCTCATGTTTTTAAATTTTCGGATCTCCATTGTAAATTTTTGTTGTATGGTGATAGCAATAAAAATATCTTTTTAAATTTTCTTTAGTGGATCTGTGTTTTGTCACGAAACCGCCAAAGGGGGAGATTGTTACGGAATTTGAGTTGGCGTAGTTTCGTGAAAGGTTCAAGTCTTGAAGATTGAAGGTGAAGAAAGTTGGATCATTTAACTCAATCTCAAGAAAGAAGAATTCAAAAGGATCAGGTATGTTTAACTAAAGATTATTGGTGATCCGAATACTTCTTGTAG
Organism: Tillandsia leiboldiana; assembly: GCA_029204045.2. Classification (NCBI taxonomy): domain Eukaryota; kingdom Viridiplantae; phylum Streptophyta; class Magnoliopsida; order Poales; family Bromeliaceae; genus Tillandsia; species Tillandsia leiboldiana. The sequence goes on from CM055069.1 coordinate 15,491,895, forward strand.
TGTAGAAACACCTGGAAGAGTTTTTAACTGCATAAAAATCAAAAACTGGTGTTCGGACATGTTCAGGATCCGGATCAGAGCCAGCAGTCCGGATCCCGAAGGTTGTTGTTTCATACATTACTTCAATCCGGATCACAGCATCTCACGATCCGGATCCCGAACGTTGAGTTTTCTGAAATGTATGAACGATCCGGATCAGGCATTCCGATCCGGATCCCGAACGTTTGTTTTCTGGAAACCGTCTTTATTGCTACTGCAATCCGGATCGCCCAAATCCGATCCGGATCGCCGTCCGTCAAAATTCCAGAAAAGTTAGGTTTTTGATTCTTATCTCCTTCCAAATGTTTCTAACCTATAAATAGACCCTATGACTCTTTTTCTAGGGTTAATCCAGATAGCCGTCATATTCAAATATCATTTTATACGGCCTAAGATCCACATATAGAGAAGAAAGGAAATCATTAGAGAATACTCTATGTTTCTTCATCTATATTGATTAGTTTGATTCTAGGTTTTCATACTCACATCTTGAGTTGAATCAAACTAATGAATACTTAGATGGTATTTCCGATCTATCTTTGATCTAAGTATTCGGCGGATCATCACCACCCAAAAACAACGATTTCCCCAAAATCGGCGCGTGGATTCGCGTGTCCTTGTGGATTCAAGGTTCAACCGCTCTCGTGGATTCGGAGCGAGGCACGTTCGTGGATTCAAAGGGTGCTATTGGGTGCAGACTGTGGATTCGGTCGGACGTCGTGGATTCGACGTTGGACGCCGTGGATTCGGCGTTGGGCGCAGATCGTGGATTCGAGAAGCGTCGCGGAGCGAGCGGAGAAGATCCTCTAGGAGCATATGGAAAAGGTTGAGTCGTAAGTGTGTACGGTAAATCACCTTGTACGTGTTTTAATTCTAGTGAATTTCTACCGTGTTATCGGTCCCGTGGTTTTTTACTCCGGTGATGGAGTTTTCCACGTAAAAATCTTGCGTGTTATTTTTATTTCCGCATTGGGTTTTTATCGCAATGATTTTTGAGTGTTTATACGTTTACACCTATTCACCCCCCTCTAGGTATTTTTTCCCCTATTTAGATCTACATTACATATAACCCAACAGGACCGATATGTATTTCAACATGACACTCGAACCATTTTCTCAAAATGATCAAGACGATGATCCTACACCTTTGATTGGGGCAGATGAATCGCGACGGGGTGACACCCTTCGGACAATGATAACGGATCAGCTATGGAATAATAGATAGTTGTATGTACTATTTTAATTATCTTTTTTAAACTGAGCGCATTTAACTTACTTACATATTCCACTTGGATAACTGATAACACTGCTATTTTGCTTCAGTTGTTTGCCTAACTGCATGGTACCTTAATGTTAATGTTTATTTGTTTGAATCATTTCATTTTTATTTCATATGTTGCCTTATCAATCAAAATTTAAGCTGGATATTGATTTATGGTTAACTTCATGAGTGTTTGCTTATAATTTGTTATTTTGTACATGCTTCTGTATATATATCTAGAACGCTATTTTATATAGTTTTTGCATATCGACTGCGTAGAGTCTAAATTATGTGTTGATTTCATTAACATAAAAAAAGACCAAATCGTGAATTGGAATTTTAAAAAAATTTAGAACACTTAAATGCAAATTTGTGTGTAGAATTTGTTACTAAATTTGATAAATAATTAAAACCACTCTTTTAATATTAAATTAACAGAGGGTAATATATAGTTCAAATTAATAATAAACTATTTCATGTAAATAAAATATAGAACAAATTAAAAATTTTATTTACTAAATTTTGAAATTTTATGAATTCATAGTTATAATATAAAATATTAAATAAATATTTTATTTACTAAATTTACTAAATTAAAATTCAAATTTAAAAATAAAAATTAAATTTAAAAATTAAATTTGAAAATTAAAAGTTAAAATTAAAATTTCAAATTAAAATTTCAAATTAAAATTTAAAATTAAAATACGAAACTTAAAATTAAAATTAAAATTTAAAAATTTAAAATTAAAATTTAAAATTTAAAATTTAAAATTTAAAATTTAAAATTTAAAATTTAAAAATTATAATTTAAAATTTAATATTTTATAATATTAATTTTAAGTTTTAAACATAAAATTTTATTATTTTAAAATAATAAATTTATTTTTAAAAAAATAAATTTAAATTTTAAAATTATAAAATTAAATTTTAAAATTATAAATTTTAATTTTAATATAATAAAATTTAATTTTATAGTTCAACATTTTAAATTTTAAAATTTAAAATTTAAATTTACATTTTATTTTTTAATTTTTCAGTTTGAAATTTAAAATTTAAAATTTAAATTTTATATTTTTTAATTTTAAATTTTAATTTTTTTAGTTTTATATTTTAAATTTTAAATATTTTAATATTTAATTTTAAATTTTAAATTTCAAATATTATTTTGTTTCCCCAAAAAAACTCCGAAACGTCAATAATATGTCGTTATCTTTTTACGTTGTTGGGCCATCTAAACGGACTGACTAATAAAATTTAAAATTTAAAATTTAAAATTCATTTTTAAAATTAAAATTTAAAATTTAAAATTTAAATTTAAAATTAATATATGAAATTAAAATTTAAAATTTAAAATAAAAATTTAAATTTAAATTTAAAATTTAAATTTAAATTTTTATTTTAAATTTTAAATTTTAATTTTAAATTTTAATTTCATATATTAATTTTAAATTTAAATTTTAAATTTTAAATTTTAAATTAAAATTTACAATTTACAATTTAAAATTTAAAATTTAAAATTTAAATATAATATTTCAAAATTTAAAATTTAAAGTTTTATAATATTAATTTTAAGTAAAATATGAGATATAAATAAAGATAATTAGATTATGAATTAAACTAAGTAACTACCAATTTAAATACAAATTTAAAGCAATTTCTTACATAGAATATTGTTTACAAATAATTGCATTTAATAATATTAGCCCATATAAATAGTACTAATATTACAAAATAAGAAAACTTCACAAGGGCAATGTTGGAATTTCTAAAAAAATGTATCTACTTTTTTCTCCCATTCTTAATTATTCTCGTAACACAACCAAACAAAAAAAAAATTATTCTTTGGAATAACACACTTGTATGCCAAACAAAAATTTACATTTAATCTTAATTATTCTAGAATATATTTTTGTTCCAAGTATAAAAAAATTAAATATTCTAAACACTATTCTATTTCCAAACGGGGCCTTTGAGCCTTGAGGTTTTGAACCGTAGAGATTAGGGACTCGGTATTCAGATGCTTTCCTTTGTGAACCTCAGGATATAACCGTGTGGTTATGGAATTGAGGGTTCGGTTGAGTATGAGAGTGTGGTAGACTCTATCTTAGGAGTAGCCTAGGAAGAACTAGAGGCAAGTACTTTGGTGTGTTTGTGAGTTAGGTAGCTGACCTTCAGGATGTTGTATGGCGTGAGAGCGCTTGATTGAGGAGAAGGTTGATACTTTCGACTCCTCTAGAAACAGTTGTACAGAGTTAATGATGGGTGTGGTGACGTGGGTGTAACCTGGCCTCCCATTCAGTGTTGTGGTGAAATATCCATCGGAGGATAACGTGGGTATGTCCTGGTTCTCCATGCGTCGCGTAGTTTGTGGTGAAATACCCACTAAGGGTGACGTGGATTGGATATCGGCTCTTCTAGCGGTAGGATTGTTTAACCAAGTGGTGGCAAGTGCAAGCTCTTTCGGCACCACACTTGGCACCCAGGACCAATCTGGGGAGCGTATGGACAGCCGACTTTGCCCAGATGAATGTACGGGTCGCCGATGGGAGTGCAGTTCGATGATTCGATCTCCACTCATGGTTCATACAGGTCAACCGATCGGGGAGGTAAGACCCTTTCGGCTTCAGCGTAGGTGAGGCACTCGGCAAATTTGAGCCGAGAGTGTTGGTTCGGTCAGGTGTTGGTGAGGTATCTGGGGTGTTTCTTTAGCCTTTACTATTTTTCTTATCTGCATGTTTTATATTGACTCACTTTTATATATGCCTCCTGTAGACCAAGTAAATGTAGAATATTCTTTCTCGGTGGTTGAACCCACTGAGAATTTTAATTAGTTCTCACTCTCTATAGTTTACTCCTTTCAGTTGTCGAATCGGTTGATGAGACGCACGATCGCGATATGAACGTCATCGAGTAGTGGAGCTAAGTGTCTATCCAGTCGTCCGTAGTAATTTTATCGTCTAGTTGTTTTGTTGAGCCAATGGCTCGGTTATTTGTCTCTTTTGTAACCGAATCGATAGAATGGAATAAGATTATTTTTATATTTTATTTCTTGTAACAAAATAATATTTTAAAATTATTTTATTATTATATTTATGTGCAGTGTAAATTTTTTTGATTGAATACTATTATTTTAATATGGAACAATTGTGATAGAAAATACTTTGTCCATTCTGGGGGCATGTTGCATATACCTTAAAAAATACTTCTTATACACTCTAAAAGAATGTATATTTTACATCTCCCATTCATATTTAATTTTTTTTTTTTTTTATTAAACAGGGATGAACCCTATTTTAACGGCATACAGAAAGTAGGTTAAGCGAGAGGGGCTCCCAATAACAGGAACAAAGTCTGATCCTAAGCCCAGTGTTGTGTCCCAAACAGGAAAAAAACATAAAAGATTGGGCAGCCCCCCCCTTGCATTAGAACCAGTTACAACCCAACTCAGAGCAGACAAAAGACCAATTGACCCAAAATTACAACCAAAAACCCAATTTACCCAAAGTTACAATCCAACATCAAGGAAAGTGAATTCAGTCGTTGAATGTGGGAAACGAAGTACGCGGATCCGCCGCCTCTCTAGTGGAATTGAATAGAACCCCAGTGTTGTAAGCTCCAGCAACAATCAGTTGTGGTTAAAAGAAGAGCTGGGCAAGTATAAATTCAGTCACCAATTCCGAACCTTAAGCCACAAGCAGGTAGCAGTATGAGATGAACAGGGAAACACAGCTGAAAGTCCTACAAATCCCTTGTATCCCAGCTCTAGATGATAAAAGAGAAGCACCGCTCACACCAAGAAACGTAGATCCTAGTCGTTTAAATACCACAACCAACAAGAAAACCTCAATTTCACTTATACCGAACCGAGGCAACCCTTCGAGCTAGGTGCCAAATTAAGAATTCACTCTATGCTGATAGTCCTTTCTATTGTGGAATGCTTTAAGTCGAGAGCCCCAATTATTAATGTCTGTGTAAGCACCAGAGAGAACACTGTGATGTTGTGCAGTAAACATAAAATTCCTCCCCCAGTCTCATGATTTGTGCAGTGGACATTCAGAAACAGGTTGCGAAACACCATAAAACCAAATCAGAGATATAGGAGCAGGAAAGAGGTATTCCAAATGATAAAGTAAAATCAATTGCAGCATACTCTTTTTTACCTCCGACTGTGTGTAGTAGGACCTTCCGCAGCAGAAAGTAGGCGTTCCAACTAGTTTGTAGTTCCCCAGCAGAAAGTAGCATCTTCATCTGATGGACAATGTAGAATCTAAGAGCAACATAGCGCATGTTGGATATCCTGTCGAAACCTTGATAACAAGAGGCTTCTTTCTTACTTAGTCCAATATGTCGCCCAGAATGGCACATGTGAAGCAACGATTGCGGCGTGGCGTGTCTTGAAGAATGTAACGGCAACTGAACAGTCCAGCCGCAAGTCAAGTCTGAAACGCGGCCGCTGTGGTTGCACCCCCGCCAGAGCCCGCTCTCCCGCGTGTTTACCCTCCCAGGTTCTTGCTCCACGAAGAAATAAGGGACACAACTCTCTTGCCGCATTCCTCGGTACTTGTGGGATGGTCATCAAAGATCCTGTGATTGCGCTCCATCCAAAGTTCCCAGCAAGTGGCAGCTATGCATAGGTCGAGTGAAGTAGAATCCCGCTCATTCAAGTTGATTCTTGCACGTCCCCATCTGGTCGCAAGGTCTCCCGGTCCGTCAAGGAGAGTCGTGCGCAAACGGCTGTAGCCAAGTAGGATCCAGCACTAGACTGCTCGTGCGAAACTGCAATGGAAAAAAAGGTGTCCCAAACGTTCTTCGTCGTGACTGCATAAGTGGCAAATCGACGGTCCGAGCCACCCCCGATTGGCTAATAAGTCAGCAGTTTGTAATCTATTTCTAGCGGCCAGCCACAAGAAGATTTTTGTGCGACGCGGTATCTTGATCTTCCAGAGGTGAGGGATCTTGCGGTCGTCCACACCATCGAAGACGAGGAAGTTGTATGCGCTCCGTGTACTAAAGCGCCCATTGCTGTTCCACCTCCAGCACGAGTCGTCTGCGGCCGCCGACAGTGTTATGCTCCTCACCACTCTATTCAGCTGCTCCAGATCCGACCGGAAATCCAGAACTGCTTGATCGCCAAAACCGAGGGAGCGGCCGTTAGCGAAGCGGTCCAACCATCGTTTCACCGACAAGTGTTTGTATGTGGCCACAGCGAACAGAGCAGGAAAGCGATTGCGCATTAGCTTTTCCCCCAACCATCTCGTATGCCAAAAAGACGCCGTCGCACCGTTGCCAAGCGTAGAGGTGATTGAGGTGTGGAAAGGTTCCGTGGTGGAGAGAACAGCCTTCCAGAAGGGTGAGCACTTCATTGGCGGGGCTCCGCCCGCAAAGGGTGATCTCCGTCTGTAGTGCTTGTGTTTTATTATACTTACCCAAGGGAGGGGTTTAGCGTTGTGAAAATTCCGCAAGTTCTTCATGAGCAAAGCGGAATTCATCGCTCTGAGATCCCGAATGCCTAAGCCGCCTTGGCAAAGCGGACGACACACTTGATCCCACTTTACGAGACAGTGAAAGCCGTTAGTACGGTCCTTGCCTTTCCAGAGAAAACCCCGGCGAATCCTGTCGACTGCATTGATGACCCAGGCAGGAAGCTTGAACGCCGAACAAAAAAATGTAGGAATGCTAGTAAGCACAGAATTCAGCAATACCAAACGTCCGGCTCTAGACAGTAGCCGGCCCTTCCATCCCGCCAAACGTCTATCCAATTTTTCGATTAGTGGCAAGTAGTCAGTTTTGCGCAACGCCTTCGGGGAGAGGGGGAGGCCTAGGTAGTTGAACGGGAAGTCGTCGGTGGAGCAACTAAAGAAAGTTGCAAGTCTGTTGGCCTGGGAGGTCTCCAGATTAATAGGGATGATGAAGCTCTTAGTGAAATTAATTTGTAGACCTGAAGCCGCAGAGAAAGCGTCGAGGATGATCTTGATGACTTCGGCCGATCTCAAATTTCCGTCGAAGAACAGGAGAAGGTCATCCGCGAATTGTAGGGTGTGGATCGAGACATCTCCAACTCCCAGCGGAGGCAGCAGGGAGTGCGTGACCGCCAGCATTGGGGGGAGAGGGTCCCCCTGCCGTAATCCCCGTTTGCAAGTGAAATACTCGCCCGGGGTACCATTGAGTAGCACCGCATTGGATGTAGATTGCAACAAAGCCGTGATCCAACCAATCCACTTACTCCCGAAACCCCTCGTCTGTAGAAGATCGACCAAGAATGGCCAATTAATGTGATCAAAGGCGCGTTCGAAATCAATCTTGAAAAGAGCCGCTTGCTGCTTAGTAGAAGATAAGTGGTGAGTCAAGATGTGTGCCGTGGAGAAGTTGTCGAGAAGCGTGCGACCTTTGATGAATGCGGTTTGGAAGGGATTGATTAGCGCCTCGAGGAATCCCTGTAGGCGGGTCGCCAGCACCTTCGAGATGATTTTGATTATTCCATTAACCAGGCAAATCGGGCGGAAGTCTCTCACTTTTGCTGCCTCAGCCTTCTTCGGGATAAGACAAAGCCAGCCGTGGTTGAGCACCTGGAGTTCGAGCCTCCCGCAGTATAAATCATGAAAGACCTCCATGAGGTCTTCTTTAATTACTCCCCAAAAACGCTGGTAAAAGAGTAGAGGTAAGCCGTCGAGTCCCGGTGCCTTGTCTGGAGCACAAGAGAAGACGGCGCACCTGACCTCCTGTAACGAGAACGGATCCTGTAAAGTGTGTAGGTCACAGCTCTCATTAGCAAAAAGCGACTGGAGGTTTAAACGTCGGGTCCGGCTGGACCTAGAACCCAGTTGTTTCGTGAAGAACGAAAGCAATAAATTAGCCATGGAGGCGTGATCTGAGTGGACGAATGCCCCGTCAACCAGCCTAGAGATGAAATTCTTGTTCCTTCGGGCATTGGCATAAAGGTGAAAGAACTTGGTATTCGCATCTCCGACCTTCAGCCAATTGACTCTCGATCTTTGTTTCCATTTCATCTCCTCCTGCACGCACAGCTCCTCGTATCTTAACTTGAGACTGGGTCTGATCAGCCATTCCCTCTCCGAGAGAGGTCTAATCTCCTCCGATCTGTCGATCCAGCTGATCCAGAAAAGACAGAGGTCGGCTTGTTTCTTCAAAGTTACCGACAATCCTGCACTCCAAATATTAAGAGCTTTCGTGACCCTGTTGATTTTAGAAGCGAAATAGAGGGCATGCAAAACCGTGCTGCTGGTGGAAGACCGAGAGGTTGAGATGATATCGGAGATCGCCGGGTGTCTAAGCCAAAAGGCCTCGAACCTGAAGAGATGTGAAGTGGGTAGAAAAGAGAAGGCCGTTAGCACCAAGGGTGAATGATCTGACCTGGGCCGCGGTAGGGCCCGGAGAGTGGAGCAGGGGAAGGTACACATCCAGTCGTGGGAGATAAGCACTCGATCGAGGCGTTCCAAAGTGGGGTTGGGTCGCCCTTTTGTCCATGTGTAAGATTGGTTGATAATAGGAAGGTCGGTAAGCCCCAAATTGTTGATGACATTCCTGAAGGACAGCATGTCGGCGACGTGAGAGGGGGGACCATTTTTGTCGCGGAAGGATAAAATGATGTTGAAGTCCCCAATCAAGGCCCACACTCCCACCGCTCTTGGACCAATTGCGCGAAGTTCCAGTAGGAAAGCCTCTTTCAGTGTTGCACAGGTTGGGCCGTAGATGTTAGAGATAGTGAATAAGGTCCCATCAATTCTTCTCTTCAGCAGGATATTAAGCGAAAAAGCTCCTGCCCAATCTTGGATGCACTCGAAGAGAGAGGGGTTCCATGCTGTGAGCAGACCACCCCGTGTACCTTCCGCGTCGAGAGTGCGATATTCACGAATGTGACTTCCACAGATGGAAAGGAATTTGGAAGAGGAAACAGCCGCTAGCTTGGTTTCTTGAAGACAGATCACTCCGCATTTGCAGTTTCTAACAAAGGCGCGAACCACCGAGCATTTCTCCCGGCCATTGAGGCCTCTCACATTCCACGACAGAAATTTGAAGGTTCTGTTCCTTGTCATCGAAAAGGGGGCAGCGCTCCAGTAATCGCCCGCTGACAGCCGGCTAATCCCCCCTTCCCTGCGCGACGGTCGCGGGGGCCGCTATATCGGGCAGTGTAGGTAGTGTGGAAGTTTCCCCCCCCCCCCTCGAGAGCAATCCCGCAAGAGGCCTTGATGAGGTCAATCTCTTCCGCCGATAGCGGAGCCCTCAGGTCGCGGCTGTCCGACATCGGGGCGGTCGTCCCAGGCACTGGCGGTGGGGTGGGCAACGACGCCGGGGTCCGAGAGGGAAGGGGGGGAAGTGCTAGGGGCGCGCCAGGAGGAGGCGGCGGCGAAGGGGCCGGTGGTAGCGGGGCGGACCTAGGCGCTGCCGAGGGGGGTGTTGATGAGTGGGCGGACGCCAGGCTGGAAGACTTGGACACGCCCCTCCCCAATCTGTACTTGCTGGTTAGAATGTCTTGGGCCCGAAAGATGGGTGATTTTTTGACTCCCATGAGTTTTGCAGCTAAACGAGAGCTACGTCTGCTCTGTGGTGGAGCCCCGGGAGCCGACAGGCCCTTGAACGGAGGCCTCGAAATGGCCGATTGGGCCCCCACCATGTCCCCCAGTGTATTCTGGAGAATCAGGTCCGAACCCGAGAGGGGTTCCCGAACCAAGGTCCCAAGGCGCGGAGGAGCTACAGGCAGGGGGCCCGCGGCTGAAGCATTCTGGCCCAAGCCCACACTAGTACCCGCCTCCAAAGGCGTCAGACGCACAGACCCCGCCTTCTCTGCCCAGGTCAGATCGTACTTTAAAGTAGGGAAGGAAATCACCGAGGGGGGAAAGAACTGCTCATATAATTTTGAATATACCAAAAATATTGCTCATATACATTGGATAATAATATGCAACCCACTCAACACTATAATTTCTTAAAGGAAAATGCTATGTGTACACCCCTTTCGGGGTGTACATCATACACCCCACCCATCTAAGGGTGGGGGTGTGATGATGGGTCACTTGATGTGACCCGTAAAAAGTATCGCCACCATTAAAATGGTGGAGGTGTATGATGTACACCCCTTCGGGGTGTACATGTAGCATTGCTCTTTCTTAAATGACCCCCTCAACTTTTATATATATTTTAATTTTTTTTACTTTTGTTTTTTTTGAACCGAGTAATTATAGGTGAGAAAGTTTTAGATTTTAATAAGATTTATTATAGACAATTTTATCAAATCTAATAATTTTAAAAAATTATTATTAGTAAATAAAAATACATTGATTAACTGTTGATAACTAAAAAAAACTAACTGTTACCTAAGTATAAAAACTCAAAAAAAAAAAATTGACAAAATTTCAATTAAAATAAAGATGTTTAAGAAATCTATTTCAAAATGATCTAAGTTGGGGGGCTTATTCATACTTTTTTACATTCTAGTTGGACAGAAGAAGTGCAAAATTTATACACACTTTTAAATATACATATAGCATTGTTCTTTCAACTTGGTCCTCAACATTTTTGCTCTATTATAAAATAAAGGACGGCTTCAAATGGGTCGTTACGCACTTTATGGTTTAAAAAATTACATTTTGCTTTTCTATAGTTTACTTTATATTTACTGTGTCATCACACGGTTCAAAAAATTATACTTACCTATTTTATGATTTAATATTTATTTTTTACTTTACCATCTTATGATTTTTTAAAAAAATTTGCTTTGCCATCCTATTTGACAAAATTTTTTTGATGAAATAAATGTTAAATCATAAAAGGTAAATTGCAATTTTTAAACTATAGAATGGTAAAATAAAAATAAACTATATATAAGGGGCAATTTGAAACTTATCCTAAAATAAATGAAAAATGCTACAGCTCATGTTTTATCACTTGTCTTATTATTTTTTATTTTTTTACTAATATCCATAGTTTCTTTTTGTAAATGGTTGGTCAGATGTGTAAAATTTGCCCCCTAGAAGGGCGAGGGTTAAATGTAGGCACAGCATTTTTCATTTATTTTAGGATAAGTTTCAAGTTGCCCTTTATATATGAGCAATGCTAGTAGTATATTTTATTTGAAGTGTAGAATTTATATTTTATCTATCTAAAAGTGAGAATCTTTTTATTTATCTTTTCTAAGTGATGAATAGAATTCATTCCATTCTAGAATGGATGAAATATAGATCATATATCCAGATGAGGTGTATAAAAAATATTTAATAGGTGTATTCAGATTATTTATATAATATATAATTTCCTTTTTCTTTTAAATTAATCTCATGTTGTTAATTCAATGGCTTAATTCTTAACTAAAATACCTACAACTTATTAAATAGCCAAAGATTGAATAATCACATGAAATAAATGGTTCAAAACAACAAAAATATCTAAAATTAAACAAAATAAAACATTGGTAGCAAAATTAAAATTTTAAAAATTAGATAGTTATTTTTAAACGACCCAATGGTCAGATTAGTTGCCTATATTTTTTACCAAAAGTTTTTCTCGAGGTCACATATCTATACCATTGTATGAATTCCCGATAAAATTTGCCACGTGTCATTTTTTCTTACGCATTACTCTCTTTTCCTTTCTTCTTTAATAATGAGAATTTCTTCGTCTCCGCATCTCCCGTAACCCCCGAAACCTTTTCTCTACTCAAGCAGCGTTAATAATGAGAATCTCTTCGTCTTCGTATCTCCCGTAACCCCCGAAACCCTTGCTCTACTCGAAGCGGCGTTAATAATGAGAATCTCTTCGTCTCCACATCTCCCGTAACCTCCGAAACCCTTGCTCTATTCAAAGCGACGTTACGATCTCTTGCTCTTCCTACCCTCTTTTCCTTTTTTCTTTAATAATGAGAATCTTTTCGTCTCCGCACCTTTCATAACTCCTGAAACTCTTACTCTACTCAAAGCGGCTTCATGGTACGATCTCCTACTCCTTTTCCTCCGATCCCTAAACTCCTTTTTGTGTAGTCCTTTTTGTGTCGTAATTATTGATCTAGATATTTTTTATCATAATTTATCGCTTAAAATCGTTGCTTCTTTAAATTTATCAAATAAAACATTCATTTTTTATTTAATTTGTGGTATTTTTTTGTATTTTAGGGTTTAATAGGTTACCATGTGTTTGAATCTGACAAGCTCCGAAGAGAGGTGGGAAGACGTCGACCGTGATGAATAAGAAGACGGTATTGGTCTACATTATCGTCTTATTTTAAAAATTTATTAGTATTCTGTTTCTTTTTTTGCCCTAGACGATGTTACATTTTGTGGTTTTGATGCGAATTCTACAGGAGAAGAATGTGAATCCGTTGTCGAGAGCAAGCTGAAGCAATTTGGAATCAGCAGGGCCTTGCCGCCGAAGAGGGACCTCACCCGCTTCGTGAAGTGGCCGAAGGTGGTGCGGATCCCGGCAGAGGAAGAATAGGCGCAACGCAAATTTACAAAATAATTTACTTATTTACAATGCAAATAATATACTTATATTATACGTTTACCCTCATTTGATGTTTTTTTAAAAAGATTATATCAATAATATCTATCCGTCATAACACGCAGGTACTTCATAAGGATCGATTGCGGAATTAAAATAAATAAAAAAAAGGTAAAATTGAATAAAACTTACATGAACTTAGATTATTTTGATTCAACTATCTAGCCTTTTAGAATTTTTATTTTCGTATTCAATTTTTAAATTTATTTGATTTATATAATTTGATGATTTTTTGAATATAAAACTTAAGCTAACCTTTTATTTTAATAAATTTATAGTTACATAAATTGAATAAACTATACTCACTAAATCAGTAAAAATAAATGATGCATTTAAATTTTTAAATTAAAGAGTCACTAATTTATTCATACTAAATAAATTAAAAAAATCATATAGTAAAATTAAAAAGTGACTGACCCTCAAAAAAATCTATAAATCATCCTCTATAACAACAATTTCATCTAAGATATTTATAAAATATGTAAACATACCGAGATAAATTCAAAAATGATATTGACCCTCAAAAAAATTTGAAAATTATTACAATACTTTTAATTCAAAAAATAGGAAAAAATTTAGTTTTGTGTTTTCATAATAAACGAGTTTTTTTAATCGAGGGAATAAGATGCATACACTTAACCATGAGTGTTTCAACACATATTCATACATTAGAAAAGGCATGAAGTAAAAACCATTTTCTAATTTGCTTGAGTTAAACTGGAAGGGGTAATATTAATTACTTCCTACATCTCCACTTATATTAATAAACTAATATTTTCCCTACTTAAATATCATAGATTTTAAGATAAAAATATATAAAACTTATCTAAAATACAAACCATCATGATTGATTCGACAATTCAATTTTTAAAATTTTTAATTTAAATATTCAATTTTTTAATTTGTTTGATTTAAATAATTTGATGGCTATTCGGATATAAAACTTAAGTTAATTACCTATTTTGATAAATTTATAGTTATCTAAATTATATAAAATATACTAATTGAATCTGTAAAACTAAATAACGCATTCAAATTTTCAAGTAAATTAAAAGATGAGATAATAAAATTAAAATTCTAAAAAATTAAATATTTAAATCTAAATAAATGATAATTAAGATAAGTTTCATATATTTTTACATAGATTTTATTGCAACAATTTGTTCATAGGGTAACAACTGAGCCACATCTTTCTGACTAAGGTGCTCTCCACCAACCTTTTGTTTGACTATTACCTATAAAAACAAAGGAGGGTATCTATTAGACTCCTACCACCTCCATTGAAGACCAAAAGGTCCCTTTTAAAATATTCCCTAAATGGTGTCATTATTCAATGATTGCTTGACTTGCTACCCTCCATTGGACTGAAGCCCACAAAACAATATCAGGAATCTAATCATCAAAGCACCCTCTCTCTCTCTCTCTCTCTCTCTCTCTCTCTCTCTCTCTCTCTCTAAGCACATGCCATTTATTTGGCCCTATCTATGGATAATGATTGAATCCCACAGAATAAGATAATTTAAGTTGAATCCAGAAACAATAAGCAGATAATTTTACCTACAAAGCAGATGGATGAACTTACAAGAGTTCACATAGAAGACTTGACAAGTATAATTAACTCTATCAATGACATAATGTACACTCGTAATTTAAATTAATTTGATAGTTTTGATAATTAACTGTAATTTATAACTTAATAGATAGAGATTCTTAAATAAAATAATATTTACTACTAAATAATTTATGTTCATACATCCAAACATATTCTTATGTCTATATAAAGCTAAAGCTGGAGAGAACAAATGGTGAATTTTTAGCATACGACAAACACGACAATTGCATTCAACAACTATGTTTATATCTATCCATTTTTGTCCTTGAGTGATGTTAGGGTACCCTAAACCTTTTAGAGTTCAAGCCCCCATTGGTTGGTACTTTCCACCCTTTCTCCTACTTTTCCCTAAAAAGGGGCTATATTGTGGATTCTTATGATTAGAGGATCTCATGCTACCCCACAACCTCACTACTCATTGCAACCATTATCAAACTCTTATTAACCTTTTTATTTTTTTATCAATATGATGTCATCCACCACCAAATCCCTTATTTAAGCTAGAAATGATAACCTTACTTTCATTATGCTTGATTGATTTCTTAGTGGGTGAATACATGCACTTTAAAAGCCCCAAATTAGATCAAGCCCAGCTATTATTCATTACCAAATTATGAGAACTCCAAGAATAAGCAATTGAACTCATTTGATAAGACAATGTGAGAAGATCCCTAATGCAACAGCTGTGACCCTAATTTAATCCCAATTTGGGGATCCCTAATGCAACAGCTGTGACCCTAATTTAATCCCAATTTGGGCTTGTTAAAAGTAGTTAGGTCAGTCAAAGTATGTGATATAATTTGCTCTCCACTGTCCCACAAAAAGATGAATACATATATATATATATATATATATATATATATGTCAATGTCGCAAGGAAGATTCCCCATAATTGTGTGTGATCCAAGAACCACTTCACCAAGCATTTGATTAAACTAGAAGAAAACCCTAATGACCTAGTTGGTCAACAAATGAGAGTTTTTGGAGTATCAATAGTCCCACATTAAAGTGACAATCAGAAGATAATTTTAGTACAAGAAAAGGCAATCACACATTTTGCTTGTGGATAAATCAAGGCTAAACAAATGTTTAATAGTGGTTGGGGAGGATTTATTTACCAGATCATATCCTAAATAGCCTCAGCTAAGGTTGATGATCCTTTAAAAGATACCGTATAGAGCCCATCAAGTTGTTTGTATTTGTTCGACCTTTAGGCTGCGTTTGGATAGGGGGATAAGGGCGGAATACCCCCCTTATTCCCCTATCCATACCCAAACGGGGATGGATTTTTTGAGAACCCGGGTTCTAGGTAATGCGGGATAGTGGGTATGGATGGTGGAATCCAAATTCCAGGAAATGGGTGGAATTCGGATTCCACCCATTTTGGCGCGGGGTTCGAGGCGAGTTGCTGTAGTCTTCTCCCCAACCTTGCTTTACTCTCCGATCTCCTTCTTCTCCCCAACCTTGCTTTACTCTCCGATCTCCTTCTTCTCCGATCTCCTTCCCCGATCTCCTTCTTCTCCGATCTCCTTCTCCGATCTCCTTCTCCGCGCCACGCCCCTCTGCGCACCTCTCCACGCCCCTCTGCGGCCCCTCTGCGCCCCTCTCCGCGCCCCTCTGCGCCCCTCTCCGCGCCCCGCTGCGACCCCTCTGCGACCCCGCTGCGACCCCTCTGCGCCCCTCTCCGCGCCCCTCTGCGCCCCTCTGCGACCCCCTCTCCGCGCCCCGCGGCGACCCCTCTGCGCCCCTCTGCGACCCCTCAGCGCCCCTCTCCGCGCCCCTCTACGCCCCTCTGCGCCCCTCTCCGAGCCCCTCTGCGACCCCTCAGCGCCCCTCTCCGCGCCCCTCTACGCCCCTCTGCGCCCCTCTGCGACACCTCAGCGCCCCTCTGCGCCCCTCTCCGCGCCCCTCTGCGACCCCTCTGCGCCCCTCTGCGCCCCTCTGCGACACCTCAGCGCCCCTCTCCGCGCCCCTCTACGCCCCTCTGCGCCCCTCTCCGCGCCCCTCTGCGGCCCCTCTGCGGCCCCTATCCGCACCGCGACCCTCTGCGGCACCTCACCGCGCCGCGGCCCCTCTGCGGCCCCTCTGCGGCCCCTATCCGCACCGCGACCCTCTGCGCCACCTCACCGCGCCGCGGCCCCTCTGCGACCCCTCTGCGCCCCTCTGCGACCCGTCAGCGCCCCTATCCTCGCCCCTCTACGCCCCTCTGCGCCCCTCTGCGCCCCTCTACGCGCCCCTCTGCGCCCCTCTCCGCGCCCCTCTGCGACCCCTCTGCGCCCCTCTGCGACACCTCAGCGCCCCTCTCCGCGCCCCTCTGCGCCCCTCTGCGGCCCCTCTACGCCCCCTCTGCGCCCCTCTCCGCGCCCCTCTGCGGCCCCTCTGCGGCCCCTATCCGCACCGCGACCCTCTGCGGCACCTCACCGCGCCGCGGCCCCCTCTGCGGCAACCTCTCCGCTGCGTCCCCTCGCCGCGTCGCCACCCCCTCTGCGGCCCCTCTTGCTTCTTAACAGGTTGTGATTCTTTATCACAAAGGTATGCCCCCTATGAGTGCCTTATTCAGTGCTTCGATTCTTCATGTTTTAATGTTGATGGCATAATGTGTGCATGTCATTGCCATAATATGTGCTGGTTCTCATGTTATTGCCTATTTGGTAGATTTGCCTGTGAGGACTGTGTTCCAATGTTGTTGCATTTCATTGCCATAAAATATGGTTGGGCGTTGGTTGTCACCTTGTTGCGAGCATATGTGATGTTTGTGTGTATGATGCCTATTCCCTGTTGGCATTTTGTATGACAAGTGTGAGTATGCAGCCTATTCCCTGTTACCTTATAATAAATTTACATTAATATTAAATTATACTATAAATATATTTAAAAGGACAAAATTAAAAGAATCTTAGCTATTGTTTACTGGTTTTACAATCAAACATTTTAAATATTTTAATATGTAATTTTCTATAATTTTTTAGTATTTTTTTTTTATTTATTATATATTTTAAAATATTTTTTACAAATTTAAATAATATTTTAAATTTATTATTAGGTTGATTAATATAATAAAATATTTTATTTATATAATATATTATAAAGGGCAAAATAGTCAATACACAAATTTATCACTTATCAATTCTTCTTATTCCTCTATACTCAACCAAACACAATTTTTACCAATTCTTCCTATTCTCCTTATTCCTATATAATTTACCAAACACAATTTACTTTAATTCCGGTATAACTCATAAAACGAACCAAACGCAAATTTACACCAATTCCTGCTAATACCAGAATCTGTACCTATCCCCGGTATAACAAATTTTTTCTAATCCCCGATCCAAACGCTACCTTATTGGCTTCAACTTATACTAGCTATACAAGGAGGTTATTCTCTACAATCCTGGTTGCAGGAAATTGTTTACAACATGAGTATGAGCTACTAGGTAGATTATCCACTGGACACATTCAGCACAACAATTACTAAACCTGGAAACCAAAAACAGTGAAGATTCACAATCGCATTTAAACCAAAACCACAAAATCATCGCGTAAGCTCGAATACTTCAAATATAAATAACTACATAGAAATATATCATCTGAATTATCATATGATTGATACGACTATAGTAATCTATTAGCATATATGAATCCTCAATAATTTTAATCACGTGACAAAATTTTATTCACCCTCACCAATATAATTATTTATTTTTTTACTACCAAATTTGTAATTCCTCTTTCATCAATGCCATCAATTATAAGGAATGCCAAGAGTCACGAATAACCCACAAAATCCACTACCAAAATTTTTAATTCCTCCTTCATCAATGCCATCAATGACAAGAGATGTCAATAGTCATAAATAACTCGCAAAGTTGTAGTGGGCTTAGTGTGTATTTAATTTAGATATTAATGGGTGTCTTAAGTGTAAACTTAGTGGGTGAGTTATATACATGAGCCTATAAATAGTAGGGTTGGCTAAGGCCAAAGTAACAAGAGAGAGTTTTATATTATAGTTGTTATTTTCTAAGTAAGAGAGTAGTTAGATTTTTTGTAGAACATCTACTCTTTTCTCTTTTCTCTGCTTTTGCACTTAGTCATAGGGCGCGAAGGTCCGAACTAGTAAACGGAGAGCAAGACTTGCCCTCTTCGAGCAGGAAGGCGGGCGCCGCACGAGCTTTTGCTAACCTTATCTATGTTCATAGTTTAATTCAAAAAAGCCAAAAGAGAAAGAAGAAAAAAAATCAAGAACTGTCGAATTTACAATCAGCCGTTACCCCGGCCCTTCACTGCATACCGGCGGGGAGTTATAGCTTTCGACAAGCCAGAACCGGGAATGAGATGCATGAATCGCGAATTCAGCACTTCTCTACGTCGTCTCACAGGTGGCAGCAGGTTCATCGCAACGAAATCCTTAGTAATTTCTTCTTTCGTCAGCGTGGGAAAGAACTTGGTCTTCTTTGCCATCAATGGTGATTGCCCAGCATCCTTCGGCTGTGGCGAACGCCGACCTGGAAAAACTCGTGCAGCCGTCGTCACAATTTGTTGTTCTTGCATGTTGTGAGTTTCACATGGCATTGGCATCTGCATCGAGTTCGTTGATCGATTTAGCGTGTTCGACGGACTTCCCTTTAGACTCCGTGACATCTGCATTAGCTTTGGTTTTGAAATTTTTGTAGCACTTTGACAACCCACAGATATGCCCCGCCACTTGGTCGGAGGTGGTGGTACCCAATTCGCAAGAACTTTCTATACTGCATATTTGCGTTCGGTGCAGCCATTTAGTATCATCCGAGATTCCTGGCGAGCTGCCTTTGACTTTGCACGCTTTGTCGAATTTTTTTTCTGCCCTACCGGCGGTGCTTCCGTGTGTGGTTCTGTAAGTTCGATGACCGTCAACGTCTCTTTTGAAGGACCAAATGACTTTGGGGGGCCAATTGCCGTCGAGAGCATTCGATGGAGGCGGCGAAGGTGACGGCATCAGAGTCGACAGTGACCATAGAAGGCAGTGGTGGGTTGGAGGCTGGAATTTGCATGGGATAGAGGGATGGTAGCTAGCGAATACTATCGTAGGAGGTGCAGCCTGCGGTGTTCTTTGATTATTGGAGCTCCTATTTAGCTCCAAACCAATTCGCATGAAGAGAAGACAATTGATGATGATAGTGGAGTTTTGTCGCTTCTATAGATACTTTTAAAAACGAAGTTATTAGTATTCTCATGTTTATCGGAGTTGGAAAACGTGTTGATTAATTGTACTACTACTACTACTTGGATTTGACATTCCTAACGATTTCCATTAACATATATGAATCCTCAATCATTTTAGCCACGTGGCAAGATTTTCTTCACCCTCACCAATATAATTCTTTACTTTTCTACTACCAAATTTTTAATTCCTCTTATATCAGTGCCATCAATAACAAGGGATGGCAAGAGTCATGAATAACCCACAAGGTCCACCACCAATTTTTTAATTCCTCCTTTATCAATGTCATCAATGACAAGGGATGCCAAGAGTCATGAATAACCCATAAAGTTATAGTGGGCTTAGTGGGTATTTAATTTAAACATTAGTGGTGTCTTAAGTGTAGCCTTAATGGGTGAGTTATGTACATGAGCCTATAAATAGTGGAGTTGGCTAAGGCGATGTAAGATCTCCGCCAGAGCCGCAACCGCTTGGTGTAGCCACCGAGCTTGGATGGCGACGATGATGGAGAGATCAGGATCAGATCTGTATCGGAGGCGCACACGCGATGATGTAACTGTTGCTGAGGCGTGATGGCGCCGATGATGATGCGGGTCCTCAATCGGTGGTATCGCAGGATCGGGAGCTCAAGGGATGAAGATCCAAACACAGAATTGGATCTGAGACTTGAATCGGAAGGAACAGTTGAGGGAGAGGAGAGGATTTAGGAGAGAGAAAGAGAGAACAAGAGTGAGAGGAGAATTTTGGAGAAGATGAAGTAACTGAATTCATTAACCGTCTCATTCTGTTACAACTACCTATTTATAGCCTAGGGTTTGGGTTTATTTGCTAATACTTGTATAATTTGGACTGAACTGTAATTGTGGAATTCCTCTTGGGCTTGGTTTGCTGCTTCTTTGTAACCTACTGATTGGGCCATCCCCGCCTGGGCTTGGGCCGGTGTGGCTGGGGCGTAACGGTTCGGTTCCCTCTGAGACCCGCTCCGCAATGCAGCTTCTACAACCTTCCAGGGCATTCCTCTTCACAGCTGGCTCCTACTAACTCCTTCTCCTCTACTCTGGTTACCTTCCTGAGTTACCAGCTACCCCCATTCCTGAAGGTTCTTCGGTTCCCTCTTGCAACGTTCTCATGGAGGAGCTTCCCTTCTACTCGCGCTATCCTGAAGATGCATCCCAGCCGTAGATCCATGAAGAACACCGAGGATCCAGAGCCTTTCCTGTGTCCAACAGCTAAGTATCGTTGATCCCTTCTTCCTTTGCTACTTCCTACTCTACCCATGTCTCCTCTCTGATTTCTTTTCTTTATTCTTCTTCGCAGGCCTTACAGGCGAGTTGTATATTGTAGTTGTTATTTTCTAAGTAAGAGAGTACTTAATTTTTCTCCGAAACTTCTACTCTTTTCTCTTTTCTCTGTTTTTGCACTTAGTCATAGAGTGTGAAGGTTCGAGCTAGCAAACGGAGAGCAAGACTTGTTCTCTTTGAGCAGGAAGGCGGGCGCCGCACAAGCTTTTGCTAACCTTATCTATGTTCATAGTTTAATTCAAAAAAAGCCAAAAAAGAAAGAAGAAAGGAATCAAGAACTGTCAAATTTACCGTCAGCCATTACCCGGGCCCTTTACTGCATACCAACTAGGAGTTATAGCTTTCGACAAGACAGAATCGGGAATGAGATGCATGAATCGTGAATTCAGCACTTCTCTGCGTCGTCTCGCGAGTGGCAGCAGGTTCATTGCAGCGAAATCCTCAGTAATCTCTTCTTTCGTCGGCTTGGGAAAGAACTTGGCCTTCTTTGCCATCAATGACGATTGCCCAGCATTCTTCGGCTGTGGCGAACGCCGACCTGGAAGAACTCGTGCCGCCGCCACCGTCGGTTGTTGTTCTTGCATGTTGTGAGTTTCACACGGCATTGGCATCTGCATCGAGTTCGCTGATCGATTTCCCGTATTCGACGACTTCCTTTTAGACTCCGTGACATCTGAATTAGCTTTGGTTTTGAAATTTTCGTAGTACTCTGACGGCCCACAGATATGCCGGCGGGGCGTTTGGTCGGAGGCGGTGGTACCCAATTCATAAGAACTTTCTATACTGCATATTTGCGTTCCGTGCAGGCATTCAGTATCGTCCGGGATTCCTAGCGAGCTACCTCTGGCTTTGCGCGCTTTGTCGAAATTTTTTTCTGCCCTACCGGCGGTGCTTCCGTGTGTGGTTTTGTAAGTTCAACGACCATCAACGTCCTTTTTGAAGCACCATATGACTTTGGGGGGCCAATTGCCGTCGAGAGCATTCGATGGAGGCGGCGAAGGTGACGACATCAGAGTCGACGGTGACCGTAGATGGCAGTGGTGGGCTGGAGGATGGAATTTGCGAGGGACGGAGGGATGGCAGCTGGCGAATACTATCGTGGGAGGTGCAGTCTGCGGTGTTCTTTGATTCTTGGAGCTGCTATTTAGCTCCAAACCAATTCGCAGGAAGAGAAGACAATTGATGACGATGGTGGAGTTTTGTCGCTTCTATAGATACTTTTAAAAATAGAGTTATTGGTATTCTCATGATATATATATAGGAGTTGGATCACGCGTTGATTAATTGTACTATTACTACTTGGATTTGACATTCCTAACGATTTCTATTAACATATATGAATCCTCAATAATTTTAGCTATGTAACAAGGTTTTCTTCACCCTCACCAATATGATTCTTTACTTTTCTACTGCCAAATTTTTAATTTTTCCTACATCAATACCATCAATGACAAGGGATACCAAGAGTCTTGAATAACCCACAAGGTCTACTACCAAATTTCTAATTCCTCCTTTATCAATGCCATCATGACAAGGGATGCCAAGAGTCATGAATAACCTATAAGATTGTAGTAGGCTTAGTGGGTATTTAATTTAGACATTAGTGGATGTCTTAAGTGTAGACTTAGTACGTGAGTTATGTATATGAGCCTATAAATAGTGGGGTTGGCTCAAGCCAAAATAACAAGAGAGTTGTATATTGTAGTTGTTATTTTCTAAGTAAGAGAGTACTTAGTTTTTTTGTGGAACCTCTACTCTTCTCTTTTCTCTATTTTTGCATTTAGTCATAGGGCGCGAAGATCCGAGCTAGCAAACGGAGAGCAAGACTTACCCTCTTATCTTCGAACAGTAAGACGAGCGTCGCACGAGCTTTTGCTAGACGAAAAGCTTAAGTCCGTAATTTTTATCTCAAATTAATTCATCATAATACTTTTCCTTTCCTCTCTTTTCCCCTCTGCCGCAGTCGAAGGAATTGTCGTCACCTTTACTATCACCTTCGCCGGTGAAGACGTCATCGGACTTATTCCCACCGCTAATAATAAAAGACTTTTAATAGATATGACAAATAAGATATAAAAAAATATATTTAATATTTTATTATTAATAATTATTTTTATATTTTTTATCCGCTGCGAAGTACAAGCTCCTTCACCGGTGAATATCAAAAAGAGTTGAAACTATCAAACAAATATACAGCCCAAGACAACAAATCTACCAATCGAATAATAATCGGACAAGAATAAATACAACACAATTCAATTGTTTTGTTTTTTATTTTTTTGTAAGTTAGAATTTAGGGACATAGAATCATAAGACTAAAACCAAAAGTGGATTGAACAAAGTTCATCCATATTTCTCAATAGCAAAACTGCCCCAAACTTGTTCTGGTTAACATCAAGTCAAATTTTGGCTATTCATGCCCTATGTGTATTGACATCCCTATTCATATAACAGTTGGCTCTTATGTGGTACAAAATCTACATAGTCTGTGAACAGGTGGTTAGATCTCTAATTTAATAGCAACATATTCTATTCTAATTCGGCCCTGAAACCAAGACAGCTTGGCCTGGGCTACCATGATTATAGATTGTGATTTGGTTCTAGCCCGAAACTTATAGCTTACTGTAAAGTATTGTTAAGTAAATCTATACGCATATACATTCACTTGGAAATTTATATAAGATTAATCAGAAAATATGAATATAAAAATAATGTGTAGTTTACACTACACTATAAGCTTCTTAAATTTATTCCTTGAAAAGTAGACTCAAATGGACGATTGAAACTATATGCCTATCATAGCTTTACTCTCCACTGACATATGCTTTCTTTTGTCATTAGCAATCAATTTCTCTGTCGTGTGGCCATCCAAACGCTTCCAAGAATGCCAAAACTACACCATTTGACCAACCAAAGCCCGTCTGCCAAAAAAAAGTGGATGAATGATAAGAATTGGCAACAAAGTTTCAGAGACCAATTTTGTCTCTTCGCAAACTCCATTGTGTTACTGTACAAGATGTAGTTTGTTTTCCGGATTATCTTGCAGTAAAGAATGACAAACTTCACTGTGCTACTGTTGTGTAAGCTTTAGTTCGTTTTCCAGATTATCTTGAAGTAAAGAATCTGGTATATAGTTAATTTTGTATAGGATGCTATATAAAGACGGAAGGCAACATATAGGAGAAATGAGGAAGGACCATTGAAAGATGAATAAAAATGTCTGGACAATGTGTAATAAGGAATTAGCATAATAACATGATGAATTACTTTAATTATATCGAACATAGTACAAGTGAACATTCTGGCAATAATAGTTAAAGGGTTGTCATGCAAGGTTTAGAATTATGAAGAACTTCAGGAAATTATTGATGCATGAAAGGTGAGAGAACATTTTTCTCTGTAAAAGGAGTTTACAAAGCTTATTGATAGTGTGTCCTAACTTCGATATTTCAAAGAGAGCGAAAATAACCAAATCACTGAAGAAACCTTACCTGAGGTTTGTATTCGCCACCGCCTCCAACTTTCCCACATTCGGTGACATCATACTTTTCATGGATTGCACCAGTGGTCTTGTAAGCAGCATAGTTTGTTCTGATCCACCTTATAGCAATATCCTCAGCCACAGACTTCGCTTCTTTTAAGCCTGAACATGCCAATCCTTCTACAATCAGATGTTGCAATGATGCCCAACCATTCGGAAAGTCCCTGCTCATCAGAATTTATAAACACTATGTAAAGCTTTTAGCCCAATAATATGGGCTCGAGTACATAACAGAATGTAACTTAAAGAAGGCTCTGCATGTTAGATTATAAGCTTGTTTATTATTTATTATTATTATTGAAAGGATGTGTAGCTTATGAAAGGATATGTCCCTTTCTATATTTATGTTTTTTAGTTTAGAGATGTGTCTTTTTATTTAGGGATGTGTTCTTTAGCGTAGGGATGTTTCTATTCATGAAGAGTTGTTTCATTTCATGCTCTATATAAAGGGAGCATATGATTTGTTGTGTGTAATCAATTAGAAAAAGGAGTATCCAATTGTATGGTTATTGTACTAAGTTTACTTATATAAAAATTGGTCTATCTTATTTAGAATGGTTTATAATTCTTTAAATTAGTTCGAGCCTTTCCGATACTATAAAGATACTAGAAAACAAGCCTTTTGCCATTTCGAAAAGGACCAAAAGATATGGTACGTGAATGCTTATTTGACTGCACTGAGATAACTACAGCATTTTAGATGACTAACCATTGTTGCCCAGTATTTGACAATGAAGTCGCGATTCCAGCATCTTGAATCAATCCTGATCTCTGAAGGCTTTTCAGAACTTCCTCAGCTGGCGATTCCTCCTCACACGTATCTAAGTGCAACAAGAGTTTTAGCTATCTAGTTTACTATATATGCTGGCTCTGTGTTAGTTAGACACTTAGAGCAGAACAATTATGGGAGGAATGTCTTGGTTACTTGAGAGGTAAGACCACTAACTGAACCAATTGAGCAAACATCAAATTGTTTTATCAATCACTTTCTTACTTTAGCATCATTCCTAAAGTTTCTCAGTTCTTTTCAGGCATAGTTCAATAGAAGCAAAGAGCTGTTAACTATCTCACATATCAGGCAAAAAATGTTGTCCTGAATCCTGATTTTATAGATAAAATAATAACTGAAGCAAGGAGCTGTTAACTATCTCACTTAGTTTAATTGAACTTCATTTTCCTTCACTCGAGCCAGTACAAAAGTGGTCAATAATAACACTAAATCCACAGAAAAAAAGGTGAGATTCTGTTAGGAAAAGATATGCTAAAATTCGATTGTGATTAATATCTAACTGATTTCTTGATAAAATAAAATAAAACTTCCAGACAACCGCAAATAATCCAAAATCTTTAATTAATCCGGAAGCGTGCGTAGCACTGCCCTAAGATGTATTTCCGTCCTTACGTGCGGGATTAACCGAGAACACCACCCTAAGGTACGACCAGAATTTCTTCTCCTGCGAGCACGATCGTGACGGAGGTTGATGGAGATTCTTTCAACACCCAATTGAGAAAGAGATGAAAGTATGAAAAAATTAATTTGGTTTCTCTGTTTATTACTCTTTTTCTTACCCCGTAAGAACAGAGGAAAAACATATATATACGAAGAAAAATGAACGTTAAGCAACGTTCGACCCACGTAACTTTCTGTTAGGCGCAAAAAACGGAAACCCACGTTTCGTCCGTTGGGTTTTCTTTCGCGCCAAGAAAGAATTAGTTAAATAAATAAATAGATAAATAAATAAATAAATAATAAATAATAAATAAATAAATAAATAATAAAAAAGAATAAATAAATAATAATAAATAAATAAATAAAATTAATAAATAATAAGGATTTTGAATTTTACCCCAATAATCCCCTACAAAATTCAGAATTCACAATTTTGAAAATAAAAATTAAGATCAAAATAAAAATTAAAAAAAAATTGGTGTTTAAACTATGTAATAGGCGAGGTGTCTTTAAAAGACTTAACCCCACTTAGTGTAACCCGCTTCCATCAGAAGGAATCGGAGTGAACCAGGTCTTGAACTACGTTCCTTTGATCCTGACTTCAGCTACCACACACACAGTACAAAATTTTTCCGTCGCGAGTCTGCGCATTAACGGCCATGCACACTACCTTGATTTTTCATAAGAGTTTCTATGGATGGCCCAACATCTCATAGCCGCGGACATATATGGATACTCTCATATAGGTGGTTTTCTCCAGGGAAGTGTGTAGAGTCACATCTCGCGAAAATTACCCCCTTGGATCCCATGAAGAGTTTTAAACTCAACCTTAACCACTACAGAGAGCACTACTCATCATAGATTGGAGCTAAAGCTCCTCTATAAAACTGTAGAAAGTGCCCTTTGGCCAACCCGTCAGCTTGTTGCCCAACATCTCATAGCCGCGGCCATATACGGATACTCTCATATAGGTGGTTTCCTCCAGGGAAGTGTGTAGAGTCACATCTCGCGAAAATTACCCCCTTGGATCCTATGAAGAGTTTTAAACTCAACCTCAACCACTACACAGAGCACTACTCATCATAGGGATGGGATTGGAGCTAAAGCTCCTCTATAAAACTGTAGAAAGTGCTCTTTGGCCAACCCGTCAGCTTGTTTTTACCACATTGAACCTTCTTCAAGGGATCTCCTATCACAAAGGTTGGGTTCTCACTGCAGGAAGGCCCTTTATGGGCAAAGCCCCATCCCCCTCGATGACTCTAGGACCTTAATCCTATTCAAACCTTTCGTCAAGAAATCTGCAAGATTTTGCTCAGATATGACAAAACTAAGAAAAATAGCATCATGGGAAGTTAGCCATCTAACAGACTTTTGTCTCAATTTAATATGTCTATTAGCTTTGGAATTCACCAATTTCTTTTTACAAAAATTAATTGCAGCTCGAGAATCGCACCGAATAGAAATAGGTGGAATAGGAGTGGAAATCAAAGGAATAGATGATAGTAGGTTCTTGAGCCATTCAGCTTCAAGACAAGTAGTGTCAAGGGCAACCAACTCAGCCTCCATAGTGCTTCTGGCTATTATAGTCTGTTTGGTGGATTGCCAAGAAACTGCACTACCACCAAGAATAAAAACATAACCAGAAGTAGATTTGATGTCCAAAGAATCAGAAATCCAATTGGCATCGCTGTATCCCTCAATTACAGTAGGATAGCCACAAAATCTGAGAGCATAAGAGAGAGTACCTTTAAGATAACGAAATACTCTCTCCAAAGCAATTCAATGAATCATACTAGGATTACTAGTGTATCTACTCAATCTTGATATGGCATAGGCAATATCAGGTCTAGTCCTATTGGTTAAATACATCAAAGAACAAATGATTTGGGCATATCTCTCCTGATTCACCGGATTACCAGTGTTCTTCACAAGTTGAACACTAGGATCAAATAAAGTAGAAACAGGTGAGCAATCAGAATATCCAAATTTATCAAGTACCATTTGGGTATAATGAGATTGGGTCAGAATAATGGAATCAGATGATTTACGAATTTTCATTCCTAAAATCACATCAGCTTCACCAAGATCCTTTATATCAAAATGGTCCGATAAGAAGAATTTAATTTGGCTAATCAGATCAAGATCAGGAGCAAGAATCAGGATGTCATCAACATAGAGACAAAGAAGGACACAACGATCATCAAATCTCTTAAAATACAGACAATTGTCAAAATCGTTGGTCAGAAATCCATATGATGCTATAACACTGTCAAATTTCTCATGCCACTGCTTAGGTGCTTGTTTTAGTCCATATAAAGAGCGGACTAATTTACACACCTTATTTTCTTGACCAAGCACTGAGAAACCTTCAGGTTGAGTCATATAAATTTCTTCCTCAAGATCGCCATGAAGAAAGGCGGTCTTGACATCCATCTGATGAATCAAAAGTCTATAAATGGATGCTAATGCAAGAAGAATTCGGATAGTAGCAATGCGAGCAACAGACGCATATGTGTCAAAGTAGTCAATATCAGCCTTTTGTCGAAAACCTTGAGTAACAAGTCGCGCCTTATACTTCTCTACTGATCCGTCAGTCCTAAGTTTCTTTCTAAAGATCCACTTACATCCTAGGAGTTTACTACCAAGAGATAAATCAGTGAGAATCCAAGTATTATTACTAATAATTAATTCTATCTCACTTTTTATAGCCTCCTTCCAAAAATAAGCTTCAGGAGAACTCATAGCTTCCTTAAAAGATGAAGGTGTACTTTTAACTAAGAAAGTAAAGAAGTCTTCACCAAAGTTCTTCTCAACACGAGCTCTCTTGCTTCTCCTTAATTCGGTTGGTGGGTTAGGTTCTATAGAATCTTAGACTATATGATAAATCAGATGCAGATGCATGATCAAAAGCCAGCTGATAATCAGGGGCTGATCTAGAGATACGAGTTTTGAAAGGAAATATATTTTCAAAGAATGTTGCATCTCTAGATTCAATCAAAGTGTCAATGGTAATCTCAGAAATCTCAGAGATGATCACAAGAAATCTATAGGTATTACTATCTAGGGAATATCCAATGAAAACAGCATCTACAGTTTGGATCCAATCTTCTTTCTTTTGGGTTTAGGAATTGATACCTTAGCTAAGCAACCCCACACTGGGAAGTAACTCAACCTGGGTGCTCTTCCTTTCCAAAATTTATAAAGTGTCTGGGTTCTATCCTTAGAGGAAATCCTATTCAGGATAAAGCAAGAGGATAAAGGAGCCTCCCCCCACAAGTTCTGAGGTACACCAGAACTTAAAATCATGGCGTTAACCATGTCTAATAGGGTTCGGTTCTTTCTTTCAGCTACACCATTTGATTGAGGTGAGTATGGAGCAGAAACTTCATGAATTATTCCATGTTTCTCACATAATAGATTTAATTCATTTTAAGTATACTCACCTCCTCTATCAGACCTTAGAATTTTAATTCTCTTTTCTAATTGGTTTTCAGTCTCAGCTTTAAAGGCTTTAAACTTATAGAGGACTTCATCCTTGGTCTTCAAGAGATAGGTGTAATAATATTTGGAGTAGTCGTCTATAAAAGTCACAAAGTAACGACTTCCTCCACGGGTAAACCCCCTATTAGAATCACAAACATCACTATGGATCAGTTCAAGAATCTGGGTATCCCTATAAGGAACAGATTTAAAAGATTTCCTCGGTTGCTTAGCTTGGGTACAAATCTCACATTTGGACTTGGGATCAATCATGAGTTTAGATACAAGATTAAATTTGGTCAATTTCAGAATTGATTTTAGGTTCACATGCCCTAATCTGCCATGCCATACATCACAAGATTCAGTATTCAAAACAATAGTAGAAGTGGAAGGAGTAGAAGAAGATTTTTTATTTTCAGCAAAAGAAAATACATTGAGTTTGAATAAACCTTCAGATACAAAATTTTTTCCAATAAACATTTCCCCCGTATAAATTACAACTTTAATAGACTCTAATACAATCTTATATCCTAACTGCACTAATAAAGATCCACTGATCAGGTTCCTTCGGATCTCAGGAGAATGCTGCACATTGTGAAGGATTAGAGTCTTTCCAGAAGTTAACTTCAGCTTGACTGTTCCAATCCCTAACACATTGACAGCTTTTCCATCTCCAACAGTCACATATCCTCTACCTGTGTCCTGGTAAGAGAAAAAAAGAGACCTATTAGTACAGACATAGACATTGGCACCTGAGTCTAACCACCAGTCTAAATCATGATAGGTAAGGTTAACATTAGGTATAAAGGAGACTGACCTAAAATTTGAGATGGATGGTTCACCTTCAATCATGTTGACCTCGGGTTTAGGATAGTTGTTCTGATTATTCGGACCCTTCTTGTAGACAACCTTTTCTTTCTTTCGATAAAAATATTTTGAAGCAAAATGGTTGTCCCGACCATAGACATAACGGAAGCCATCCTTTTTCTTATTCCCATTAGATTAGTTGGTATTGGATTTATGGGTATAGTTTTGGTTTCGGTTCGAGTTCTTACCCTTAAAACCTTTATTCTTAGGTTTAAATTTTTTACCTTTGGGTTTAGACTCATGGTTTTGGTTTGAAATCTCGGTCAGATTTATATTTGATCGGTTGTTGGTCGGTTTAATTTTCCTAAGTCGGTATTGGTCTTCTATTCTAATAACTTGGATTACAGACCTAAGTTTAAGGGTTCCCAAAGTTCTTCTAAGCTCTTGGGCAAATTTTGACCAGGAAGGAGGTAATTTGTCCAGTAGACAGATAGCTTGATAGGTATCATCTAAGTTTGAACCATTTCTATGAATCTCTTGGACAAAATTTTGAAATTCGTGAATCTGATCGTTTATTGGAATATTGTCTAACATTCTAAAATTGTTAAAATCAGTAATGGTAAATCTAGCAGCACCTTCATTATCTTTAATGTAGGCATTTTCTAGAGCATACCATAAATCTTTGGCAGTTTGATATTTCCTATAGGTTTCATAGAGTTCATCAGATAGACAGCTAAGTATCCTAAACCTACAGTGAAATTCAATTTCATCAGGGGATCTGTCAGATTTAGGTTCAATGATAGCTGATTTAGAAGAATCTTCAGAAGGAGTAGCAGTAAAAGTTCTAGAAGTAGAGTAGGGAGGTGATTTTTCAATTACAGTTATGAGGCCTAGGGTAATAAGCCATCCTCCAATTGTTCTTGCCATCTCACAAAGCCTACTCCTCTAAACTTTTCGGGTTTGAGACTAGAAGTATCCTCAAAAACCATTCTGAATAATCTAGTTGAGAGAATGAAAATATTTAGGATGACTAGAGCGAGCTGCAAAAGATATTCAAAAAACTTTCTTAGAAAAATACTCATGTTGTTAAGGTTTCTACCCTAATCAACCAGAATATTTTAGGGTTTAATTTTTAATACAAATGAATTATTGAAGTCGGTTCAATAGCAAGCAGTTGGCCCAAACAAATTATGATATTTGATTTCAATTAAATATATTCAGATACAAGAAAAAATATGGATGAAAATAATAGTATATTGAAATATAAAATCAAATATAATAAAATTGCAACTTGAGTTGGATTTAGAGAAGTATAAGTTTGATCCTAGACTTAGCTTTTTCCCTTTTTTTTTTTTTTTTTTTTTTTTTTTTTTTAAGTCTACGGTAAATCCTTTTTTTTTATATATAATAATAACATATTCCTTCTTCTTTTTTTCTCTATAGCAATTTTTTTTTTTTTTTTTTTTGAACCGGTCGTAATACAAGATAAATATATCTATATATATTAAAGATTAAATATCTGCAATTTAAACTATAAAGATATGCATTTAAAATTTAAAATGCTAATCCCATAATATTTAAGTTATAATGCCAAACAAACAATCAAATTATCAATCAAGATTATATGCCATATAAATTTTACGAAGGATTAGCACTCGTTAGAATCTTAATTCACAATCAAATCGGAGCTACACCTTAGATTGTTAGGAAAAGATATGCTAAAATTCGATTGTGATTAATATCTAACTGATTTCTTGATAAAATAAAATAAAACTTACAGACAACCGCAAATAATCCAAAATCTTTAATTAATCCGGAAGCGTGCGTAGCACTGCCCTAAGGTGTATTTCCGTCCTTACATGCGGGATTAACCGAGAACACCACCCCAAGGTACAACCGGAATTCCTCCTCCTGCGAGCACGATCGTGGCGGAGGTTGACGGAGATTCTTTCAACACCCAATTAAGAAAGAGATGAAAGTATGAAAAAATTAATTTGGTTTCTCTGTTTCTTACTCTTTCTTACCCTGTAAGAACAGAGGAGAAACATATATATACGAAGAAAAACGAACGTTGGGAATCGAACGTTGAGGCTCAACGTTCAATTCCACGTAACTTTCTGTTAGACGCAAGAAACGAAAACCCACGTTTCGTCCGTTGGATTTTCTTTCACGCCAAGAAAGAATTAGTTAAATAAATAAATTAATTAATAATAAATAATAAATAAATAAATAATAAAAAAGAATAAATAAATAATAATAAATAAATAAATAAAATTAATAAATAATGAGGATTTTGAATTTTACCCCAACAGATTCAAATTTCTGCAGATGGTTGTTAATTGCTAGTTACATTATGCATATTGTCTCTGTTTGCCAATCAGTTAGAAGAACCACGGTAGAATTTATAATGCGATCAAAAAAATTTCAGTAATTCGAAACTGAGCTTCAAAGCATAATAGGGGTGTTCAATGGTTGTGTAAAATGTCATATGATGCTTCTTGATGTAGAAGAAACATTTCGATGCAAAGACAGACAAACCTGAATCATATGCCTTAACCCATAAAGGGATGAAGTTAGATGCAAAAACATTGTGGTTATGATAGTCAGCTTGCCAATTGTAGACTTCCTGGAAGCATGAGATATTAGAGTTACAAGTAGACACCCAAAATACCATCTGTTATAAGATTAAACATTTATATTTAATCCAGCACCTCACAGTTTCTGTTACTGATAAGCCAGTAGTCAAGCCACTGCTTCATGCTAGAGTTCCAGAAGATAGATCTGATAGCAGTTTGGCGTGCTTTTGATGCCTTCAAGAACTTTTCTGAGGTTGAATTGTCTCCAACAAGTCTTGCAAAGACGGATATATCATGCTCCATCTGTCACAGATAAAGACAAGAAGCACTTTCTGAATCTAAGATTATACGGAAGTGCCACTAGATTTTCTTCTCTCTACACATCACCAAGAAAGGAAAAAAAGAAAATGTGCGCTGAGAAGTCCTTGAATAGAAATACGACTTGCGAAATAGAAGCATTTTTGTTAAAATTAATTCTGACTTCTTTTATCCTTGTTGAAACCATTGAAGTTGCACGTGCAAGATTGTTACTAAAAACATATCTTGCTGGAAGTGTCCTAATCTAATCAAAAGTTTGCTTCAGAAAAATTTTAAGTTTGATGTCCACTAAATTCATGAGCTGCTAAGAAATTTCAGAGATTGATGTCCAGAAAATTGCATAGTTACTAATACTGTATTATTATATTCTAATATCATTTTTTTTATGGTTGGAACATTCAATGTCCAGAAAAAATGATGGTAGCCATTATCAAGAAAATGTAATGAATTATGTTATTCACAATATTTCACGATTAACTTTTGTTGCATTCTTGAAATGAAAGGCTAAATACATATTATAAGCCAATACACAGGTGGTGCATACTGGACTTGATACCTTGTATATGAATGTGTTTAGGTCAACAGGTATAATTGATGTTGTTGCTAACGTGGTCAGATCAGAAGAGTTGCTGCATCAAACAGGATAACAATTAGAAAAGTAATATAGGGCACACAAACATAACATTTATGTAAATGCCTAATTGTCTTCGCCTCCACAGAAAAGAAAAGGGGCTTTACAATTGTCTGTACATCAGTGTCAGAGTGGAGAATGAGTTAGTGTATGGGAACATGGACACTGCTTGTTTACCTAATGAAAATTATTTTATGGGACGGCAGTTCAAAGTAAGGCTGCAATTCACAGATACTACAGAAGGTAAAAATGTTCGTAAACATCTGATCTTTATCAAAGTTTAATAGCTATTGAACATGTCTGATTTTTGTATTGATGTTGATAATAATAAACATCTTACTACAACACAAAAATAAAATTTTGCAGATATGTTTTAAGCCTCTAGTGAAAGAGTGTGTTGAGACGGACACAAATACAACCTCATCCAGCGAGAGCTGAAATCCCATCCAGATTCAGCTCCTGAAGCAAGTTGGTGATAAAAATTTTCCTTCTGAGAAGCAGTCAAAAGCTTCGAAGCTGATTGCTCATCCTAAAGGAAAGGTCACAACTAAAGATTTGGTCCTTTTTAAAGGAATTTCTATATTAACAATGTAAAAGTTCAACGAATACAGCTCAAATGAATAGAATCACATACAATTGTTGCACTTTCTGGCCTGGGTTTGTTCCACATGGCCTGGTAGCGACAGAGTGAATGCTCATGTCCTTGAACATCCCGAATGGTCACTTTGTGAACATCTGAAGGGTAGAAGGTATCAAAAGAAAAGGATAATAATGAAAAGGGGTAAAGAATAAAGCTTGAAGCAGCATATACAACCATTTAATGCACCAAGTAAGAAAACCTGAAACCCAGAAACTATGTTCTTTCAGCAATGAAGGGAATGCATTCTTCACAAATTCCAAATCTCCCGTTCTCATGTATATATCATATACCATTGAGCTCAGAAGCGGAGGTTGGCTGCAGAGAGATTCAACACTTTAAGACGAAGGATGCACTCTTTTGACAAGAAAAAAAAACTGTCTAATTTTTCTATTTACAGTTTCCGCTTTTTTCTTTTCTGCCCATTTCGTTTACTTCAATAAGAAAACATGAAATGAGGAACAATCAAGTAAATTAACTCAGTGTAACCAAGTAACATTGAATATTGGAAAAGATAGGTGGAATCCGAATCCAGTATTATTATTTGAATAAAGATATTCTTGGAGATCTGGACTAGCATAGGTATTTGAGTGAAGATGGAAAAGGTTAACTGAACAAAAGTCCCGGACTTCTTCCTAGTTATAAAACATTTACTTCAATATCAAATTTCTAAAGCTGGTTTTAGAGAGTTTTCCTCGGCGACACCTCATAATTATCCAGAAGGATGATTAGTCCAGAGTCATTGATACTGGAAGAATAGTTACAAAAGGTACGAGTTAAAATTGTGGCATCCTTAATGATAGTAATTGAAGAAATGCTCCAGAAATTTTTTCATCACAAATAGCCTGACTGATTAGAAGAAAAGAAAACACTAATGCCTCCCTTTTAAGTTCAAATAGCAAGCAAGAAAGAGAAGAAGATTTAACCCCCATAAATAACTATGATGAGTTTATACCCCTGGTAAACACCATGCAAATATTGCCCCCGTCCAGCTAAAGAGAAAAAATCAACACAACCTCTTGCCAAGGTTTTAAGTGCCGTGGCACGGGGTCGTGCCGAAAGCTTGCCGGCACGGTACGGCACGGTGCGTGCCGAGCCGTGCCGATAAGTGCCGGTCACAAAAAATGCATGCGTGCCGACACATAATGGCATGAAATATTTAATTTTTTTAGCAACAAAATTTTTTAATTGCTTATTATGTATCTTTATCAAATATTTTGAATTTTATTAAGAAAATTACTTAGTAATTTTAAGAAAAAAGGGTTTTGAACTGTGTCATCGGTACGGGAGGTGTATCGTGCCGGTATCTTGTTGGCACGGTACGGCACGGTAGATACGGCCCGTGCCGATGGATACTTCAAACCTTGCCTCTTGCACTTGAAAACCAAATTTAGCATCAGAAGCATGTGATTTCAGTTGAAAGGGCTGACCAACTTCAACTTTTCATACACAACATGAACTTAACAAGCAAACCATAAATATCAATGGGCAAGAAAGGCTGGAATTAGATTGTAAGGATTCTTATAGTGTACTTATCCGATTCTAATATTGGACAATAAGATGCATATAAAAAGTAATAGCAGATCCTCACCTCCGATTGCTGTAGTAGGCCCTAGCACCATTCAGGACATGGCCATAAGTTTCAATAAGAGAAATCAAATTATTCACTATTGCCTTCGCACTGTCATACATTTTGCTCACTAGCAACCCCCTACATAAAAAAGATACGATAATTAGAAAAAGAAATCGGATCACTACAATAATTAACAAGAATGTGGAACTAAATACGAAAATTCTGGTCAGCCTAGACGGCTAGACAATCCAGCATAACATCTTGATTGAGTTGGGTTTTGATGGTAAATGTACAAAATTCAGGCCATGTTTACATAATATATCATTTTCTTATATAAGACCTCTGAACAATCAAATTACAAAATCATGCTTATTCGTAATTTTATCTTAGTTACACTAGGTAGAGCTCAACCCAAGAATGCAACAATTATGCCATTTTGGCAAAAAAAAAAAATATTCAAAAAAAAAAGAGAGATAAAGAAAGAAACTTTCTTTATTCGTCTTGAACACAAAATCAATTCCCATCAACCTACATGGATTGAAGGACAATAAGCTTTATGACAGGGAGTAAACAAATGGATTAATTACTCTTTAGTACACTGTACTTTAGGACTGACTTACATTAACTACAGTATACTCTTTTTTTAATTTTTCAAAAACACCATTGAACTATCGTTTTCTCATCAACTACTATCAATAAACCTGTTGTTTTTAGATGGGAATTGGCAGCTTCGTTAGAAAGCACAGGTTGGAAGCTTTGGACAGCATGTATTCACGCATTTTGATGGGAAAAAAAAATGGCTATATGTGGCAAGAAAAATAGTGAAAACAATCTAGGAGAATTTTCTAATGATCAATTTTTTTGGGCAGAATGGACCAATTGTATGGTCTCTGTTATCTCCATTTATAAATGACTCTTAACGGAGCTGTTAATTTCTATCTAAAACATTAAATTTGTAATAAGTTGTGTAGAAATAGGCAAGAAAACAATAGTTCTAGTATAGTCTAACAAATAAAAATAAATGGAACATACCTGAATTATAAACCATTTTGAATTGGCTATCCAATTTTTCAAAATTTTAAATTTATTATTCAATATTTTAATTTATTTGATTTGAGTCAGTCAATAATACTTTAACTTCAAAATTTAAATTAATTATTTAATTTAATAAATTAAAAGTTGCGAGAATTGTCTAAAGTATACTAACTAAAATGTAAAAATAAACAACACATTCAAATTGTGAAGTCAAGCATAAGAATGGCGCCTCCTCGACGCCGCTTCCGCCCTTTGCCGCCCCGCCTCCCCTGCCCCTGCGTGGCTCAAGCCAGACCTTGCTCCTGCTGTAGCCTTCCCTCCGCTGCCGCCGCCCGGTTCCCCGAACCCCCGAGGAGCAGCGGGATTCGTCCTAGGGCTTTCTACAATGAGGCGATCCTCTCGCCCCCTCCGGACCCTCCGATCCTCCACCGTAACAAACAACCCTCTTCGCAACCGCCGGCATTTTTCTCCCACCCCTCTCTGCCGGCTCTACCCCCGAAATACCTGCGGAATCCGTCGCTGCGTGGGAGATGCTTCCGGTGCTTCGAGCGGGGGCACCGAGCGGCGCAATGCAGGGAGCCAAGACGTTGCCTTTTGTGCATGAGGATTGGCCATCATGCTGCCCGCTGCGGCCCCCCCCGGACTCCTCAACTCTCGGAGACGCGAGCGCCGGTGCAACAACCTTTGGAGGACTCGGCGTCCGGTCGCCCAGCGCTGGCGGCGGCTTTCCTTCCTGCGCCGACACCTCCCCCTCACGGTCAACCTTCCCTCGCTGGCTGTGTGGCAAGGGTAGAGGTTGCTGGCTTCGAGGTGGGGGATTTATCGGAGTCCCTTCCCGCGAAGCTAGCCAGTTTTTTTGGTGGAGCGGCGCGAGATTACAGGATTGCGGCCGCTCAGGCCGACTTTCTGGCGGTATTCTTTCCAAGCTGGGTGATCAGGGAGTCGGCCATTGGCCGCAGTCCGCTCGTGCTAGATGGCGCCTCCTACAGGTTCTCCAACTGGGTGGAGGTGGGAGAAGAGGAGCGGGGGCATCTCCGCCACAAAGCGTGGATTCGTTTAGTCAACTGGCCATTGCTGTGTTGGAGTGTGGAGGAGGTGAAGGCGGCCGTCAGCGGCTTCGGGAAGCTTTGGGAAGTCGACGAATGCAGTACCGGTGCGGCTAACACTTCCTTCTTCAGGGTTAGAGTGCGTTGCCAGGATGCGGCCTGCATTCCTGAGAACCTAATTCTCATGGTGGAGGACCGCCGCTTCCGCATATCCATTGTGGTCGAGGAGTGGGAGGACTCTGTACCCATCCTGCTGGGAGAAGAACTGGACCAGCGCCTTGGCCTCTCCACGCCGGAGGCCCAGAATGGGTTCATCAAGTCTACGGGGTTCTCGTCCATCCCGGCGTCCAAAACGGCGGTCCATACTGGGGGCTTGGGCCCGCGGAGCAACGCGGGGGGTCGCCGGGGAGCGCAGGGGACTGGCCGCGAGCTCGCGGTACGACCGGTGGACTCGCTGTCCGCGCCGTACGCTTGTATGACACGGAACCACCCGGTCCAACCCTGCAGAGGGGGGCTCGGGCTCGGGTCCAGAGGGACAGCTGGAGTTTCCTCTTTCGAGTCTCTCGTCGATCCAGAAGCGGGTGGAGCAGGAGCCCCCCTCCCCCCTTTTGGCAAGCTCTTCTTTCCTGCTGGTTCCAGCGCCCGAGGCCCATGTGACTGGGTCTGTGGAACTGGTGGACCACCCAATCTTCGATGCTGGTCTCCAAGGCTCGAGTCAGACTTTGGCTGTTTCGGGGCTGTGTCACCAGGTTCGTTTAACAACGGGCCAGTTTGTGGAACCGGACCGGTTACCTCTGGTTTGTGCCTCGCTGGGCCCGCGGTCTAATGATGGGGCCTCGATCGAGCCCAGCCCGGCCCATGTTGCTTCTCTCCGCTTGGGCATTGCGGAACCCGGGCCGTCATCCCCGTGCAGGCGTAGCACCAGACTTGCCGCGAAGCATAGGGGGGTTCAAAAATCATCCCTTTTCCGAGCCCAGGACTTACTGTGCGGGAAGTTCAAGTTGGGGCGACCCCCCTCCTCTTCGGTAGCATCGCCTCCGCTGGTTCCGGACGATCCCCTAGACCCACTGTTTCCCCAGAGCACGCGATTGATGCCTGCACAGAGGCCGGACGCGAGGACTGCCGACGAGTCCCTAGCGAGTCGCGAGCTCAGGACGCCGCTTTCACTGGTTGAGATTCGCCAAATTAAGGCCCTCTGCGGGATCGTGGATGAGGGGGGGAGCCCAGCCACTTCCCCCGCCCTGCCCCACCCCGCACTGCCGATCACCGTAACCTCTACGACCTTGGAGCTTGGGGGGGAGGAATTTTAACGCGCCTGCCCTCGGCGGTTGCTTGAGCATTACCTCGCTCCTGATGACTAGGAACAGAACTTTTAGATTCCTTTCTTGGAACGTGAGAGGCCTCAATGGGCAAAACAAATGCTGTGTGGTCCGGAACTTGGTGCGTAATTCCAAGTGTGGAGTGATTTGTATCCAAGAAACCAAACTGGCATTCACTTCATTCCACAAATTTCTCTCTTTTGGTGGCTGTCATATTCGGGACTTCCGCACGCTCGATGCCGTGGGTACGAGGGGCGGGCTGCTTACCGCGTGGAACCCTTCCCTGTTCGATTGCATACTTGATTGGACAGGGGAGTTTTCGCTCAACACCGTGTTGAAAAGGAAAGTCGATGGAACAACCTTCACGATCTCCAATATTTACGGACCCACTTGCGCTTCACTTAAAGGAGCTTTTTTTCGGGAATTGAGAGCATTTGGTCCAAGAATAGCAGGAGCGTGGGCTTTGATGGGGGATTTCAATTTACTTCTTTCGGTTCATGACAAGAACGGTCCACCTTCGCACGTGGCCGACATGCTGGCTTTTAGGAGTATCGTCAACAACCTTGGCCTTTTTTATCTACCTATCATCAACAAATCCTTTACCTGGACGAATGGGAGGCCTTCCCCCACTTTGGAGCGACTTGATCGGGCACTTATTTCTCGGGAGTGGCAGACTTTCTTTCCCCGTTCCACCCTTCGGGCTCTACCGAGGCCTAGGTCGGATCATTCTCCCCTGGTGCTAACTGCTTTTTCTTTTATTCCCACTCCTTATCTCTTCAGGTTCGAGACGTTTTGGCTTCGTTACCCGGCGATCGCCGAGGTTATCAGTAAATCTTGGCTCGCTGACTCGGGGTCTGACTCGCACGCCTCCAACTTCGCTTCTAAAATCTCGAGAGTCACGACGGACCTGAAGGTTTGGGGCAGGGGGTTGACGTCCGCTCTAAAGGTGCAAGCCAACCGTTACCTTTTCTGGATTAGTTGGATTGACAGTGCGGAAGAGGTTAGAGCATTAGTGACGAGGGAGGGCTTATTGAGATCCGGGCTCAAGGTGAGATTTGAAGAGTTGTGCATACAAGAGGAGTTGAAATGGAAACAAAGATCGCGAGTTGATTGGCTGAAGGCCGGGGATGCGAATACCAAGTTCTTCCATCATTACGCCAATGCCCGCAGAAGCAAGAACTTCATCTCCAGGTTGACGGACGGGCATGTGATGACCTGGATCTCAGCAGAGCTTCTGCAGTGGATTTGGCAGCTTCTGGGGGCCTGGACTGTGTGTTGGAGGTGTTAGTGCACCAATTGGACACAAGTGGCGGACTTCGGGCTTAAATGGATCACGTGAGTGATCGGAGGACCCCGTTGAGTGTTTAGAAGTATTCTCGTGCGGAACAGATGTCAAAATGGTACTCAGCGCGAAATTTGGGGTAAAAACACTTGTCTGGATGCATTCGGCAAATTTTAGGAGCGGAATTTGGCAAAACGGACATCAAATTTGGATTCAGCGCGCAAAAACGATGAAATTGGGCTACTTACTGGATTTTTTCGCCACTGGTTACTGTTCACGCCGGAACAGTAACTCTGGCAGCCAGCGGGCGGCGGCGGCGGCGGCG
Source organism: Tillandsia leiboldiana (assembly GCA_029204045.2). NCBI lineage: Eukaryota > Viridiplantae > Streptophyta > Magnoliopsida > Poales > Bromeliaceae > Tillandsia > Tillandsia leiboldiana. Next base: position 15,532,839 of record CM055069.1, read on the forward strand.
GGCAGCGGCGGACGAGCTCGGGCAGGCGGCGGAGCGGCCGCGGGCAGCGCGCGGGCAGGCGCGCGGGCGCGCGGGCAGGCGCGCGGTGCACGGGAGCGCGTTGGACACGTGGCAGCTTGCGATAGGGTCGGTTTAGTGTGCGCGGTTCACGGAGTGGCGCGGGTGGTGCATGGACCGGCGGGACACGTGGCGGATTCTGGTTGGCGGGCTCACGCAGGCAGGGACCACGGAGCGCGGGGTGCCTCGGAACAGTGCATGGCAGGCGGCGCGCCAGGGTTGGTCGGGCCGTAAGTGCGGGCCACGTGGCGCCCGCTGATTCGCGGACGCCACCCACCCGCGTTGACCGGGAGAGGCCACGCGGCGCTTCGCTAGTGGAGCGGCTGGTTGTTGCCTGTTCGGGGCGACGTGGCGCTCTCCGGGCGTTCCGGGCGCTCGTCGCGGGCCGGCCCGTGGGGCATTCGGGCGCCCGAAAGTGGGCTTGCGCCCGAATGTTGGGACAAATCCGAAATTTTTGGATTTGTCATTTTGGGCCTATAAATAGAGCCCGAACTTCACCCTGGAACTCTTTTCCTGCTCCTCATCTCTCTGTGCAACCTTCACGAGATCTCTTCCTCTCCCAGAGCCGATTCCATCTGCAGATTCCAGGATTTTTCTGCGGCACGCATCCCGAGGTTTTCATTTTTACGGCGCGGCGCGACGCTCGTTCGTTTGTGATCTTCTTCGTCGCGTTTTGGTGCGAGGACTCCCCCGGCTTGCTCCGACCTCCGATTGAGGCGATTTTTGCGCCATTGGACTCACGACAGGTAGGGGTTCGATCTTCGTGTTTTGAGCTCCCCCTCATTTCGAGTTTATCTTGGAGTTCCCCGAGCTTTCATTTGACCCTTTTTCTTGGGCGGAGTTTTGGACAGCACTGTGGTATTTCGGCCATATCTTCGCGTACAGACATCGGATTGGGGCGTTTCAAGAGGCGTTTTGCATCTACACATCACGAGGAATATCCCCAAATTTTCTTGGAATTTTCTGAATTTTTTCCCGAAGGTGAAAGTCCCTGTTTGCAGAACCTTGTGATTCAGATTTTGCGATTTGTTTATTTCAGGGTGGTTCCCTTGTCGAATTTGTATCTCAGCGTAGGAAACTCAGATTTGAACGTGCAGGCACTCGTTTCGACTGGTTCGTCGCGAGGATCGTGACAGTATTTTTCTTGAAATTTTCCGGGCACTTCTCGCAGGTAAAAACAGGGCATCTTTGAACTGTTAGCATTGGGACAGCATGTGTTGAGTTTAATTGTATGTTTTGGGGTAATTCTTGTACAGTGATCGCGGCGGTTTAGCTGTTTGGGCGGGAGCACTTTTTGGACTTGGAATTAGCGATCGAGGTGGGTGGTTGTTATACTCCTCATTTTCTGACATACCCCTAGGAATATTGGAGAGATCCCCTCATTGGTTACATTGAATGATCAACTATGGACATGCATGCTTAAAGTTAAATAATTGTGAGCCTATCAAATGAAAATTACTATTGTGGAACTCTGATAGTGGTTGGGGGTTATACATGTTTGTATGGATATAGTTTTGGCACTTAACCTTGCATGTGGAATTTACTTTTATGCTGGGATAAAAATGAAATGTCTTGTGGGAGGGTACCACTTGAGGATCTTTTGGGACATGCATAGGTGGATGATTTAGGTGAGGGAAAATTGTGGATTTTAAACATGTGTGGTTGGACAATGATTTAGCATGATGGTTATATCTATGCGGAGCTATTAACTGATACACATGTGGAGCCATTATTTGTCACACTATCTTTATCTTTCATGAGGACATATGCATGCTTGTTTGGACATCTAGGTAGGCCATCTTTTATCGCTACACTTTCATGCTGGAACTTGACTTAGGAGAAACCTTGTTTGTTTCTTTTCTCCTTTCGTTAGTCAGGTGGTATTTGTTGCTCGGGTTTGAGGTTTGGGATAGTGTAGCCGGGGCCTGGATTGTGGATTATGGGTTTTGGCGGCGACCGCGGATATTGAGCGGTTGACCGGAGGTCGGTTGCGAGACTTGGTTGTGGATTGTGAGGTATTGCGGCGATCGCGGATTTTGGGCGATTGACCGGATGATCGCTTATGCATCAGATTGGGGATCAGTTTTCTTTTAGTGGAGGGGTGTGTTCCACTGGGGTTTTATATTGATCCAGTCCTGCTTTTGTTACTTATCACACTGGCGCGGTTATTGCCCGGTGATGCTTTCCTCGTGTGGGTCGCTCCCCTCGAGATCCCCTCCGAAGGCCGGGGCCAGACAGTTATTGACGTCTTCTCTTCTCCCCCAGATAAAGCTCCGGGACCAGACGAGCTTCCTCTACTCTTCTATCAGCGTTTTTGGGGGATTATCAAGGATGATATTTTGGATGTCTTCCACAATCTGCACCGTGGACGGCTGATCTCCATGAGCTCAACCGCGGGTGGATTTGCCTTATCCCGAAGAAGGCCGTGGCGGCTGATGTGAGGGACTACCAGCCGATCTGCCTGCTCAACGGGTTGTCTAAAATCATCTCGAAGGTTCTGGCGTTCCGTTTGCAAAGCTTTCTGCAGGAGCTTATAAACCCCTTCCAAACGGCATTCATTAAAGGGCGTACGTTTCTCGACAATTTCCTGTCGGCGCACATCTTGACTCATCACCTTCACTCTACTAAGCAGCAAGCGGCGCTATTTAAGATCGACTTCGAGCGGGCCTTCGACCACATCAACTGGGACTTCTTGGTCGAGGTTCTCCAGACGAGGGGATGTGGTAGCAAGTGGATCAGCTGGATCGAAGCTATCCTTCATTCCTCCTCAAATGCGGTGCTCCTCAATGGAATTCCGGGAGAGTTTTTCCAATGTAAACGGGGGGTTCGCCAGGGGGATCCGCTATCTCCCTTGCTTTTCATTCTTTGCATCGACGTCTTGTTCAGAATGCTGCAACGGGCGGTTTCCAATTCACTGCTGCCACCGATGGGGATCGGAGACGTCACTATTCACACCCTTCAATTCGCTGATGATATCCTGCTTTTTTTCGACGGCAGCACGGGATCGGCCGTGATCATCAAGTGGGTACTTGACGCCTTTTCGGCGGCGTCAGGCCTCAGGATTAATTTCTCCAAAAGTCGGATTATCCCTATCAACATGGAGGATTCTCAGGCCACCAGTCTGGCTAGGACCTTCGGGTGCGCCACCGACGGGTTCCCGTTCACTTACCTCGGCCTCCCCCTATCCCCGAAATCGCTGCGTAAAGCTGATTACCTGCCGCTCATCGAAAAGATAGACAAGCGCTTGGCGGGATGGAAGGGTCTGATGCTGTCGCGAGCTGGACGACTTGTTTTGCTTAATTCGACCCTCTCCAGCGTCCCAATTTTTTTTTGCTCTGCTTTCAGGATACCGGACTGGGTGTTTAAAGCAATCGACAGGATCCGCCAGGGTTTCTTCTGGCAAGGCAAGGTCCACATTAGCGGATTCCGCTGCCTGGTAAACTGGGAACAAGTGTGTCACCCCAAGGGTGTAGGCGGTTTGGGAATTCGCAATTTCAGAGCGACAAATTCTGCTCTTCTAATGAAGAGCCTTTGGAATCTGTACAACGCGAAAACGTTGCCTTGGGTGCGGTTTCTGATTTCCAAACACTATAATCGCAGACTGCCCTGTGCGGGTGGAGCACCTCCTTCTAGGTGTGCGCCAATCTGGAAGGGCGTTCTTAGCACCTCGGGACCATTCCACGCCTCAGTCGGCTTCAGAATCGGAAATGGATAGACTGCTCATTTCTGGCACGCGAGATGGGAGGGGGAAATGCTGCTGCGTAACCACTTCCCATCGTTGTTTGCGTCTACGGCCCTTAAACACATTTCGGTGAATCGCTGGATGAACCGATTCGCCAATTGCCACAATTTTGGATTCATCAATATTGCGGCCCATGACGCTGAGGGACAGTGCGCTCTTGCGCAGTTAAATACGGCGATCAGGAACATCTCCTTGAATGATAATTCGGATACCTTGGAATGGAGATGGATTAACAATGGTAGGTTCACTGTTCGGAGTGCGTACAACTTTCTTGTTTTCGATGGTATTGACGATCGCAGAATTCTGCACTTATGGTACATCAAGATACCTCTTCGAATTAAAATCTTCTTATGGCTGGCAGCACGGAACAGGATCTCCACGACGGATCGGTTGATCAAACGGGGCTGGCAGGGGCCGTCTATCTGCTTCCTATGTGGTAGCGAGGAAGAATGTCTGGAACATCTACTCTTCGGTTGCGCCTACGCCCGCGCAGTCTGGAGCCTGGTCTTACAGGGAAATCAACAGCTCTGCAACGTCCTTCTAATTAGACCTGGGGACCTTGCGACCAGATGGAAAAGGACCAAAAAGTCTCGCGGAGGGCGCGTATGGGATTCTATCGATGTTTGCATCGCGGCCGTTTGCTGGGAATTATGGCTGGAGCGAAACCGCAGGATCTTTGATAACAGGCTAATCTGCGCCGGGGAGTGCGGCAGGAGGACTTTAAGCACAATTTCTATGTGGAAGTATGCACTGGGAGGGTAGTTGAGCGGGAATTTGCGACGTGGTGTCGTGGACTGCTGGAATCCATATAGGTCCTTATCCGCATTACCCAACCTTTTCAGCAGCAACCTCCTTCTTTGGTTGCACAGCATACACATGGTATGAAGGGGATGGGATGCTACTTGCAACTTATTTCGACAAACACATCCATGGAAGGAGGAACCCAGACATAAACAGGTAGGTGTATCAGAAACTTGCCAGATGGAGAAAGAAAGGAATTAAGCTTCCTGCATCACTGCTGTAGTGGGTCTGCCATGTGGAATCCTAGTGGTCTCTGCCATTATTGTGGTTGATAAGGAGTTGATAAAAGTAGATTCTTATGTCCCGGAGGAAGACCACATCTGACCTGGGGTACACTTTGTAGAGAAGAAGGGCACTGTCGAGGAGGAGGAGGGAGGGCTCATGGAGTTTCTACATGATGAGAGAGTACTTGTTTGCTAAGAAATGTGGACTAGATCTTATCATAGTGTGGGATAAGATTTAGCATTCCTTTTGGTGCCGGTCCCTCCTTATTAATTCTGGCGGAGGCAATGAAGGATTTATACAGAGGACCGAGGCGAAAGCGGGAGTGAAATCATTAGATGGGCATCTTCATGGTGTTAGTGTCTTTTTTGCGTGGCTGACAACGGTAACAGGGCCCGGAAGTTAGGTTCTGCTGCGGGTGGTCTCAATAGATGGGTTTCAGTCCAATGAGGTTTTATCTTGGATATAGTTGGTAGAGAAGCTAAAGGGTTTTTTTGGTTGCCTTCGTTGCATTATGAACTGTGCGCACTGTCAGGATTGGAATTGTTGCTATGGGAGTCAACATTTGCTTCACTTGCGGCTTTTGCGTCTGCGAGTGCCAGAATTCAGCATCAGGCCACCTCGAGTACTCTACTCTATGTCTTAGTTGTTATGGGTCATTCTGCTTGTAGTTTTTTCTGGGCTAAAATTCGCCCGCTTTCGGGGAGTTACGTTACTCTACTCGCATACTTTTTGTGATTTGTCCCCTTCTTCTTGGTGTACGGGGTTCTCTACCTTTTATTGTCTGTGTCATGTACGATTTCAAATAGGGTATATCCCTATTTAATCAAAAAAAAATGTGAAGTCAAATAAATTAAAAGATTAAATAATAAAATCAAAAATTTTGAAAAGTCGAGTAGCAGATTCAAAATCGTATATAACTCCGTTTCTACCTTAAAAAAATAAAAAAATCCTAAATTACAGCACAGTATAGTGTAATTAAGTGGAAAACAATTCAAGAACAACTAACCTCACAATCCAGTAAGAGTCCCAATAGTAAACCTCTCGGAATCTCGAGCCCGGGACGATCACCGGGCAGGGCAGCGGCAGCAGCGTGTGCCGCTCCGGCCACTCCCTCACCTCGTCTGTCACCCTTCGCGATAGGTTCTTCCACAGCGAGTGCACCTCCAGGGCCCAAGCCCTAACCCTAGGGTTCTCCACATTGGGCAAGAAACCCTCGGGCTCCGGCACAAAATCCACCGGCTCCACGTACACCAAATCCGATCCCGCGTCGTCGAAGTACTCGTCCAAGAACCTCTCGAGATCCGGGGCCGGGATCGCGCCCTCGGCAGATCGGGGGAGCCTCGAGAAGGCGGATTCGGCGGCGGAGAGGTCGTTCTTGAGGGGGAGGTCGACGTAGAGCTTGGGATCGAAGTTTTTGGGGCCCAGCGTAGTTAGGGCTTCGGATTGGAGGCGTACGAGGAAGGCGACGAGGGGGTCGGAGGAGGAGGAGGAGGAGGAGGAGGCCATTGAAGGGGAGGATGAGGAGGAGAGGAGGACGAAGAATAAGATGAAGGAGAGGGGGTTAGGGTTTTGGGGGTCATGATTCGGCGCCATTGGTTTGAGCCATTAGTTTCTTACTAATAATAATAATAATAATAATAACTCTACGAGGAAGACGATGACCGTTGGACCGCAGGCGGGAAAAGATTCTTGGCTTCTACGAGGAAGACGATGACCGTTGGAACCGCAGGCGGGAAAAGATTCTTGGCTTTGGCTCGGCTTGTTGGGTAGTTCTGGGAAGACAGTTCTTTGTTTTCACGTTCGATGGATGGAAGGTAACGTGTACAAATTTTTTTTAAAATGTACATAGTATTATTTTTTTACATTATCTTCTATTTTTACTTTATCCAAATATATATATATATATATATATATATATATATATATATATATATATATATATATAGAGAGAGAGAGAGAGAGAGAGAGTGTGTGTGTGTTCGGCTATATTAAATTATTAATACTATTAAATTTTTTATTTTTAGATTAATCTATTTGATTATTTTTATCTGTTAAATTTTATTATTTTTTCAACCACCTATTAAACCCAAAAAATCCACTATCATCTCAATCACATATTTTTAAATAAAACATAAGTCAAATTATACTTGTGACTTTTTTATCATTAGATTTGTATTGAGATTTGTAAATTCTAAAGTCAACTAAAAAGAAAAAAAAAAATACAATTGTACAAATCTAATAATAAAAATTTATAATTATTATTGAACTTATGCTTTTAAAAATATATAAACTCTACTATATATATATATATATATATATATATATATATATATATATATATATATATATATATATATATATATATATATATATATATATATATATATATATATATATATATATAGCTAGATTAGAATACTATTAATAGCAGAGTCATTGGTGCTATTAATAGCATATTATTAATAGCACCGAGTTATTAGTGCTATTAATAGCACCAAACGTATTTGGGCTTATAGTTTTGAGAGTATATAAGCTTTAAAGTATAAGTCCAAATATGTTTGATACTATTAATAGTATTCCAATATAGCTATATATATATATATCAATAAAGATTATAAATCCTCAGTTCTTCCGAGCCCGCGTGGAGCCTTCCCAGGCGTCCCGAGCCGATGTGGCGCTTTCTCCTCACTCCGCTCTTCTGCACATGGCTTTTCCCTTTCCCTTCTCTGCACATGGGCTTCATGTGCTTCCCCTATAACCGGTCCCCACCCCCCCCCTTCTCTGCACATGGCTTCATGTGCTTCCCCTCTAACCGCCCCCCCTATATAATCCCCCCCCTATATAATCCCCCCCCCCTCTCTCTCTATATCTCTCATTCTCTGCCCCTTCCCGCTGCGCAGGCAGCGCCCGCCGCTGCGTGCGCCTGCTGCTGCGCGCAGCAAGCGCGCAGAGGTGCGCGGCTTCCGTGCAGGGGTGCCGCGCGGGGGTGCGGCAAGCGCGCAGGGCGCCGCGCGGTCGTGCAGGAAGCGCGCAGGGGCGCGCGGCTTCCGTGCAGGGGTGCCGCGCGGGGGCGCGGCAAGCGCGCAGGGCGCCGCGCGGGGGCGCGGCAAGCGCGCAGGGCACCGCGCGGGGGCGCTACAAGCGCGCAGGGCACCGCGTGGGCACCCTGCGCAGGTGCGCGCGGGCGCTGCGCAAGTGCGCGCGGCGACCTACGGTTCAAAATGGAGTCAAAGGCGTCGGTGTCGGATGATTCCCAGTTGTTTCAATTGCACACAGCTTGTCTGAGAGAGAATAAGGTATAATTCCCCAAACAAAGGAACAAAACACAAAAAGGGCTTTTAATGACATAGCAGGTGGAGGATCATCAACAGTTAAAACCCTAAAAACAGCACCAGTGGAATAACTTAGCTAAAAATGATCACACTTTTGTTTTAACTGTTACCTGGAACTCAGTACTTTTCTATTTGGACATGTTCTGCTGAAATTCACTTTACATGACTTTGGTAATCTTGGTTAAATTTGGCATTGCTGGACCAAAAAGCACTTCTATTGACATTTTCTTAATTTAATTAAGCTGTTCTTTTAAATTGTAATAAATTGAGAATATGCTATTCATTTTAAGATCCTACTAAGCATGTTGAAAATGTGATCACCATGGTGGGGGTTTAATAGTGATTGCTGATTCATCTGCTTGATAAAATGTGCAGCTGAATTAAAAGCACTACATTTACTGATACTTCATATGACCAAACAGATGCTAATTTTCTTGGCGAATTTGTGCTTGATATGAAAAATTAATGCTTTTGGAGTTATTTGCTCTGCCATTCTTTCTCTTTACCTATGTTTTTATTGGTTACATGAAGATTATGAGTGGCTGTGAGCTAAATGTGACATCCATCTTTTTACTTCCTGAATGTGTTCTGTGCTAATATAGCATGCTTTTCGCATGTCCATACAATCTTACCAAAACTGTGTTAATATACTTTGCAAAGATGGCTGCTCGAATACCGGTACCCTCCAAGTGGCACCGGTACCCAAGTCCCTGTTCCGGAGCCACTAATCGGTTCCGGAACACCAAGCGAACCGCAAGCCCACCGCAAGCAAATGGGGTCCTGCCGCAGCATGCGCGGCGCATGGGCCCGCGGCGCAACCCCCAGCGCGCGCCCTGCGCGCGCACCTGCGCAGCGCCCATGCAGCGCCCGCGCGGCGCCCTCAGCCGATTCACCTCCACACAAAGACCACAACCAACCCACACACACACACCCAAACCTCCAACACCAACACCAAGCTCAAATCAAGCTTTCTCTCTCTCTCTCTAAAAACTGCAAATCACCTTCATGAGGCTCGGCGCGCGCTTGCTTCGCTCGGCACCACGCGGCTACTAGCAATAGATTCGCACCTTCAAGACAATCAAAATCCTCTTTTTCCTCACCTCAATTCTCCTTCTTCTTCTCCTCCTTCCCCTTTCTTCTCATTCCTCTGTTTGAGGAAAATTCCTCTGTTTTGCTTTGGAGAAGGTGATGACACGGCACCTAATTAATTAGTGGTGGTGCATGGTGCATAGTGACAAGGAAATCCAACTCTCTCTCCAAACACCAACACTAACACCAACCATACACCCTCTTAATTCCTTTTTCTTTCTTTACTCTTTCCTTCTCTAATTCCCTAATAGACAACACAACAAATTAATTAATTAATTAATTAATCCAAATTAAGCCATTTCCAACTCGCTTTATACATAATTTTAATTTTTCTTATTTTAATATATTTTACCTAACCAAATTATAAATTTAGTTAAACTGGTAGAATTTTTTCACAATGTTGCAACTCAAACTCTCAACTTCAATTTTTATACATAATTTTAATTTTTCTTATTTCAATATATTTTATCTAACCAAATTATAAATTTAGTTAAACTGGTAGAATTTTTCGTATAAAAAAAAAAAAAAACGAGTCCGCAAATATCACCTCAAGAAGTATACACTGTAATTAGTTATATTATAATTTTTTTAGGAAGCCCTGGTGTGGTGGCCCAGTTTCCCATGCAGCTTTTCTGGTGAATCCATTATTTAGAACACCTATTGTCGGTGCGTCTGGCCCATTGTGCATCAAGGGGATGCTACAGATGGACCATGTGAGTTATCTTCAGCTGTGTTGGCCTTCGGCTGTGTTTGTCGAAATTCTGAAAAAGTTTTTGGCCAAACTGAGCTTGGAAATGGATTCAGCGCAGAAAAATGCTTGAAAACGGCTATTTGCTTGTTAAATTCTGGGTCCGGATGCCCAAAAACGGACTCCCGAAAGTTTTCGCTGAAATTCGGTGCATGGGAGGGGCCGTGGACCGCCGGCTGCCACGTGGCAGCCCATGATTGGCCGGTCCGCAGTGCGCGGTCCACAGAGCGCCGCGGCTGGGTGCACGGACCCGGCGCATGACACGTGGCGCCGCCTGATTGGCGGGCCCGTGAGGCGAGTCTACAGAAATTGCGCGGCGGTGCATGGACCGGGGCGGGGGGACACGTGGCATCCCGCGGTTGGTCGGTGCACGCGGCGCGGTCCACGGAACCTTAATTGGTTGCGTGGACCGGGTGCACAGGACACGTGTCGTCACCCCATTCGCGGGCTCACGAGGCGCGGTGCACGGAACGGCGGACGGGCGCCTCGGGGCGCGTGCGTGGCAGGCGGCCAGGGCGGCGCCCTGCCCGCACGTGCGACCGCGACAGTGGCAGGGCCACGTGTCGCCCTGCCACTGGCGGGCGCCACCTACCCGCTTTGACCGCGGGGAGGGACACGTGGCGGCGTTTGGCGCGCCCCGCACAGCTGTTCGCTGTGCGGGACGAGTGTCGGGCGGGGAGGCGCGCGACGTGGCCGCCGCTGAGTGGCTCCGCCCGCTGCCGCCTGTTTGCTGGGCTACGTGGCCGCACGGGAGGAATTCGGGCGCGCACAGTGTTGGGCCAGGCCCAACACTGTAGCCGCCCGAAAACCCCCCTGCGCCCGAAAGTCCGGACAAAATGGGAATTTCTCCATTTGTTCCCTGCGGCCTATAAATAGCCCGAAACTCTTTCCCTTCGTCTTTTTTGGCACTTCCGAGCCTCAAACCGAAGGGAGCTCTTCACCAAAGTTGATCCTCACACTTTCAAGCTTCCATCTGCAGAGTTTGGGGATTTTTTGGGCCACGCTTTTCGAGATTCTCATTTTCTTGGCGCGGCGCGACGCTCTTTCTTCGGTGTTTCTTCCGTCGCTCTTCGGTGTACGAGCTCCCCCGACCTACTCCGACTATCTTTTCGAGCGTTTTCTTCGCTGCTGGATTCGTAACAGGTGAGGCTACGATTTTGGGTTTCTCCTACATTTTCAGATTTCACGTTTTTCGAGGTGTTTTCTCGTGCTCATTTGGACCCTTCTTGCTGTGAGTTTTTGGGGAGGACAGCAGCTTCTTTTGAAGAGATCTTCGCGCACAAATCTCGGATCAGGACGTGCTTATAGACTTTTTTCATCTACTCGACGCAAGGATCATCTTGGTATTTTTTTTGGAATTTCCTGAGATCTTCCCGGAGGTATACATCTTCTTTTTTTTATCTGTGCCAGATTTTACAGTTATGTGGTTGTATGTCTTCGCGCGCCCGTGTTGTGGAATTTATATCTTGGCCTACGGAACTCCGATTTGGGCGTGCAGGTACTTGTTTCGAAGCTATCGACGCGAAGAACGCCGGGATATTTTTTATTGGAATTTATTGAGCACTTTCAGCAGGTGATATTTTGGCTTCTGTGCAGCTAAAATTCAGCATGTGATTTTTGGACAGATTTTTGGGGGATTATGTATAATTGTAGCCTTTGTTGAATCCAGGTGGGATTTGGACTGTACTGGATTTACTGGACAGTGAGTTGCTGTGTTGTTGGTATTATCAGCTGTAGGACTTGGACTGATCAGCGCATCAGGTGGGTGACCTCTTTTCAAGATCAGCGGACTGTGGACTAATTCTAACTTTAGGGACTTGCATATTTTAATGTTTGATGTCCAGCATGCTAGAATGTGTGAATTGATGTTCCTGTTGTAGTTAGATGATCCTGTGATTATTTTTCTCCCCTAAGCTGTTGATTATTATTATCTTGCCCCCTACAAGCTGTTGTTTATTATTTATCTTGGAACTTGACCTAGCACCACTGCCATATGATGCATGTTCAGCCAGACTGTAGAAAACCTCAACTTGGGCTAGGTTCTATTGCTCTAAACACTCCCACATCACTTTTCTGTATATCACTCTGGACTTAGAGTTCTCCTCGCCTAAGTAGTGGGCCGAGAGGTCGGATTATTGTGGGATGCATTTACACTCGTGTCTGGGGACCGAGTGGAGTTATTAGCAGTCTGTAAACCAGGTTTCTTTGGGAGAGTGACTTGGGTTGTAGATTTGAGATCTTGAGAGCTATTTTGAGTGATAGTGAGTCCCGGCTGTGCAGTTTTCCAGCCTGTGTGTGAGACAGTGTTTCCTTGGTTTCAGTCGATCTTGTTGATCGAGGATTTGGATTATAGCCTGCATGAGCCACATTTGAGCTCGACAGAGATGCGCGGATACTTTCCTCGGTGGGGTCGCTCCCCTCGAGAGCCACTCCGGAGTTGGGCCTGTTCTTCTATCGCGACTTGTCGACGCAGTGTTCCCTCTGGCTGGGCCAGTTAGTGGCAGTCACGGACACAGTCCCTCTGGCTGGGCCAGTTAGTGGCAGCCACGGACGCCCTACGTAAGTCCGGTCCCCCGGGACGTGACGGCAGTAGGTAGGCGCAGGTTTGACTGGACCCTATGCGGCAGTCAGTTGGGATTGGGTGATTTGAGTCGAGAGCTAGTTGTAGCATCATGTTCTTTCTGCCCCACTTTTGAGCATCTAGATAGAGGCATAGTAGCTGTAGAGATTACTTTACCAGCTTTTTCCTTTCCGCACTGCATTGTTACTTTTTGCCTCTAGTAGACTTAGTGGGCAGACCGTCGGGCTTGTTGGCGGCACCCACTGAGAACTACTTGGGACGTAGTTCTCACACCCGTCGTGGTGTATTTTTCCCCAGGGACTTCTTCTTCTGCTCCAATTCCTGCCGCACCTGTTGCTGACCCGACTGATCGAGGTAAGGGAGTCGCGAGATAGATCCCTACCAGTTGTCGCTTGAGAGTAGATGTACCTCCCTACTTTTTGTGAGTTCTTGTCGAGTGACCTTGTAGTGAGGATTGAGTTGTACTCTTCTTATTTTGAGAGATATTGTATTTGGTGAGGACTCTGGTTGTATATTTTGTTAGAGTTGTATTTATTTTATCCAGCTTTTACTTTATCAGCTCTGATATCTGTTTAGTGTAGATCTCTTTTGCAGGTTAGTCGCTACGTCTATACGGGGCTTCCCGTATGGGCGGCGGATCTGTTGGCGAGCCCGGGTCGCAGTTTCGACCCGGGGCGTGACAGATTAGAGTGGTATCAGAGCCTAGGATGTAGGTCATTACGGACTTAGAAACCCTAGGCTTGTGGTTGGACCCTAGGATGACTTACGTGAGAGCCGTAATCTTTTAGCGAGAGTCTTGATTGGGTTCCCAACTCTCCCAGTGGATGGGATGAGTGATCGACATGTCTTCCTTCGGTGGCAACTATGTTGGCTGCAGACAACATAGTACTATTGGAAGGGGGACATGCCCTTTGACTTTCGCTTGATTGGGTCGTGTTTTTTTTGGGGTTCTGACTGTTTTTCTTCTTCCCTCAGGCGAGTGATGCCTCCGCGACGCACGATGTCGACGCGTTCGCAGCCTTCTTCCTCTGAGCCCGAGCCGGAGGACTCGGGGCAGGGACAGCAGAGAGAGGTTTTGGAGCTTCGTGCCCAGTTGGCACAGATGTCTAAGGCTGTTCAGCGCCAGGAGGAGACTTCTCAGCGTTAGGAGGAGACCTTGCGACGCCAGGAGGAGGCCTCGCAGCGCCAGGAGGAGGCTTCCCGACGCCAGGAGGAGGCCTTGGGTCGGATGATGCTTATGTTAGAGCAGAGGTCACAGCCTGTGGTAGCACCCCCTGAGAGTTCGCCTGTGCCCTCTTCGCCAGCTGCAGCGCCCCCTGTGATTCCGTCAGCACCAGCTGTTCCTGTCGAGCCGGTTTCCTGCAGACCACCGTCTGAGTCGTCGGGCCCTTTTACTTCTTCTGAGCAGTAGGCAGCGGTAGATCTCTTGATGAGGTTCCGTCGGTTCGATCCATCCCGTTTCTCTGGTCTGGGTGCTGAGCCATGGGAGGCCGAGACTTGGGTTACGGCCATGGAGCATCACTTTGAGAGTTTATTCGTCGACGATCGGTTTCGGGTCTTCTTGGCAGCGCATTATCTGGAGGGCAACGCCGAGGCTTGGTGGCGGCGTGTGCGGCCTGCTGGTCCGCCTGGGACACAGATTCTTCCTTGGGCGAAGTTCCGCAGACTTCTTCTAGGGGCCTTCTTCCCTGAGAGTGTACGTCAGAGACTGGAGGAGCAGCTGAGGAATCTCCACCAGGGAGATAGGCCCGTGCATGCGTACATAGCTAACTTCAATCAGCTGTTGGCTAGTATGCCTCACGTGGCGAGGGATGAGGCTCACCAGGTTTACATGTTTGAGCGGGGGCTGCGCCGGGACATTTATCAGCTTGTTCGCTCCCGCAGATTGCAGACATTAGAGGCCTCGATGGAGCAGGCGTTATATGTTGAGTCTGGAGAGGTAGTTATGGATGAGGTGGCTCCAGCCCCCGTAGGGACTCCTGGGGCGAAGCGCCCGGCGCCGGTGGATGAGGGGCAGCCGAGTAGGCAGGGACCCCCGAGACCCCCACGATTCCATCCTCAGGGTCGTGGACGCCAGGGGCGCCAGAGATCTGGATCATCTCATCAGTCTTCGCAGCAGCGTCGACCGCCTCAACCACAGCAGTCATCTCAGCAGCAGCAGACTTCGCGGCAGCCCCGTCAGGAGCGATGTGTCTTTTGTGGAGGGCCGCACTTACCGATGCATTGTCAGCAGAGACACGGCCGTTGTTTCCGTTGTGGACAGGCCGGTCACATTCAGAGTTCATGCCCCAAGGCAGGTCATCCAGCTCCTTCCGCGGCCTCAGCACCTTCTGTTCCTCACTTGACTGCAGGGCCTTCTGTGGCCTATGGTAGGCCTGATCAGGCTTCTTCCTCTTCGCGACAGTCAGAGCGACGTCCCCCGGCGCCGAGCGGGCGAGTCTATGCCGCCCAGGTTGAGGATGCTTCAGCAGCCGATCATGTCGTCGCAGGTACTATTTTGATTTCTGCAGTTCGTACTCATGCTCTTTTTGATACTGGTGCATCGCATTCATTTATTAGTAGAGCATTTGCATCCCTACATGGTATAGAGGTAGTTTCATTATCGCATGCATTAGAGGTTCAGATTCAAGACCATGTCTTGCATGTCGAGGAGTGTTGTAGGGATTGCCCTGTACAGTTGGGACCCTGGGTCCTGCCGGCAGACTTGCTCGTCTTGCGGCAGCTCCAGGATTTCGACGTGGTACTTGGCATGGATTGGTTAGCTCGGTATTTCGCCACCATTGACTGCAGAGAGAGGACGGTGACCCTCCGCGAGCCTGGACAGGAGGAGTTCGTTTTCAGAGGCTGCCAGAGTACCTTATTTGCCATGACTATTTCTTCGGCGAGAGCCCGACGGATGATGAGTAGGGGTTGTACCGCCTTCCTGGCGACGATTGTGGAGGTGCCTACGGCGGCACTGGGACTCGAGGATATCCCTATTGTCCGCGAGTTCCCAGATGTGTTTCCCTCAGAGTTATCGACCATGCCGCCGGAGAGGGAGATTGAGTTTGTGATTGATGTGGTTCCAGGAACCGCACCTATCTCGAAGGCACCCTATAGGATGGCCCCTGCCGAGCTGAGAGAGCTGAAGGCCCAGTTGCAGGACTTGATGGATGTGGGCTTTGTGAGGCCCAGTGTATCTCCGTGGGGAGCGCCAGTTTTATTTGTGAAGAAGAAGGATGGGTCGCTTCGATTATGTGTCGACTACAGAGAGCTGAATAAAGTGACTATCCGGAACAAGTACCCCCTTCCACGGATTGATGATCTGTTTGATCAGTTGCAGGGAGCGTCTGTGTTTTCCAAGATTGATCTCCAGTCAGGTTACCACCAGCTGAGGGTGAGGGCCGAGGACATCTCCAAGACGGCTTTTAGATCCCGGTACGGGCATTATGAGTTTACAGTTATGCCTTTTGGATTAACTAATGCCCCTGCAGCATTCATGGATTAATGAACCGGGTATTTCAGCCGTACTTGGATCGGTTTGTCGTTGTGTTTATTGACGACATTCTGATTTACTCCCGGAGTGATTTGGAGCATGAGGAGCACTTGAGGATAGTGCTGCAGCTTCTGCGAGAGAATAAGCTGTATGCCAAGTTTAAGAAGTGCGAATTTTGGCTTCGGGAGGTCGCTTTTCTAGGCCATGTTGTATCAGCCGCAGGAGTGGCTGTTGACCCGACGAAGATTGATGCTGTTCGGGATTGGCCTAGACCGACGACGGTTACTGAGGTCCGTAGCTTTTTGGGATTAGCAGGTTACTACCGTCGCTTTGTAGAGGGCTTTGCGAAGCTCTCTACTCCCCTTACCAGTTTGACCAGGAAGGGGATGCGGTTTGTTTGGTCTGAGCGGTGCCAGGAGAGTTTTGAGGAACTGAAGAGGCGATTGATCTCGGCACCAGTTTTAGCACTACCTGTGATGGGCGATGGATTTGTGATTTATAGTGACGCCTCCCACAGCGGTTTGAGATGTGTTTTGATGCAGCATGGTAGGGTAATTGCTTATGCTTCACGGCAATTAAAGGATTATGAGAAGAATTACCCTACTCATGACTTGGAGCTTGCAGCCGTGGTGTTCGCGCTGAAGTTATGGCGGCATTACCTCTACGGGGAGCACTGCGAGATCTACACGGACCATAAGAGTTTAAAGTACTTGTTTACTCAAAAGGAGCTGAATTTGAGGCAACGCCGGTGGTTGGAGTTATTAAAGGACTATGATGTGAGCATCCTTTATCATCCCGGCAAGGCCAATGTAGTAGCAAATGCTTTGAGTAGGAGGTCAGCGCAGAGCTTGAGCATGTTGATCACACAGCAGCCACCGCTTGTTGAGCAGTTGAGGTGCCTTCAGATTGAGGTAGTATCCCCTGGGGTCTCTGCTAGACTCATGTCCATGGTCTTGCAGCCCACTCTGTTGGACAAGATTAGAGAGACACAGAGTGAGGACCCCCACTTGACGAGGATTAGATCGCAGGTTCAGGCTGATCAGATAGGGGATTTTGCAGTGGATAGCTCGGGAGTACTGCGGTACAGGGACCGAGTGTGTGCGCCTATGGACCCTGAGCTCAGAGATCAGATTTTGAGGGATGCCCATTATACACCTTATACCATTCATCCTGGTGGTACTAAGATGTATAAGGACCTCAAGGCACATTTTTGGTGGCCCGGAATGAAGCGGGATATTGGAAGATTCATGGCTCATTGTTTAACTTGTCAACAAGTGAAGGCAGAGCATCGGGTTCCTGCTGGCAAGTTACAGAGTCTTCCAATTCCTGAGTGGAAGTGGGACCACATCACCATGGACTTCGTCACTGGACTGCCGAGGGCGCAGAGTGGGGCCGACGCTATTTGGGTTGTCGTGGATAGACTCACCAAGTTTGCACACTTCTTGCCTGTACAGATGACTTGGTCGTTGGAGCGTCTGGCACAGTTATATTTGGATGAGATAGTGAGACTTCACGGCATACCCGCCTCGATTGTATCAGATAGGGACCCGAGGTTTGTATCACACTTTTGGGGGAGTCTACAGTCAGCCTTGGGGACCCAGCTCAGATTTAGCACAGCATTCCACCCACAGACCGATGGACAGTCTGAGCGCACCATACAAACCCTTGAGGACATGTTGAGAGCGTGCGTTATGGATTTTGGAGGAGGGTGGTACCGGCACTTAGCATTGGTTGAGTTTGCATACAACAACAGCTATCAAGCGAGCATCCAGATGGCTCCGTTTGAGGCGTTGTATGGACGCAAGTGTCGGTCACCCCTGTATTGGAGTGACGTGAGTGAGAGGAGGACTTTGGGACCGGACTTACTACTGGAGGCAGAAGAGAAAGTCAGATTGGTTCGCCGACATCTGGAGATAGCCCAGAGTCGCCAGAGGAGCTACGCTGATACTCGGCGGTGAGACCTGGAGTTTCAGGTTGGTGATCATGTCTTTTTGAAGGTCTCGCCTTCGAAAGGGGTCAGGAGATTTGGAGTTCGGGGAAAGCTCAGTCCCCGCTTTATTGGACCCTTCGAGGTACTTGAGAGGATTGGCCCTGTGGCTTATAGAGTTGCTCTTCCACCCCGCCTGGCCGGAGTTCATGACGTCTTCCACGTCTCAGCTTTGAGGAGATATGTTTTCGACCCCTCGCACGTGATCGACTTCACTTCTTTGGAGATTAGGGAGGATCTTGGTTACGAGGAGCGCCCGTTGCGAATTCTCGCTAGAGAGGTGAGAGAGTTGCGCAACCGGGCCATACCTTATGTGAAGGTTTTGTGGAGCAATCACGAGGAGCGGGAGGCTACTTGGGAGCTGGAGACGGTGATGCGGGATCCCTATCCTTTCCTGTTCGAAACTTCTGGTTGAGGTACGTCTGTTGTTCTTGTTCGGGGGACGAAACTCCCTTTTAGTGGGGGAGGATGTGGTGGCCCAGTTTCCCATGCAGCTTTTCTGGTGAATCCATTGTTTAGAACACCTATTGTCGGTGCGTCTGGCCCATTGTGCATCAAGGGGATGCTACAGATGGACCCTGTGAGTTATCTTCAGCTGTGTTGGCCTTCGGCTGTGTTTGCCGAAATTCTGAAAAGGTTTTGGCCAAACTGAGCTTTGGAAATATGGATTCAGCGCGGAAAAAACGCTTGAAACGGCTATTTGCTTGTTAAATTCTGGGTTCCGGATGCCCAAAAGGACTCCCCGGAAGTTTTCGCTGAAATTCGGTGCATGGAGGGGCCGTGGACCGCCGGCTGCCACGTGCAGCCCATCGATTGGCCGGTCCGCAGCGCGCGGTCCACAGCGCGCCGCGGCCTGGGTGCACGGACCCGGCCATGACACGTGGCGCCGCCTGATTGAGGGCTCGTGAGGCTCGGTCTTACAGAAATTGCGCGGCGGTGCATGGACCGGGGCGGGGGACACGTGGGCATCCCGCGGTTTGGTCGGTGCACGCGGCGCGGTCCACGGAACCTTAATTGGTTGCGTGGACCGGGTGCACAGGACACGTGTCGTCACCCCATTCGAAGGCTCACGAGGCGCTTGGGCACGGAACGGCGGACGGGGCGCCTCGGGGCGCGTGCGTGGCAGGCGCCAGGGCGGCGCCCTGCCCGCACGTGCGACCGCGACAGTGGCAGGGCCACGTGTCGCCCTGCCACTGGCGGGCGCCACCTCCACCCGCTTTGACCGCGGGGGAGGGCACGTGGCGGCGTTTGGCGCGCCCGCACAGCTGTTCGCTGTTCGGGACGCGTGTCGGGCGGGGAGGCGCGCGACTTTGGCCGCCGCTGAGTGGCTCCGCCCGCTGCCTGCCTGTTTGCTGGGCTACATGGCCGCAACGGGAGGAATTCGGGCGCGCACAGTGTTCGCCAGGCCAACCCTGTAGCCGCCCGAAAACCCCCCCTGCGCCCGAAGTCCGGACAAAATGGGAGATTTCTCCATTTGTTCCCTGCGGCCTATAAATAGCCCGAAACTCTTTCCTTTCTGTCTTTTTTTGGCACGTCCGAGCCTCAAACCGAAGGGAGCTCTTCACCAAAGTTGATCCTCACACTTTCAAGCTTCCATCTGCAGAGTTTGGGGTATGTGTTTTTGGGCCACGCTTTTCGATGATTCTCATTTCTTGGCGCGCGCGACGCTCTTCTTCGGTGTTTCTTCCGGCGCCTCTTCGGTGTACGAGCTCCCCCGACCTACTCCGACTATCTTTTCGCGAGTGTTTTCTTCGCTGCTGGAATTCGTAACAGGTGATGGCTAAGACGATTTTTGGGTTTCTCCTACATTTTCAGATTTCACGTTTTTCGAGGTGTTTTCGTGCTCATTTGGACCCTTCTTGCTGTGAGTTTTTGGTGAGGACAGCAGCTTCTTTTGAAGAGATCTTCGCGCACAAATCTCGGATCAGGACGTGCTTATAGACTTTTTTCATCTACTCGACGCAAGGATCATCGTGGTATTTTTTTTGGAATTTCCTGAGATCTTCCCGGAGGTATACATCTTCCTTTTTTTATCTGTGCCAGATTTTACAGTTATGTGGTTGTATGTCTTCGCGCGCCCGTGTTGTGGAATTTATATCTTGGCCTACGGAACTCCGATTTGGGCGTGCAGGTACTTGTTTCGAAGCTATCGACGCGAAGAACGCCGGGATATTTTTATTGGAATTTATTGAGCACTTTCAGCAGGTGATATTTTGGCTTCTGTGCAGCTGAAATTCAGCATGTGATTTTTGGACAGATTTTTGGGGGATTATGTATAATTGTAGCCTTTGTTGAATCCAGGTGGGATTTGGACTGTACTGGATTTACTGGACAGTGAGTTGCTGTGTTGTTGGTATTATCAGCTGTAGGACTTGGACTGATCAGCGCATCAGGTGGGTGACCTCTTTTCAAGATCAGCGGACTGTGGACTAATTCTAACTTTAGGGACTTGCATATTTTAATGTTTGATGTCCAGCATGCTAGAATGTGTGAATTGATGTTCCTGTTGTAGTTAGATGATCCTGTGATTATTTTTCTCCCCTAAGCTGTTGATTATTATTATCTTGCCCCTACAAGCTGTTGTTTATTATTTATCTTGGAACTTGACCTAGCACCACTGCCATATGATGCATGTTCAGCCAGACTGTAGAAACCTCAACTTGGGCTAGGTTCTATTGCTCTAGACACTCCCACATCACTTTTCTGTATATCACTCTGGACTTAGAGTTCTCCTCGCCCAAGTAGTGGGCCGAGAGGTCGGATTATTGTGGGATGCATTTACACTCGTGTCTGGGGACCGAGTGGAGTTGTTAGCAGTCTGTAGACCAGGTTTCTTTGGGAGAGTGACTTGGGTTGTAGATTTGAGATCTTGAGAGCTATTTTGAGTGACAGTGAGTCCCGGCTGTGCAGTTTTCCAGCCTGTGTGTGAGACAGTGTTCCTTGGTTTCAGTCGATCTTGTTGATCGAGGATTTGGATTATAGCCTGCATGAGCCACATTTGAGCTCGACAGAGATGCGCGGATACTTTCCTCGGTGGTCGCTCCCCTCGAGAGCCACTCCGGAGTTGGGCCTGTTCTTCTATCGCGACTTGTCGACGCAGTGTTCCCTCTGGCTGGGCCAGTTAGTGGCAGTCACGGACACAGTCCCTCTGGCTGGGCCAGTTAGTGGCAGCCACGGACGCCCTACGTAAGTCCGGTCCCCCGGGACGTGACGGCAGTAGGTAGGCGCAGGTTTGACTGGACCCTATGCGGCAGTCAGTTGGGATTGGGTGATTTGAGTCGAGAGCTAGTTGTAGCATCATGTTCTTTCTGCCCCACTTTTGAGCATCTAGATAGAGGCATAGTAGCTGTAGAGATTACTTTACCAGCTTTTCCCTTTCCGCACTGCATTGTTTACTTTTTGCCTCTAGTAGACTTAGTGGGCAGACCGGGCTTGTTGGCGGCACCCACTGAGAACTACTTGGGACGTAGTTCTCACACCCGTCGTGGTGTATTTTCCCCAGGGACTTCTTCTTCTGCTCCAGTTCCTGCCGCACCTGTTGCTGACCCGACTGATCGAGGTAAGGGAGTCGCGAGATAGATCCCTACCAGTTGTCGCTTGAGAGTAGATGTACCTCCCTACTTTTTGTGAGTTCTTGTCGAGTGACCTTGTAGTGAGGATTGAGTTGTACTCTTCTTATTTTGAGAGATATTGTATTTGGTGAGGACTCTGGTTGTATATTTTGTTAGAGTTGTATTTATTTTTCCAGCTTTTACTTTATCAGCTCTGATATCTGTTTAGTGTAGATCTCTTTTGCAGTTAGTCGCTACGTCTATACGGGGCTTCCCGTATGGGCGGCGGATCTGTTGGCGAGCCCGGGTCGCAGTTTCGACCCGGGCGTGAA